>OZ038502.1:82904309-83046809 GCA_964036315.1 Acanthosepion esculentum
GAAGAAAGAATGAGTAACTTTAGTTGTGTCCCTGAGATGCACAGATGGAAAAAATTACTGTGTGTCCTTTAAGATTTTTATGGACGAGGGATGCAGGATCCATATTTATCAGCATCGTTGTATCAATAAATCATTATTATCCCCCCCCCCAAATTTTTACAATCTAAAAATATTTTCTGGCTTTAAATAACCTACAAGACGTTGATAAGCCATAAAAAAAACCCCAAACAAATCAAACATAATAATGTTGATGATAATGATGATTGAGATTAATTTGCAAAATATGCAGGGGTTAAATTGGAGGAACTTTGCAGAAAGAAGTGTTTTTCTGAGAGATTGGAATTGATATTCCATTAACATGGCGATTTATGTTATGTAGCAATGCAAGCAGCATCTTTAAGCAGTTGATGGATAAAAAGAGATTTTAATCTTTAAAGTCCTTTAAATCTTTGTTCTTAATGTAAGTATCAATTGTATGTGTGACTTATTCAATGACTTAAACAATTATAGTGGGCTGTGGGGTGAAGATGTGAAGAGATATCAGAAGGTTAAAATTTCCTGCTAGCCGGTCCAGCTACATGAGAATGTTGGACTTTAATTAAGTCCTAAGAAGACGAAGAAAACAAACAAGACCGATATATATGTGTAAACAAATATATATTAATAACAAGTTACACAAAGACATGAACAGTTACATAGTGTTTGTATGGAGAAATTATGTGTGTGTGTTGTGAGTGTTCATACGTACGTACGTGTATTGTTCTTAGTGCGTTCCCAGAATTTGGAAAAATGCTGTATCTGTGAGAGGTCACATATTGGTGTTAGTTGAAAAGAGAGATTTACCTCACCTCTACGCGAGGTGGCGGCTCAAGGCCTAAGTGGAAAAAGGAGATCGAGGCGAAGGGTCAGCCAGTATTTATAGCCAGGGGAGAGACCCCTGTTGAAGGATTAAGGAACTGAGGAGGAGATAACTCTGACATAATTTTCTTCAATTATCTAAAATCAAGAGAAGGTGAAATACATATATAATTTTGAAGATTTCTACTTTAACATATTTAACCAAGAAAAATTTCATCTAGTGGCAAAAAAACTCTGGTAATTTGCAGTTTAAGCCCCGTGCTCAATTCTAGTAAAGATTTTCTGAAAATATTCCATTTAGGTGTAAATTTGCATGCTTAATTTGAAAATAACATTAAAAATTTTGCATAAATCTACCATTTTGGTGTTATCGACAATAGAAGTTCAGGCTCCTTCGCATCATGGCTACAACACGGCAGCCATTATTGCCATTGTTTACATACACCTGTCTTGATTAATACACAAACTTTGCACAAAATTTAAAAAGAGTATGATTATTTACAAAATACAACAAAAAAAAAAATTTACCCCCAAAAAATCAATACAAGCTTCACTTTCACAAGTGTCTGAAGATTCTTTTGGTTTTGCGCAGTAATTGAGATGAGTAAGATCAGCAAAAAGGCTATTAACTAAGTAAGCTTTCGCCATGACTATTCCAAGGCAAACGTCTGTAAACAGTGCCAGTAATGGTGGATGGACCTGACACAAATAAGTTGGATTGGAAAGGTGGCATCTTAGATAAAGGCAGTTGTCTGGAGTGTTAAATTATACTTTGTGACCTTTTTTATATTTTACAGTGATAGTCACTCTTTACAAGGCCTGGGAGCCACTCAAGGTAGAGGTTTACATTAGGAGGCCTTTTGTGTGTACAGATGAGGGAGATAATGATTAATCATAGCCTTGAATAGGTTAAGATTGTAGTGATCATGGAAACATCCTGTTGGGAGTTGATTCCACAGGGCAGTGGTTGGCGGGAAGAAGCTGCTCGAGTAGAACTTAATTCTCACCGATGGAATACGGAGGGAATGAGGGTGGTTTGTTACTATGTAAGTGGCATGGCGTGTTTTTGCCATGAAGATTTGCCTTGACAGGACCGGGAAATGTAATTTGTCTGTGCACTTTCCATGAAAGTAGCAGTAGAGCAGCGAGAGGCTTGCCACATCCCACCTGTGGGAGAGGGGTTGAAGGGTGAAGAATAATTTGTCACCCACAAGGGCTTGGAGACCTAATAATCTATGAAGGATATTTTGGCATTTTTAAGAGAGGCTGTCAGTTTTCTTGTCGTTATCTGGAAATGGTCATGGTTTGAAAAGTACAGAATGCTTTATTAAAAAATTTATTAGTAAATCTGTGTAATTTACACAATTACTGCTAGTCTATGTTAGTACAAAAATAGTTAAAATAATTTTATAAACCTGCGTAAATTCAATAATTTTATAAACCTGCGTAAATTCAATTACCTCCAATTCCTTCTGTCTGTTGCCATCTGCCAGACCAGTGTTTCTCAACCTTTTTAAGCAATGCAACACCTAAGAGCAAATGAAAATATCATGGCACACTTAGCAAAATTTTTATTTGTTATTGCAGTCTACTAAGGTTCGCCCTCCAAAATGGATGAACATATTTTATATAAACAATGCACTGATTGCACTATGTTTCAAATTATGGGTGTGCAAAAGTGCAATAAAATATTACTATGAAAAAATAACAACAATTTCAGTACAATTAATGTCATTCATTTTATACAAATTTCAGAGTAATATACTTTTAAAAAATTGGAAATAATTAAATCAAATGCTCAATGCTGTATATCGGAAACTTCGACAATATTAATTTATAATTTAATATAAATTTTGAATTAAACAAAGTATGTTGAATACAATTATATGAAGAAAAGATTCATTTATTCAAATAAAGGAAAATTTTTAAAAGTTAAGTTAAAAAAATAAAAATATTTTGTTTTAATATCCATTTTTTAAAAAAGTATTTAAAATAACATAATCAAAGAATAGCGAAAAGAATTATTTGGAAATGTTTAATAATTATTCATTTATCCAAATACTAATGTTGTACCATTACTGTTTCCACACACACACACACACACATATATATCCAATGAAAATTTAAGTAATATATAAATTCTAACGTTCACAGCATTAATCCAAAAGAGGGCTCGATACCAATAGTAAAGCAATAATTATTTATTTATTATAACTTTATCATATAGAAAAAACCAAACTGCTGTGAAGAAGCACCATTGTTTCAGTCCGTCGCCTTTTTTACTTTATGAGTATTTCTTCATTCATAACCATTTTCGATTCTTACCTGTCGAAGTGCAGTTGAAATGTACTGAAACAAAGTTGCATCTTTGTAGTGAGTAAAATGGTTTTGTCTATATGATAAAATTATAATATATATATATATATATATATATATATATATATATATATATGCCATGGCAATATTTTGCAGCAAACTTCCGTACTGTGGCACAGTGGTTGAGAATCACTGATCCAGACTTAAATATTTTTATCCATTGAGGATACCTGCCTTAGTAGTGATTTTTAACAAGCACATCTCACAAGTCATTATTAGTGAGTTTAATTTTATCAGATGCTCCACTGTTATGGTCTTGTGTCAGACTAGACTAAGCTTAATATATATCTACTTTGAAAAACCTGCCATAGGGTGAAAGTTAACAAGCTAACCTCACAAATTGTTTCAGGTGAGTTTAATCATATCAGATGCCCCACTTTTGTGGCCTTGTGTCAGACTAGACTAAGCTTAGTATACTTGTTGCAAATCATGGATAAAAATTAAACATAGCTCAATAAAAAGTAGATTAACATAAGAAATGGTTATAAAATCAAACATTTTGTCAAGGCATTTTATGACGGCAGAATTAAAATCTTTTTTTCTTCTTTTTTTTTCCTAGAATATTTCTGAATTAAAATGCTTTTCTCTCAAGGAAGTCAGCCATATTTTGTATTGATTTGATAGAATTTTTCCATCTTGCCTACTTCCTAAGTAATGTATCTGACAGTTACATCTTTTTTGAAAAAAATTGTTATGAAGATCTCTTATTTCAATATAATGATCAAATGAATTTGTTTTGGGTAGTCTAGAATTGTATGTTTATACTGTAAATAAAAAGATAAAGATTTTAAATAAATAATATTTTCTTTAATAAGTTTTGTCTTTTTTTTTTTACTACTTATTTGTTTTTTTAAATGATTTCAGTAATGGTGTGTGTGTTTTTTTTGGTTTTTTTTACTGACAATTTATTTTTCTGATGCAGAGAATTCAAGGTGTTACGTGTGGCCATATTTTGAAATTTCAGTTCAGTAAAGAGGATGTAAAAAAAAAAAAAATAAATAAAAATCACATTTTTTTTTTTATGTGATTTTTTTTTTTTTAAATTTTATTTTGATCTTTGAAGTGAATTTTAATGAGGGCGTAGAGGAGATAATTTCTTTACCAATATTACAATATCTGGGACCAAGATTAGTAGATGTAATAAAAAAAAAAATATGAGTGCATTATGGGAAATATTTTGATTGACATTACAAAAAGGAGTAACAAGAACAATAGCAATAATAATAATAATAATGAACATAGGAAATTC
This sequence comes from Acanthosepion esculentum, assembly GCA_964036315.1. Taxonomy (NCBI): domain Eukaryota; kingdom Metazoa; phylum Mollusca; class Cephalopoda; order Sepiida; family Sepiidae; genus Acanthosepion; species Acanthosepion esculentum. The sequence continues at coordinate 82,908,793 of OZ038502.1, forward strand.
AATATAATCTTAATTAACATATCCATAAAAAACAAACAACAGAAAAAGGGGCTTCATCTTTGATTTCTCAATAGCAAATAATTATTACTCATGAAAAAGAATTGAAAAAAAAAATATATATATATATATATAACCAAATACATTATTTTATATTTGAGATATGGCACTTAAAAATATGGTACAAAATGTAATAAAATAACATAAAGTATTGGAGAAATGCAAAAAAAAAAATGTTCTCCAAGAAGCTTTTTCACAGTTCAAGTATTTGGAGCATCAAATATAAAGTGGCAGAAATCAATATAAACCTTTTCAGGAAAAAAAAAAAAAGATCCAACCAAAGAGGATCTAAATTATGTTGATATGATTTGAAAAGTTGAAAGTTGGACAAATTTTATTAACACAGAAGCAGTCAATTATGATAAACACATCAATTTGCAGGTTTCAGGCAAAAAAAACATTAAGTATATTTATTTTTGAGTCTGGGAGACCAAAAAAAAAAAAAACTCTCAGTAGCCGCATGGTTAATCTGAGCAATGAATTAAAAAATGTTTTAGATTATGGTGCTCCCAGAAATTGGTCTGGAAAAGAATCTGCCCCAAAGCATTTTGTTTTTTCCATTATTTTGTTCTTTAATGCAAAGCTTCTTCCCTTCAAATCTCATAAATTTCTGTCACCTGTTGGGCCACCAATGAAATTGTTTATTTTGGGCCACCAATCAAATTGCTTATTTTGGGCCACCAATCAAATTGCTTATTTTGGGCCACCATGGACAAAACCAAAGAGATGTTTTACTTGATCACTGTTGACTGACTCACTTCTTAGCCCTGATCAGGCAATATTCGTCATGTATCTGCTGCCGTAAGCAGCCTTTTAGAGCATACATATAATTATGCGTCTTTTAGTGTCTGTAAAACTCTGAATCTATAAAAATATGTGATTAACCAGTAAGCAGTGAAACAAGTTGATGGATTATGATATTGTTTCATGTAAGGAAGTTATGAAAGCAATTTCTTACCTCCAATTAGTAACTAATTTTGTTCTTCTGTAATCACTTAAGAAACTACAGCAGTACACACTTGATAAATTCCTTTTCTATCAAAGAGAATTAAGCATCACAAAAAACTCGGTATGTTATGAAAGGAAATTAAATATTTTTTTGTCTAAAAATTTACTGTATTTGATTTTTTTTTTTGCTTAATGCTAGAAGGTTTGTGATTTAACTGATTAAATAGAAAGTCATTTATTCTCCCTATACCATAAATGGTTTACAATAAAAATAAAATTTTACATACATACATACATGAAAAATAAGTTGAAAATGTGACTTGAGTTTTTAAGAATATTAATTTAGACTAAGTTGTTACACTGTCTCTAAATAAATATTCTTAAAGACTCTAGTTGCATTTTGAACTTCTTTTTCATATATATATATATATATATATATGTATATTTATTTGATAGTTGTATATTTAGGCAGCAATCCTTCTTTTATGCAAGTTTCATTAAAAACGACAGACAAGGTACTACGGTTAAGTTTTTATTTAATTTTTCTTGTGTACAAACAAGATCTTTCTTTGCTGGACAAAGGGTGTGTAAGAACTGTCCAAATGTTTTATTTTTCCGAGCGCTTTTGGCTATATCTTTAGCCATTATCAAGGATGGTTTGATTTTTCTGCTTAATTGAGTATGTGCATTATGTGTATGTCTTAGTGTGTAGTAGGGGTGTTTTAATTTCCAAATACGGTTAGCACGTTGTGGCTTTGTTCGTAGTTAATATTGTTAAGGGTAGGCTTTTTCTTTTTTATTATTAAAGCCTCCATTATTTTTAACCTTTTTTTACAGGTGGAAGCAATTAATATCATTGTGTTTTCTACTAGTATATTTCTAATGGAGTCTGTAATTTGGTAATTAAAACACCACTACTACACACTAAGACATACACATAATGCACATACTCAATTAAGCTGAAAAATCAAATCATCCTTGATAATGGCTAAAGGTATAGCCGAAAGCGCTGGGAAAAATAAAACATTTGGACAGTTCTTACACACCCTTTGTCCAGCAAAGAAAGCTATTGTTCGTACACAAGAAAAATTAAATAAAAAACTTAACTGTAGTACCTTGTCTGTCATTTTTAATGAAACTTGCATATATATATATATATATATATATATATACACACGGTACTTAGTGGAAAGTGCTCAATATCTGCAATAGAGCTAATATATTCAGTTGTATGAATATTAGTTTGTGACCCTGGGTTTCACGCCTTTGCGATCATCAGACAAACTGGTTTATTTTTTTAAAAAATGGATCTGTTTATGCTTATTTGTGTTTGATTATATTTGTAGGGAGGTATTTTCTTCTGTGTTTGTTTGTTTGAACAAATATCCATACAACTGAATAATATATATTTTATGTAGGTATGTGTGTGTATGTAAAATTATTTTCAGATGGAGTGTATCTGTGAAGGAACAAAATGAATAAAAAGACAGAAGGAAACACTATTCTTAGCTGGCACGTTTTGTCCTTTATGGGCATTTGCATTGATAAAGTCCCTCAGAGGACGAAATGCATTGGCTAAGAATAGTTTTCCTTCTTGTCTTTTTATTCATATATATGGCACTATGCATTAGTGGCTGTGACCATCTAATTGGGCCAAATTGTTCTGTTCCTATCTCTGTGTGGGTGAGAGAGACATATATTCGTGTTGAGAGTCCCAATGAGGGATTTAATAAAAATAAAAATATGATAAAACTCTGATTTGACCTTTGGTAAGTATTGAATATTTTTACTTCTATAATAATAATAATAATAATAATAATCACCATGGTCTTATAGTGAGCACCTTATTAGCAAAAATTCTGTTATAATTAATATATATTAAATTATATAATTTTGGCTATATTATTTGGTAGTATGAATGGCTAGCATTTTTATTTTATATATATATATATGCATATATACACTAAAATCCAAAAATTTGAAGCCAAACCCAGAATTAGCATGAATTTGACAAAAGAGTGAAAAGAAAAAAATTAAAGAGAGCTCTTAGAGTCATTGAAAAAAAGAATGGAATCAATTATCAAAACTTATACTTTGAGAAACTTTTACAACGAATGCCAAAAGATTTGTGTTGCAGTAATCAAGGCTAAAGGAGGCTATTTTGATGAGAGCAAAATTTAATCATATAATGCTTTTTTTCTTTTCATCATAATAAAATTTCTCATAAAAACAATCATGTCTCACTTTTTGTATAAGAATTTTCTCTTATCTAAAGTACAAATCAACTACTTTTGGGGCCGATTTAAAAAATTACCTGGGGGTGGCCTCAAACTTTGAACTGTAGTGCATATACATATATAGGAAAAGAATTGATCAGATGGAAAACTTTTGCAATGTCCTTCAATTTTAAACTTAAAAGTTTAACATTTCAGTATTCCCAAATTTTCAGCATTTCCTCTCTGTAAATAATTATAAAGTTACCCCCACCAACAAACGTCTACATAATTGCATCAAGAAAAAATCACTTAAGTCTGATGAAGTCATCAAAGATGAAACGCATCACACAAAAATTTTTTTTTTTTTTTCCTATAATTCAGAAAGGATGTATTCCTAATGAAATGCCTCACAGTTTTTCACGTCATTTATTTACTGATTAATATTCAGAGATATATCTTTATGCTGAAACCTCCTGATGAGTGGACCGAACGATTACAAAAATGTTTGTCTGAAATTCTGGGGTTGTGCTTGATATAACATCAGTCAGCTGACAAATTTTATATTTGTATTAATCCTATTAATACTCCCTCTCTCTGACATCGACCACTTTATTGCAAAGACTGCTTGCCTTATTTGGTCTTTTGTTCAGACTTTCACCAACTGATAACATTTCTGGCTTTACACTATCTTTCTTATTACTTTTTTTTATACACAAAAAGGAAGGGGTATTGGATAGTTCACAAACTAGGATCTTCTAGCAATCCCCATAACTGATCATAGTTATATGAGAAGGTTGATGGATTCTTTAGTGATGGTCCTCATCGATGAGATGGCAATTTTTGTCACCGTTAATCGTCATTTGAACAGTTTTGAAACCTGTATATATTTCTCCTAAAAATAACCCACCTGTATTTGGTGTAAACAATGTTTCTCCAAATCCCGTGAAACTGGCTTACTACTAACCACTAATTCCCAACTGGACATTCAATGGCAAATTACATATTCGTTATATTCCTATTGAGGAATTGCCAGTAGACCATTACAAGCCAGAGACAATATGCAACACAAAATAATTTTATTAATGAATAAAACCTGTGAAATCCAAACTAATTAAAGAATTTTATAGAAAATAGAAATGATAATATTTTAACTAATATATATATATATATATATATATATGTACAGGGTGTCCATAAAGTTTGTGTGCACTTTAAAAAATTTATAACTTTATTTGTATTTGAAATAGAAATAATCTGTAAAAAATGTCATAAAGTTTAATGTACCTAGTTTTAAGTATAGCTAAAATAACTAATGTGATTTCCAGCATTATTGTAAATCAGTTGGCAAATGTTTTCTGGGAACTGCAAAATCGTATTACCCTTTGTATTGCTAATGATGGAGGACATGTGGAAACTTAAATAAAATTTCAAGAAAACCTTAAAAAATATAGATTTACTTCTTTCTAATCCTTTTTACAAATTATTTCTATTGCAAATACAAATAAAGTTATAAATTTTTTAAAGTGCACATGAACTTTATGGACACACTATATATATATATATATACATACATACACACACACAAATTTTGAATCTTTGTCTTGCACATGCACTTAATTAACAAGGTATCTCGTTTTTACTTTTTTTCTCTTAGTTGAGTAGTTTCCCTTGTTGCCCAAAATAAACTAATCTACAGAATAACTTGGAAATATCTGCAGATGGTTTTATTTTACACTACCTTCCTCAGGTGCCATGCATAATGCACCCTTCCTCAGGTGTAATGAGTGATGCACACTTGGGCGATCATGTCACTTTTTGATTCATAATTGACTTGGTGGAAGAGTTCGCACAGTATGTTGCCATTACTTTCTGCCATAGACTAGTTGTCAACCATGGTCTATCATGATATTTAACCCATAACTGGGGGGAGAAGAGATGGATTCATCTTCCCTATGGGTATTTGTGCATCAGTGAATGAAGTTCGAACTCAGCTCTCCAATTCCTCATTCTGAGCTATTATCCAAAACAACCTTTTTATGACCACAGCATGTTAAAATACCAGTTCTCATTCAATCACCAAAGTCAAGTAACATTAAATTTGGTCACTACCTAGATGGGTGACTGTTTGGGAATACCAGGTGCTGTAAGCTTGGGTGTGTGGGTCATCTTGAAATATTAGGCATTCTATAGAATTATGGGATCTCTAAATTTTCTGGTAATACAGAGGGTTGGACCTCAAAGCTGTATAATGTTTCTGACATTGTTGTGGGTCTTTCTTACATAGTCAGGGATTGGGAACGGCTTCACAAGTCTAGGATACTTCTTTATCAAAATCTGGCACTGGTAATGGATATTCTAAGCTGGTATAAAGTTAACAAGTTTGGTTGTAGCTGATGGAAACTTACTTCAGTTAAGGACAATGATAATGTAATTGCAATGAAATATTTTAGAAAAAAGATGATTGTATAGCAACATTTCAGTAAAACTGGGATCAGTAGAATGGCCTGAATTTCTTTATCTCAGTGTACTCACTTGACTAAAGATATTTGTACTTTTTTGTAGTCATTTTCTGAAGTGATATACCCAATAATTATATGGAAAAAGAAAAGGCAAAGTCTATTACTTTTAGTAGTTGTCCTATTTTGGTCATTTTAAATGTCAGAAGGTATTGGCCTAAAACACTAATAAAAGACAGAACTAAAAAGATTTTAAAAAATACAATGAAGATGCTTAATCATAAAATTCAAAATGGTTTAAAACTATTACAAAAGGGTTGTAAAAGAGTGACCTAACAATTTGGAATAGAGAGGTGGTGATATATCTCTGTCTAACCATCGACTTTTTCTGGCTTAATATTGCTGCTCATAAAAGACAGTCTCTAGGAATATATGTTTAAATCTTGTCAGAAGCTATAAGGGTGCATGGAAAGTATTTTCATGTTTTTACAGGCCTTTATTGTAAGCTTAAATCATGTAAATCTCTAAAAAATCTCTATCATATTAATAACAATATTGTTGTTGTTATTATTATTGTAATAATAATTATGGTAAAAATGGGTCTAATACATATATACACCCAGGTGGAGATATATATATATATACTAGCTTAAAAGCTGCCTTTTTAGGTGGTAATTAAAGCTAGCTCCTGCAGAGAGCTCTTAATTGATATTTAAGTTTAGCTTTTAAAAGCTCAATGAACAAGATGAGCTATTGAGAGTTGTGTCTCTTTAATTGAGAAAGTGTGACACACTGACATATATATCTATAGTGTGTATACTTGCATGTGTGTGTGTGTGTATATATATATATATTTATTGTGTGTGTGCATATATAGTGTCTGCATGCATGTGTATATATGTAGTGTATGTATATATATATACAGACATACACTACTTTAGTAGTATATATATGTATATATATATATATATATATATATACTACTTTAGTAGTATATATATATATGTATATATATATATATATATATATATACTACTTTAGTAGTATATATATATATGTATATATATATATATATATATATACTACTTTAGTAGTATATATATATATGTATATATATATATACTACTTTAGTAGTATATATATATATGTATATATATATATATATATATACTACTTTAGTAGTATATATATATATATGTATATATATATATATATATATACTACTTTAGTAGTATATATATATATATGTATATATATATATATATACTACTTTAGTAGTATATATATATATATGTATATATATATATATATACTACTTTAGTAGTATATATATATATATGTATATATATATATATATACTACTTTAGTAGTATATATATATATATGTATATATATATATATATATATATATACTACTTTAGTAGTATATATATATATATATATGTACTACTTTAGTAGTATATATATATGTATATATATATATATACTACTTTAGTAGTATATATGTATATATATATATATATATACTACTTTAGTAGTATATATATATGTATATATATATATATATACTACTTTAGTAGTATATATATATGTATATATATATATATACTACTTTAGTAGTATATATATATGTATATATATATATATACTACTTTAGTAGTATATATATATGTATATATATATATATACTACTTTAGTAGTATATATATATGTATATATATATATATATATACTACTTTAGTAGTATATATATATGTATATATATATATATATATACTACTTTAGTAGTATATATATATGTATATATATATATATACTACTTTAGTAGTATATATATATATATGTGTATATATATATATATATATATATACTACTTTAGTAGTATATATATATATATATATATATATATATATATATACACTACTTTAGTAGTATATATATGTATATATATATATATACACTACTTTAGTAGTATATATATATATATGTATATATATATATATATACACTACTTTAGTAGTATATATATATATATGTATATATATATATATATATACACTACTTTAGTAGTATATATATATATGTATATATATATATATACTACTTTAGTAGTATATATATATATGTATATATATATATATATATATATACTACTTTAGTAGTATATATATATATATATATATATATACTACTTTAGTAGTATATATATATATATATACTACTTTAGTAGTATATATATATATATATATATACTACTTTAGTAGTATATATATATATATATACTACTTTAGTAGTATATATATATATATATACTACTTTAGTAGTATATATATATATATATACTACTTTAGTAGTATATATATATATATATATATATACTACTTTAGTAGTATATATATATATATATACTACTTTAGTAGTATATATATATGTGTGTGTGTGTGTGTGTGTGTGCATATATAAGAAATATACATAATCCCTTACATTGAGTGCACAACTGAGTTTCATGCTGAAGCAATTATCAATAATTGCTTCAGCATGAAACTCAGAGTTGTAGAATCAATTGAAGGTATTATATATATATTCCTTAATATATATTAAATAGCACTGATATTTAACATGAGTACTGTTTTTCTTACACTATAGAGTATTTACATGTATTTGTATACAATTGCTTGCTCATATATCAACCCCTTTGGTTATATATATATATATATATACTGAATCAACTAAGCTGTCAGATCCTCATACGTCAAAACTGACGGAAGAGTCCATTATTATATACACACACACATATAAAGGATTTTTTTAAACCTTTATTCCAGAGCTTGTTTTATGTACACATCTAAAGTATATCTGGGGCTTAACTTTTTATTTGTTATTATTATAATAATGATGGAAATTTCAAGAATGTGGCATATGAAGACTTCAATAATTCCAGTTGTAGTTGCGGTCTTGGCTTTGATAGGTCCATAGGTAGTATCCCTGACAGCCTACGTCTTAAAGAAATACAAAAGTGCTATTGTTATTGCCTTTTTTTTAAGTACTAGTGATTTTATTGAGGAGGAGTTTGTGATAGTTCGAGGGTCCAATTTTGTATATGTTTCTAGATTTATCAGCTTTAATCCACATCTTAGAATTTCTGATGCTTTTAATATCTTCTTTGAATTTATATTAGAATTGGTTAGATGGCTTTCTAAAGGTAAAGTTTTTAAAAATTAAGTTAAACATATCAGCTTTGAAGAGACCTAGAAGTTTATTATTAGGTGGAGCATTTTGAGATTTTATTTTTCCTTTTCGCAATTTAGTGTATCTTGGGGGTTTAAGTAAAAATAAGCCCCCTCCTCTTTACTCCCCCACCACAAAAAAAAAATTGCACCTTACAAAGAGCTTTACCATTATCTTTTTTTTTCTTACATTGAAATGTGCAGGGTAAAATTATCAGCATGCCATTTCTGACCTTGGGTGTCTGGTTATGATGTGGGTGGTAATGAGTTGACAAAAGAAATCAAAGAAAATAATTATCCCAGGGTGTATAGGAAAATTCATGACAAAGTGGGGAAAAAAAAAATATAGAGAAGGAACACTGAAATTTTAAAATTGAATTTTAAAATTTTTTTTTAATGTTTTTGGTTATATAGTTTAGCTAATTTCATTTAACTTCTTTTACATTTTTCTCATTTTTTGTATCCCACATTGTGATCTGCCAAGAAAGGTGAAATGTTGCAAGAACCTGGATGTAAATTTACTGCAGATGATCTAGTGATTAAAGCACTTTTGTTTTAGCAAATTGCTTTCTCTTTTCATTAGACTAGTATTTCTTAAATCAAAATTATAATCAAACTCATTATGGTGAGCAACTAATGCACTGAGTGTGTAGTTTCATAAAAAATCCCTTTTGTATATTTATTATAACTTTCTCAAGGTTTCTCCTATGTATTTCTTGTGGCAATTATTACTCAATCACCCATAATAACACCATATTAGTGTGCATCAAAATAATTTCATTTTCTTTTTTTTTTTTTTTATAAACTTATTCCAAATCGTATTTCATGTAAACATATAAAGTCTATTTAGGATTTCAAATTTACTACTGTTATGAATAATCAAGAGTGGTCTCCCCCTTTTTTGTTACTCTCCTCTTTGAGAGAGCTATTTATGTTTACTGGGACTATAAAAGGACATTATATGCGAACCTTGTATTCTCAGTTGAATAAAGCTTTCTTAAAGCCTACATCTGCTTACTTTTGTCATTACAACTACTACTGCAGCAGCATAATAATAATAATAATAATAATAATAATAATATCAAAAGCAAATGTTATTGAAGCCAACAGACATGTATAAATATACTTGCCCACCTGGAGAATGTTTCTCTGGAAATAAGAAACACAAAAGATCTTTCATAGGATATACCACTACCACACTCTCACAGAGACTCACCTGCCACCTATTGGCCCAGAGTGCTATTGGTCAACACATTAATAAGGATCATAGTCACATTAGACAGCTACTCTCAAACAATAACAAAAATACTGGCAAAATAAAATATTAAAAAAACAGACTTATGATCCTTGAAGCAGTAATCGTATGACAAAAACAATCCTCTATAAATAAAAACAATTATAATTTCAAATACATAAAAACCACACACACACACCTTGCCTATATCACAACACTACCTGCCTATATCACTACACTCAAAGTTCTATGAAACTCACCATTTGTTTGCACATACTCTGATGATGACATAAGAATGTCAAAAGCTTCTCCCGAAATGAACTTTGGGAAATTTCTGATGGAATTTCCTCCTTATCTGAGACGAATTATTTGTAATTTGGAAAAGTTGATCAATAAAATAAATAAAAAATATCTGTCGTCTTTTATATATATATATATATATATATATATATATATATATATATATATACATGCATGTTTCACTAAATAATATAGACAAGTTTTGTCTATTTATTTTAAGCAAATTCCTTTAATATCGTCTGATAAGCTTAATAACATTATCATTGAAAGACAAAAGAAAATCACCATATTGATAGCTGTTTTTTTAATCCTATCTAAGCTTTCAGCTTACATAAGCCATCATCAGAGATGACAAATACATTACAATAAATTAAACAATACATGGACATAGCAACAATGATAGTCTGTTTTGTTTGTCGTTGCTTGGAAATCTTCCATGCAAACTCGTGCATACGAGCCACTGGAAGCGAAAATCGCACCGCAGCCCATGACATCACACATGACTGCACAAGTGGGAAAATGAGAAGCATTAAGTATGGGAAGCCGTTGGTATAAACCAATGGCTTCTGTTATCAATTATAGGCATTTAAGGATATTTGTGGAGTTTTTATATATATATATATATATATTATACATATATATATACACACACACACACACAACCATTTGCCCTTGCATGGAGTATTGCTGCAATATATGGTCTGGTGCCCCTTATGTTTGTCTCAAGGTTCTTGATAAGATCCAGAGACGGATATGCAACGTAATTGGCCCTGATCTGGCATCTCGTCTGCAGTCACTCTCTCACATGCTGTCGCCTCCCTCTGTTTTTTTTTACAAATACTTTCATGGTAACTGCTCTGAGGAGCTGCTTTCACTGGTTCCCAAACTTCATGAATTTAAGCATTCTACTAGGCTGGCATCTTGCTCACACCCTTTCACTATTGAAACTGTTAAATGTAGCTGTCTCTTCTACTCCAATAGCTTCATGTCTCGCACCTCTCGCCTGTGGAACTCCCTCCCCTCTTCCTGTTTCCCCTGATAGCTGTAATCTCCAACTATTCAAATGTAATGTCAATCGACGTCTCCAGATGCCCTGATCTATCCCCTATCCTTCTCTTCATCCTTTCCTCTATCACTCCTATTTTTATATTTACATACGCTCTATCTCTGATATTGAGCACTTTATCCCATAAATATAGCACACCTTAAAACTATATTTCATATATATATATATATATATATATATATTGCTTTTTAACACATCTTCCTCATTCTTGAAATATGCATATCTCCTCTGTTTCAAAATATGAAAAATATGCCGGATTTAGTCCATTTCTGAAAAAAAAACTGTCTTTGTTTATGTTATGATATGAAACAGAGCAGATATGTATATTTTGAGAATGGGGAAAGATGTGTTCAAAAGCACTATTCAGTCTTTGTTTGATCAGGAGGTCATACGTAGCTAAGAGGTCAAGGCATGTCATGAGAATATTAAATATAAACTTTTATATCAGAGCAATATTAGGAAAATTAAGGATAAAAAATTGTGTGTGTGTGTGGCACCTTCTTTATGAACTTCATCAGACTAAAGTGATGTTTTTGTTGTTGTAATTATATATACGTAAGAAGGAGAGGGGGAATATAAAAAGGCAAATGTCTCTTATAATTCTGCATAGGTAAGAAATGCTAAAAATCTTATTTACTTAAAAATAATAATCACAATACCACAAAGAAACTAAATGAAATTGACTAGACTATATACCAATGATTTCCCCTGGTGGGGATGGTAATATTTGGGTGGGTGCCTAGGATGTGCACCCTTCGGCTTACTATATGAACGTGAGCTCAATTTTCATTTTACATTATTATTTCATGATTAAAATGATCAAAAGTATATTACAGAATAAGCTTTCATTCAAATATTTTATATTTCTGCCTTTCAGTTCTCTATTATATGTTTTGAAACTATATATATATATATATATATATATATATATATATATATATTTGTCTTTTTTTTTTTTTTAATTTTTCTCTTTCATGGACGCCATGGTTTTTGGAGGCTTGTTTAGAGACCAAGTTAATGGCCTTTTAAGCTTCCTTCACATAAATTGCAGTAAAATTTTGAATATGTAGAGAATTAAATATAGGGGGGGGGGGTCAGAATTTTTAGAAATTCCAAAGTGGGGCATGGCCCCAAAAAGGTAGGGAACAACTGCTATATACCCAGATACATTAAATACAAAAAATAAAATTAAAAAATTACAATGTTCTAACATTTTCCTACCTCCATGTAATTAAGATGAAACTTGGTCCCAACCTCAAAATTAATTTAATTTTTTTTTTTTTTTTTATTAAATCTAGTAAGTCAGTTAGCAACATAAAAACTTAACTAACCTATTCACCTTTGATTGAATCCTTAGCTAATGCTATGTTTCTAGCAGAGTTATCATTAGAAATTGTTATATAAGACTGTATCCTGCTATAAATTTATTAAACTATAAAGAATGATGCTCATTACCATGTGACACATTTGTACAGCACAATCTTTTCTTTTTTTTTCTTTTAAAAAGCTGCTTTATGAATAAAGGTAAAAAATAATTAAAAAAATAACTGAAGAGCTACATTGCCTTAAATAAAACTGTGAATGCACATATGAATTGGAGGCAATAAACATCATGCCACAAGACACCCACGTGGTGCATTATATGACAATAAATGCATTTAAAAAATACTTACGACAGTTCCTGAATCAGTTGAACTAGCGTTGATTGATTTTTTTAAAATGTGCTTAAAAATGGGTAAATCCATATATAAATCCTTTTCATTCAAACAAAAATATACATGTTTAAAATGTGTTTTAAACACACATTGTTTTACACAAAACACATGGACAGACCTAAAAACATAATTTTTTTACTTTCAACCCATTCTGAAAAGTCTAGATGAATTTCTTGCTTTCGAGCCATTCTGAATATGTGTGTGTGTGTGTGTGTGTGCAAATAGTAAAAAGATAAGCTAAAGATTAAAATGTAAAATAAACTGAGAGATGAATGCCAAAGTTGACAGAGCTTAAACATATAATTAGTTACCTCCAAAGATTCACTAAAAAAAATGGGCATGATGTAAAAAATGTTCTCAACTTAGTAAAACAAAGTTTTATCATCAAAATCTTTACTAAGAGGAAAGACCAAAGGATATTTTGATTATTAAATTATATTTTTTTAATCTTTTTTAGAACATTCAAAATTTTGGTTAAAAATTTTTGTCATATGTCAGCGGGTGACCATTAATACAGGAAATTTTAGCATCTATATGCAGTGAAAAACAATTTCGAAATTCTTGCAAAAATCAAATAATTGTCAGATTTTAATGAAATTTTCATGATTTATTAAAAAATCAATGAAATTATTCTAGAAACTTATTTTTTTTTTTTTTTTTACGAAAATTTTGGTAAAAATGTTTTTCTCTTTCTACATCTGTTAGCCCCACATGTTTTAATTTTATGAAATTTGAAGAAATTCATTTTTGTATGGTGTGATGTTTATTATACCCAGAACTCCTTCGCAAATTTAAATTCTCAATTTTGTTTTGTTAAACAAGATTCCCAGTTACCAAAAATCTGCTGAGTCATGAAATAAAAAATGTAATCAAAATAAGACATTATTTAATTAGAAAAGCTTTTAATTGCTTTTATGTATAATGAAAACTATTATCTTAAGAAACAATTTTTTTTCAATGAATAATGAATTCTTACAAGAATGTTTTTCATTTTTTTAAAATCTTAATTAGAATAACTTATAAACTTTTAAACTTCTGTATTAATTTGTAGCGGTTAGGTGATATTGTTATTAAATAAAACCATATTTACTAATCATAAGCTTACTGCAATTGAGCAATTAACCCAACACCTACCCACCACTAGTATTTTAAAAAGAATTTAGAATTTTTTTTGTGTGTACAACATGCCAATTTTGAGAAATACTAAGATCCATACATGACATTATCAGAAAATAAGAGCAGTAACTATAGCAAAATTAAAGCTAAAGTATCTAAATTTCAATAAAACATTAGATTATGAAGAATATTTTCCTAAATTTAAAAAATTACTGGTTAGTTAATAAAAAAAAATATATAAAAAAGATGCTCATATTATACTCAAGTAATTTTTACAGTTATAATCCCTGTGTGTAGACAATTAAATTTCTGGCTGTCAACACCTCATAAAACACCTATCTCCATATATTAAAAAAAAAAAACGCATTCCGGCTATATTTTAAACTAGAAGTAAGGAACATTTGTTTAAACTCAGATAATCTTCCTCAAATAAAGTTTCAGAAATATATTTTATTTTTGAAAGATTTTTTTAATAAAGAGAATTATGTTGTGCAGTGAGTATCGTAAATATGGCTAAAATCAGTTGTTTTTAGAAATTAGAAAAAATAAACATAAATAAAACACATTCAAATCAATTTAAATTCGTTTTGAAATCCAGCAAAGTATTTTGCTCATTGGAGATGTTAAAACAAATTTAATTTATTAACTTGAAATTAAAACTAAAAAAAAGATTCAAGAAAGATTTTTCATTAATCCTTAGGTATCGCATTTCTTTGGAGGTACACAATTATAATATTAATTATAAATTATTCATACAATAATGTCAAAAGCCAATAAAGTTTCATGCGATAGCACAGTCATCAGTACTCATTTTTAATTCTAGTTATTTGCGCCACCCAGAAAAAAAGCATTATTTATAAATGTATAATAAACAAGTTCTCTCCCTTGTTTGCATGTAAAAATGATATTTATTAAACTAAATGAGTGTTGCCTAACAAGAAAATTTTAGTTATTTGGCTTTTTCATAACTAAATGAATTTTTACTGTTCATATATAGGCTCGAAAAATATTACTTTAATGAAGAATTGCATTAGTGTAAATTTCATTGAGTTTGTATCCGAATAAGGGACGAATTATCTCCCTTATTACATCAGAGACGTGAAAATAATTTTTGCTAATTGCATCATTGGAAATTTCAAAGTCAATTTTAAGAATAAATGAAAAATATGAAAAAAAGATTTGAGATTTTTTTTTTTTTTTTAACTACGACTGGACAACAGAGATTGAAAAAATATTCACTGCGTGGCAACCCCCCCCCCCTTTTTTTAAAATAATTTGTCAAATGTTTTTAAAAAAGTGTTTTCTAGTTTTCATTATTTGGGTTTTCCATTTGTTTTAACTTTGTATTTCAAACAATTTTTTTTCCCACATATCCGAAAATAATTTAAAAAAAAAACTGGTCAACGCTTTCAGCATGGAATGAAAAGTAAGAAAATTCGTTTTCTTTTTTGTTGTTTTATTATCTTTGTTAGCGTTTATTTTGGTCATTATTTTTTTTTTTTGATCTCATATTTTAGACACCACTCAGACTTAAATTCTGAACAACATTATTGATATTTTGAAGGTTGTAAAAATTAATTTTTTTGGTAAATGTTTATTTTAACAGCCGAGCGTCATTCACTGCTGAACTATTTTCATTCAGAAAATAGTACGTGTTTCCGTTCCGTAAAGCGATTTTTTTCTTTTGTACTTAATTTAAGAAAGTTAACTTTCAAATATATGTAAACATAGACAAAAAAGAATAAGAAAAAAAAAACACCTAACCCTAATTTGAAAGTTAACTTTCTTCTTTAAAAAAATAAAAGAATAACAAAAAAAAACAAACTAACCCTAATTTGAAAGTTTATTTTCTTCTTAAAAAAAAAAATAAAATAACAAAAAAAAACTAACCCTAATTTGAAAGTTTACTTTCTTCTTTGAAAAAAAATAAAAGAATAATAAAAAAAAAACACCTAACCCTAATTTGAAAGTTAACTTTCTTCTTAAATTAAGTACAAAAAAAAAAAAGTCGCTTTACGGAAATGCGTACTAATTTCTGCAAGGACTTTCTTAAAGGAAGTAAATAGGCTCTAATTGTATACCTCCACCGACAAAATTCAGCAGTGAATTAAGTATCAATAAGTCGGTAATGGCTGACGAAAGACGAGGAAAGAGTCCGATTTTTTCGGGTCGTTAACATCCAAAAAGATAGGTTTCTTCAAAATCTAATTGTTGATTTGAGTTCAGCATATACATTTGCAGGGAAATAAGAGTATTTTGGAAAAATTTGAAGGGATATTAGCGCTCAGGTGTTAAAATAAACATTTACCATTATTTTTCTTAAATGATGCACAAAGGTAAATTTTGACAAGAACAAAAAATAAATTGGCAAATCTGAAACAATAAATTGTGAGTTTATTTTCCCAAAGCCACATATTGTCAGATTTCTAATAAAAAATAATGCTCTCTTCCTTTAATGAAAAATGAAATTGTTTTTTTTTTCATTGATGATTTGGCTTTGACAATGGACTTTTATGTTTTTATTAAGTTTATGAATTCTTTTTTATAAACTGATTTTTTTTTTAAAGAAAGTATAGAAATAAAGTTATTTCATGACAACTTGATAATTTTGAAGAATGCATAGTGCATGTACATATGAATTTTATCTAAAACATGAATTTTAATTAAATCAAAAATTATACAATTCACATAAAATTTAATTGGAATTTATATCTTATATAAAAGTCATACAAATATATAATTTATATAAATTAAATATGCACACAAACACTTTATATATATATATATATATATATATATATATATATAAAAAGTGATATCTGTTAATGAATTCAATAGATTTATCTTATCTGATGAGCAGAATAGTATCTCTGCAAAACATCAAGTCAGAAGATAAGTCACTTGAACCTTTATTTATCTATTAACTATATATATATATATATATATATATGCTTTTTGTATCATAAATTAATTAATTTTTACCACATGATATTAAAACAAAAATAAGTTATTTCATGGCAATTTGATAATTTTGAAATATATATATATATATATATATATATATATATATATATTACATGGTGCTGGTTACAGTGAGAGTTAATCCCATAGAAAATGGAATTGAAGAAAATATGAATTCTGTCCAAGATTATTCATGTTTACTTGTTGCTTATGCTCTTGAAGAAGGCATGAATCCACTTCTCCCTGCACTCTGTCTCATCACCAGATAAATATCAAGATATCTTGTCACTGGTGAGTCACAGTGGCTGAGGGAGAAGAGAATAAATGAATGAGAGCACTTGGGCAAAACCAATAACTACCTTACCTCCCAGGCAGTAACAGTAAAAATCCCTACCAGTCTCGACAATGCCCAATCATAGCAGACCTCCCACACTTGTAAAACTTCCTCGTCTCTATATGGGGTAAGTTTCAACAACTTCAGTTACTCTTAATATTGATTCAAATCCCACAAATGAGTTTTTTTCCTTCCATGTCTTGACAAACATTGGGGAATAATTTTTTTATCTTTTTTTTTCCAGAAAATTTACCATTGTGCCGTTTTTTTGTTGTTTTTTTTAAATTGTGGAACAATTGAAAAAAAATTAAAAAATAGTGTAGTACAATAAACAGTAAATAAAAAAAAAAATTAAAATAGAATTTTAATTTTTTTTAAAAATTTAAACAAAAAAAAGAATAAAAATTGCAGAAGATTTTGAAAAACCAATTATCAAGATAAATTTTTGAGGACTTGATTAATTATAAAATCAAAATAATTCTAGTATCAACTTAGCATGCTAATTAGATTTTTTTGCCAATTAGCAAGTGAGCTTTTACCAGATGGACCGGTTAGATTTAGCTGGTCAAACAGGTGTGTTTGTTTATAACCAAATCTAATCTTACTAACTGGACTTGCAGGTCATTTTTGGTTCTGATGATCTCTTTGAAATGGGACAAGATGAATATAGGTTTGAAGATGGCTTGCATTTTGATAGTAACGGCAGTAGACCAAGTGAATGGGTATATATAATATATAGTACAAGTTTGGTTAATGAACAACAAAAGTTCTTTGTTAATAATTTCTTTTAATGTATATATTTCCTATATTTTGGGCCATTTTTCTAGTTTTCATTGGACAATTTATATCTAAATATGTAAAGTCTGAACACTTTCAACTTTTAAATGTCCTTATCAATTTTTTGTTGGTTTAATCATTTTCAAATATTGTTTCTTTGTGTATTCCCATGTGAAAAAAAAGAATACAAAAAAATTGTGAAAAAAAAAATTTGTGGAAAAAAAAAGAAAAAATGTAAAATAAAGTAGTACATGTGAAGACGCAAAGAAATTATATTTGAAAATGATGAAACTGATATAGCACAAAAAAAATTATTCTTTGTACTCTATTATGAACTATGATTTTTTTTTATGTACTATGAATTATGTAAAAGTATTTATTTTATTTAAAAAAAATAAAAAGTATTTATTTTACTTTACATAAAAATAACAATGTATTTATTTTAAAAATATAATTCTAAAAAATAAAGAAATATAAATGATAAAAATATAAGCATTTCCTTCTAAAAAATAAAAAGTATTTATTTTACATTTTTATTTAAGTAATTATATAAAAGTATTTTTTATGTACTATATTATTATAGCACAAAAAAAGAAACAAATTCTTTGACAATGACTTATGAAAGCCAGGAGTCCTCAGATATTGAACAATTTATACTTAAATATATTTTGGAAATCAGGAAAATTGTCTGAAACATAGAAAAAAAACAAAACCTTATCAAAGATCTTTTAGTCAGTCTTTCAACAAACTTGTATAAATAAAAAAAAACACAAAAATTGTTGCCCAAATAACACCCAATAATATATAGTAATATAGTTTGCATTTTTGTCAATGTCAATGAATGTACACCCTTGTGCAAATTAACTGAAACAAAACAAATAATTTCATTATTATTATTTACTTTTTGTACTTTTACAATAAAACATGACCCAGTGCACATGTTAGTACTTTGTATGTCTATCCCATGAAATCGTTCCTTGACCACAGATTCTCAATTGGATTTAAATCAGGAGAGTTTCCAGGCCAGTCGATAGTACTTTGATTTGCTCACTGGTATGGCTTGCCAGTGTGTCCGTGCAGTGTTACAATTTTCATATGCTTCCTTGGAGTAATGTCCATCACAGACAATGACCGTAGGACAACTAATCGACAGTCAAGACATTAGTGTCTGTGTGTGATAAAAATCTGATGCAATCTTGGATGACGCAATATTTCTCAAGGCCAAAGAAATTTCATCACACACCCTGAAAATAGATTCATATTACTGCACACCACTGCAAATGACCTAATCTGAGGAAAAAATAGAAATCAATTACATCCTGTCACTCCAGTGGGTCTAAAACTGACTGAATGATGAAAGAAAGGAAACTAAAGTGGTTGTTTCAATTAATTTGCACAAGCGTGTAGTTTCCATCATAAGTGGACTGAAAAATTACAAAAGTTTAATCTATGAAACTCTCAAGTTGAGGTGGTGAATATAATTTCAATCAGCTCAGGTAAGTGATAAATTTTATATTTGTATTAATCCTTAAATATAGTATATAGAGCTTTTCTTGGGTGAAGGTTGTCCACAAATAGAATTTAAATTTGGTTTACCTTAAGGTAACTGGTAAAATAAAAAAATAAATTTAGTCTGATATAGGTTAAACTTGTTGCCTTATAAATAAAGTCAGTGGCCCCTTAACTGCATTGAGCATGTTAATAGTGACACTGGAACTAAACACTTTTAGTACACTAGTGGTCATAGACACTTTTAGTGCACTAGTGGTCATAAAAATGAACTGGAGTGAGTTCATCAATGACGTTGAAACAAAGAAAGAATCAAGTGTCACCTTTGCAATCCAGACTTCAGGATTTTTACAGGATTCAAAAATACAGGTGACTAAAAGAGATTTGCAATAATTATAAATTACTTATACTCAGTCAGGATTGTTAATTGAATTTAATAAGTTGAATTTGCACTATGACCTTCCCAAAACATGTAGTTATGTGCATACAATTATGTTAAAAGCTAAAATAAAATCTATATCCTGAAGCTTATATTTTTGTCTGAATTTATGGGATTAGACAGGGGTTAGTAAACTATTTTCGAAGTGGATCAGATTGGCAGTTTAGCTTGGGAGTCAGGAGAAACTCAAAGTGAAGTGCTATATATATATATATGTGTGTCATTTTTATAGACAGAAAAAACAACTTGCTCTCACCAGTCAAAATGCAGTCACATTGAAACAAGAATATATCTTTGTAGTGAGTAAGTTGTTTTTGTCAGCATGTAAAAATTATAATAAATAATTATTGCTCTACTCTTGGTATCGAGCATTCTTTTAAATTAATGCTGTGAATGTTAGAATTTATATTATTTTCCTTCTCATTACATTCGCATATATATATATATATATAGTGGACTCTCCTATCGTGAATAATAAATAAGGGTCAACAGTGGATGGTACCTTTTGTTTTACACTTATGCATGCTAGCAGGGTCTATTGTGGAGAAAATCAAAAAAGAGAAAGACATATTTCATTTGTGCTTTCCTAAGTATGATACTAGCCCAGCCTTGCTGCAGGTGACAAAGTCACACTGACAGATGAAATTTGTTAAAGCAGGATTTTGATGGCGTCTCTGCTTCAGAGCTTGATGAAGCTGATCACGGTGCTTCAGTCTACTGTCTTCAAAACCCTTTAACTTAATGAAACATGTCTTACACCACTTCTTTCGGTTTGATGCTTGGGCTTCCTAGGTTTTCAGCTCAAAGTTGAAATGTTTCAAGTTGTCTTTCAATTTGTCTTCGTAGCGTAAGAATGGAAGTCCAACTGAACACTTGGAGTTTGGTAGTTGTCCATCCATTCTCACATGACCATCCCACTTAAGTTGTATCTTTGCTAGAATTTATATATATATATATATATATATATATATATAAATCATATCACTCCATGAAAAGGCAGGAAAGCCACTAAAACACAAGGAGTGTGAAAGAATAAAGGAGAAAAGAGAAACATTATTAAGGAGCGAGAGCAATAGAGTAATCAAGAAGACAATTGATAATGTCTGAAATTGCATTTAAATCTTTGAAGATCAAAATTGACTGGAAAGCATGGAGCCGGAGGAGAGTTCAACAGGCGAGAAGTGTGAGAAAAAACTTTTAGCATAGAACATACAGTTACAGCTAGACCATCTAACTGTGAATTGGTGAGACTTTGCTGCCAATCTAGTACTGTGCTTAAATTCATAGAGTCTAAGTACCACCATGGAGAGTTCATCCGAACAATTACCATGAAAGTATTTATAGAAAAGGCACAGAGAAGCTACATTATGGCAGTGAGAAAGTGACTGAAGACAAGATGCCAGTCCAGGACCAGTAATATTGCTGATTCTTCTTTGGATTATATAATTGCAATAAAAGTACAGAATAAAAAGTAAAACCAGAGTTACTTAAGAGGAATGAAATTTGAATCTGGCCTGATGATCCTTCGATTTGAGGGTGAAACTTGAGTAGCTGAACACTTTTTATTACCGGTTTCTCTAGTTGGATCCAACCAACTACCATTGTCTTTTGAGATATAAGATAACACTAATTTTTTATTATTTCTATTATAAGTAAGAAGAAATTTTGATACAATTTTTTTAATTGTTGAATGAAAGATAAAGAATCAATGAACTTTTAGTGACATAAAATCTTTTCTTACTGTAAATGTTATTTTTAGTGGTTACTGTATTTAAATAGATGCTCGGTTAATTTTAAACTATATTTTATTTTGTCTACCAGCCTACACACTTAAGAAAATTTAAAGATAGACAAGTCATTAAAGCACATCGAATCAAATGACAGTTTTTCCCGCAAAGAAGGATGCAGGTTCAAATCCTGCCAGAGGTGGTATTTTCTTTATTAAGTTTTCTTGAGTGTGCAGACTGGTAGACAGAATATAATTAGGTTTAAAATAAACAGAGCATCTACTCAAATATGGATAACCAATAAAAGTAATGTTCAACATAATATAAGTAATGTTTAACATAATAAAAGTAATGTTTAAAGTAATAAAAGTATGTTGGATTAAAAAAATGAAATCCATTGTTTAAAATTATGTCTATAAATATATAAATATAATCATTTATTGATTGTAAATGAAGTTCAGATTGAATGCTGATTTAAGATGCTTCATCTTTGAAAATGTTTTCTTGCATAAATATTTTGGGCGATAGATTTTAAAACAGTATATGTTGTATCTGGGATGAATGTCATTCGTAAAAGTTAATAAAAATTCTCTCCTTGTTCTTGCCTTTCATTACATGTCAGTCAGATGGGAGGGACTTAATGATTCATAGGAGCTACAAAGAGAGGGAAGTTGTGGAGAGCTGTGATCACCCACATCCTGATGGAACAGGGTACACGAAAGAACAACAACCATTAAATTTGTGTTTCTTGCCCAATATACTGATTTATAATATATGACCTTTAAAAATGTCTTCTCACGTAAATGCATCAAGATTAATTATTGGGCAAAAGATTTTAAAAGCAAAATGCCTTTCATTTACAAGACATTTCTTTTCAAAATGCTTTCATTGACAAGGCATTTCTTTTCAAAATGCCGTTCATTTACAAGGCATTTCTTTTCAAAATGCCATTCATTTACAAGACATTTCTAAAAGTCGGTTCATTTTTCATCTGTCTTTCAACTGCAGGTTAGTCACTTCTAATTGCAGATCTGATGGGAGGGATCAGTGATTTATAAAGAAAAGACATATTTTTAATTATAATAATTTTAAAGAAAAATAACAACAACAACATAAAAACTATTATATATGGTCTGTGAGTCCGGCAGAAATATTTATGACGGGATAGATTTGGCCAGGTGTGTCATACCCATTAATCATTCAAGAGAGCCTGTTATTTTGTCAAGGTGGGTATGTTGTCTCCATCTCTTGAATCTTCCTTTCCTCAGGCCTGATCTTTACGGGGATTTGAACTTTCAACTCTTTCCTCAGAACTCTCAACTTGAAGCACTAAGCAACTCAAACCTCCAGTTAATGTTCTGCAGAGCATGATTCAAATTCGATCTCACTAATCCAGCAGCTTCGATGGTTCAGAATTCTCATTTTAACAGGAAATTTTGGCAGGAAATTGACACCTGAGGAAGGAGGGGAATCTCTAAATTGTTATAAAAGTTAATTCTATCATTGAAAAGCTTGTGCTGTTAATAAAAAAGGAAATATTGGAAAAAATATGATATAAAAAATTGTCTACATTCTATAGAACTGGAGATAATTTGTGAAAAGTGATAGTGTGAAAAGGTGTTTATCTCTAGAGAAAAAATAATTGTAGTAATTTGCATTTAAGGTGACACGGTGGAGTAATGGATAGCAGCTCGGATTGGGGAATCGGAGAGCAGAGTTCAAATTCCAGTTGAATCCATTACATTCACTTACGTGCTAATACCATTGAGTAAATAGCAGGAAAGACAGTGTTCTATAGCTTTGGGTGGCAACTGGTCTAGGAGAAGGACAACTCTGAATTAAAAACCTGATCCTCTAGGTTGGGGGTTTTGAGGTAAGCTAACAACCTACTCACTTAAAAACTGGCTTGTTATAGAAACTGCAATGATATCTTACGGCTCCATGTTCCTCAAGGTATTTAAAGGCATGATATATATATATATATATATATAAATAATTTGCATTTAAATATTATTTGGCAAGAAATCTCCATTTTGAAAAATCTACCAAAAATCAGCAAATTATTGGATTTTAGTAACATTTTTGCATCTTGTTTTAATAAAAGATAACAATGTTATTATAATTTTAAAGACATTTACATTTAAAATGTTTTTTTTTTCATATGAGGAGGGGTAAAAATCTCCATCTCATTCCAATGAATTTGAGCTCAGTTCATGCCTGCCTGTTTAAGTTCTTAATTGTTAAATTCCCAGCCAGACTAGACTCCATGTACAAGTCAAGAAAGATTGGGCTATGTTGGGTCCCATGCTACATTGGAATTCGGGGAAAATGACAGGAGCTGATTCAAAAGCTGGACATGGTATCCATTGATGAGTTTATAATCCCACATATTGACCTGAGGACCAGGATCAGCAAGCCTCCCTGCTCTGACCCCCCCCCCCCCCCCACACACCAAAAAAATGGCAACAGCATTGGAATGAAAACACATGCAAATTCCTTGAAGAATGCAAGTTTCTTTGAAGTAAAGCAAGTAGAGCTGGTGACTAGGGAAGACTCGACACAAATATGACAACATCAAAACCACTTTTTTACTTGGATAGTTGGAATCTGAAGCAGATTAGATGTTATATATGGTAAAGGACTTCCTGACTAGGTATGGAAACCTTGCTCTCACTAGGACAGCAATCATAGTCTGAGCGACATGAGAATCCTATTTGAAAGTGACAGGAGCTGATTCAGAAGTTAGGTCAATTCTGGACATGGTATCCATTGATGAGTTTATAATCCCACATATTGACCTGAGGACCAGGATCATCCCCCCCCCCACTTCCCCCCCCCCCAAAAAAAAATTGGCAACAGCACTGGAATGAAAACACATGCAAACTCCTTGAAGAATGCAAGTTTCTTTGAAGTGAAGAATGTAGAGCCGGGGATCAGGGAAGACTCGAAACCAACACAACAACATCACACACACTTTTTTTACTTGGACAATTGGAATTTGAAGCAGATTAGATGCTATATATGGTAACGGACTTCCTGACTGGGTGTGGCAACCTTGCTCTCAGTAGACAGTAATTTCATAGCCTAAAGCAGCATGAGGATCCTATTTGAAAATATCGATGCAGATGACCTACGATCCCTTCATTAAGGAAGTGGTGGTTATACTCCAGAATATAAGGATTTGTGTAGAGAAAGCAGATATTAAGTGCAAAATTCTCAATAAGAAGAGTACGAACAGGGTCGAATAATACAAGAGAATATAATGCAAGGTAAAGTAAAGCAACTACAAGACAATAACAAAGTTCATAAAACTGAAATAAGGCTTAGGGTCACATCACATTGAAAACATCAGTTCTTGTACAATCACCAAAGTTAATCAACATAGAGCCTGGTTAATATTGAGATGGGGGACTGCTTAGGAATACCAGGTTCTGTAAACTTGAATTTGCAGGTGGTATAATGGATAATGGCTAGGAATTATTAATGTGAGAGCTGAGTTCCAATTCAAGTTGGGTTCATTATATTCGCTTACATGCAAATACCCTTGAGAAAGGCATGAATCCAACTCTCCCCCTTTCATGTTTGGGTTAATTAGTAAAACTTGTATTACTAAACCTTTATTATCTCCAAAAATAAAATAATATTGCGTATAAAATATTTAAATTTCAGCATTAAATAATGCATAGAGGTTGATAAGCTGCTAAACCAACCAACAAAGTAGAAATTGTGTTCACATGAAAAAGGAATAGTTTGGTGAGCTTCAAGGCGAAAAAGAAAAAAAATGTGTATAAGACTGAGAATTATCAATTTTTATTGGACATGAAAAAATCCTAACATGCATTTGTAGGGCTTGTTTATAAATTTGGGGAGGGGGAACTTTTTAGCAGTCTTTCCTGTGAGTGTAGTTGTTTTGATGATCATGGTAAGGAAGAGTTCATATAAATGTGGTATTATGGTGCTTGGAACAACAAAAGTGTGATTTTGTAAGTGAATACAATTAGCCAAGTTAGGATAGTGAAGACCAACTTTCCCATGTTTGTGTATTTTTAAAATCATGATTAAATATTCATTCCTTTGATTGTAACCAACAATCAGATTAGATTTTTGTTACCTGAAAATTATTAATCAAGTCATATAATAATTATCAATGTGTATTTATATACTTCCTGTCCCATCTGTAGTGTCAAGGGAGATAAATCAACTTAAGTTAATAAATTTGAGTGATTACTTCCCTTAGTCACTTTAATAATCTATACAAATAAAATTATCTGCATTTAGACAAAATTAGATCCTGAGCAAAATGAAATGTTTAATTAATCAGTTCCCGTACTTCTTCATTTCTTAGATTGCAGTCTTATTTGTTCAAGCCTTTTATGTGAGGCACTCAGATATCTTTGTTTATTAAGTGATCATCATGATTCAACTTGGTCTTGGAATAGGCTTTGTCGTTGTCGTTTATCATTCTGTTGCTAATATTTTTCTTCTGAGAGATATTTCCATTTCACTGTTATATTAAAGATATAACACGTTCAAATTGAAAAGATATTGAGAAAAAAACGATTTATATAATACCAGGAGTAATCAATGAATCATAGATACCACTGAACGTCTAAAAAAATATAATGGGACTAGATTAATTAAACAGTTCCTTGGCCTCTATTTCAGTTGTGAATTCACTGCTTTATTGAATCTCAATACATTGTTTCAAGACTTTTGCATCTCACTATTAAAACTTTTAAAATATTGCCATCATTTTTGACAGCATGTGTACGCTAGTATTATATATAAAATGGAAATGTGTTTGATGGTAACTAATGTAGAAAGACAAACATTAGAACCATTTATCTATATAAGACTTGTAAACTTTATTCTGGATTAAAAACAAAAAATGTAAATAAAGAGGAATTAGATGATGGGTCAAGGATTTAAATTACGTTAAATCCATTGATCTTGTTTCAGTTTGTTCGGTATTGGTAATACAGTACAATACAGGAATTAGTTTGCACCCACCTCATTTTTTTTCTTTATTACACTAAGTTTAAATGGTTCAGAAAATCAATCCACAACACTGTTTAGTCCAAAGCTTGCTGGGTTAGTGAGTTTCAAACGTAAGCTGTAAAATTTAAGAGCCATAAATCTCACTTGTCTTTTTCTTTTTTTTTTAAGTAGGAGCTGAAGTGGATTATTTCTTTCCAAGAAACAATCACTGATATAACAAAAAATATCAGAGTTGAGAAGAATATAACACCACTGGATAAAATAAAGAATAAACGTTGATCGAAAGGAAGGACTAGATTTTTCAGTTCCAATCCTGCTTAGGCAAAGCACGATTATAAAGTATTCTTTAAAAAAATATCTAGATAAAGAAATTTTACAAAAAATCCCCCAAACTTGTAAACTGAAAACGTTTTTTTTAAACAAATAAAAAAACAAAACAAAAACAAAACTTGTAAACTGAAAAAAAAAAAACAAACCAAAAAACCACTAAACAAACCTCCAAAAACAAACAAAACAAAATTGTAAACTTGACAAAAAAAATACAAAAAAAAAAAAATTAACAAAAAAAATCCATAAACTGAAAAAAAAAAATCAAAAAAAATCATGTAAACTGAAAAAAAAAAAAATCATGTAAACTGAAAAAAAAAAAAAAAAAGCAAAAATAAAACCCATAAGAATAAAAAAATTTTTTTGTTTTTTTTTATAATGTGCAAAAAATTCCAGTGAAAAACAGGTTTTCAGCTGCGTATAGAGTCTGTTGTTTTTTTTTTTTTTTTAAATAACTGGGAACTTTGCGTTTATTTTTTTTTTTATTTATTGGTTCTGTGAGAAATTTCTTTAACTATTTATTTTATTTTTTTTACTTTACTCTTTTTTCAATTTTATATTTAAAAAGCTACAACTGAAGTGCAAACATTTTTGGAGCTCCTCCTGCTCAAAATCCTAGATTTACTCATAAATGGTCCTGTTAGAAGAATTCCCTGAAGATTATAGGATATGTAATAAACCTGAGGAAAGCTGGAGAATGGGCCAGCTGAAATATTGGGATAAAAATAACAAAGACAGGGGCATTTTAAACTGAAGGCAAATATATCACTAAAATTTCCAGACCTTAATTTTCACTGAGGGAGGAGAAAAATAAAGTTAATCTTTTAAATATTTACTTTTCTGACAAACCCAGAAAATTTTATTTTTGCCAATAGCCTCAAAAACTTAAAATTATGATAATTCTTTTTTTTTTTTTTTTTTTTTTTTCAAAACATCTACTCATTTTCATTCCAAGAACTGCTTGGACAAGTAAACACTTTGTGTTGATTAATAGTGTAAGCACTTTTTAGACAATCCATTCTTTAGTAGCCATCTTGGGACATAAAATCTCTAAGAAAGAAGAGGGTCCTCAATTTTTTCATTTATTTTTTTTTTTTATTTTTCCAGAAGTAAATGGGTGAGGAGGGGTAATATAACAACCAACTTGGTTTATTTCCTTTTAACAGAGGAAATACGGACGATAACACTCACAGCCAAATTGCTCAAACAACTCTTGGAATAACAATGATTCATTTCAAAATTATAGACAGCATCTTTCACTCTCTCTTTTGTTGTTGTTGTTGTTGTTTTTTTTTAAAGGTATACTTTAGAAATCTGTCATTTTTATATATGTTTCCCACAATTTAAAAAAAAATAATAATAGTGTCAATATTAATGTTGTTGAGGTTTTGAAAGAATGGTCTTTACCGTTTTTACTTTTTTTTTTAATATTTTAAACAATATGAGACCTGGTAAAAAACGTATCATTTCATTTATGTTTCTTTCTTTCATTTCATTTTGTGTGTGATTTTTTTTTTTCCTTCTCATGAGGACATTCAGAGTTCGGTAGTGGGCAGTGTCGAACCGTTGGCACTTATAGCCAGGGCGGGTGAGTCGGATGGTATTATTGCTGTAGTGGTTGTACCATTTGTAGTGCCTGTACCGTTGACCATTGTGGTCGTCTGCGGCGGACTGTCCTCTGGTTCGTTGACTATTATCACTGGGATGTTGTGCATATATTTTTGGTTAAGGTCATCAATGTTGTCTGGCAGCTTGGTGTCTTTAGTTTCAGAAAGTAGCAAGGAGAGTCCAGCCGAGATGAATGAAAGGACACCAAGAATGATGAATGGGAGGGTAGGGTGGAGATATTGATTCTGTCGGTGTCCACGTTAAGCAGGATAACATAAAGGTCGGGGGGGGGGGAAGAGAAAGAAAAAAGAAAATCAGAATTCTGTAAATATACAAAAATATATGTACTGTCATGTACCAAATACAAGTGCCTGCATTAAATCATTTTCTTGACCAGGCACGGTGCTTATTGGGTAAGGAACACTTACCATTTTTCAAATAATTTTTTCCAAGAGTATTAAATTTGAATAAAAATTCCTGGTGGGACATTAATTTGAACCAATACACTTATAAAAAAACTTGAAAACTTCGCACCAGCATGATTATTCCAGACAGCACTTGTATTTGATACAAAAAGAGTGCTGACAAAAAATGATTGATTATTGATATTACTTCATATACAGGGTGTCCATAAAGTTTGTGTGGACTTTCAACACCTTAAATAAACACCAACATTTATCGGAGAAAATGCTTCTCTGCGACATTTTAAAGTAAAAGTAAGTAATATTTGTTTTTATATCAGATTGATTACACTTTAAATGAGCGCATATTCTTCAAATAAATTTTCAGAAATGTATATTTTATATTTGGAAGATTGTTTAATAAAGAGAATTAAATTGTGCTGTCAAAAATGGCTAAAGAGATTTGTATCAATTTAAAAAAATTGAACTCTTTCTAATCAATTTAAATTACTTTTGAAATACAACAAAGTATTTTATTCATTGGGGATATTAAATTTAATCTGTTAGCTTAGAATTTAAAACTAAAATTAAAGCTTCAATATATATATATATATATATATATATATATATATATACACACACACACACACACACACACAGACACAGGGTGTCCATAAAGTTTGTGTGCATTTGAAAAAAATTTATAACTTTATTTGTATTTGAAATAGAAATAATCTGTAAAAAATGTTATAAAGTTTAATGTACCTAGTTTTAAGTATAGCTAAAATAACTAATGTGATTTCAGGCATTACTGTAAATCAGTTGGCAAATGTTTTCCGTGAACTGCAAAATCGTATTACCCTTTGTATTGCTAATGATGGAGGACATGTGGAAACTTAAATAAAATTTCAATAAAACCTTAAAAAAATATAGATTTACTTCTTTCTAATCCTTTTTACAAATTATTTCTATTGCAAATACGTTATAAATTTTTGCACACAAACTTTATGGACATCCTGTATATATGAGATGATTGTGTGATATAGAGCTACAATAAGAGAGTATCTACAAAGAGATGAAATCTTTGCATAGCTGGAATTTGATATTGATTTGGTAAGAAATGTTTTTTGGCAGATACCCATGAGATTAATGTAGGCGTGTGTGTGTGTATGTATAATTTGTAAAAAATTTGTAGGTACATAAAACTTTATAACATTTTTTACAAATTATTTCTATCGCAAATACAAATAAAGTTATAAATTTTTTAAAGTGCACACAAACTTTATGGACACTATATATATATATATATATATATATATATATAAAAGTATTACATATTTTCTGGCTTATTCAAGTTAAATGTAAATGACAAATGTTTTATTTGATAATATATATTCAATTGATGGCAAAATTGGTCCTTCTTGCCTGCAGAAAAAAAACAAGGAATGTCTAAAGGACGGTTTTTCTCTTCACACCACTAATATTTTAACTACCGTCACTCCTTGTCAATGTTTATTATTTTAAAAAGCAATGATTAGAAATGGAATAAAACTTAAACATATGAAAGTGAATTTAGACATTTTTTTGTTCTTGAGAATTAGCAACAAAAATATTAAACACTATGTTGTAGCATACCTACAAACAATAATGGGCATGTCCCCATAAATGCAGTAGTAAATACTGTATGTTGGTCTGCAGTTGGAGATTCATTGTGGAATTCACTTGACTCACTTCTAGCAGTTGACTACTTTTATGCACCACTGGCGAATCTTATATGTGTTGTTCTTGTCGTAAGTATTATCGTTCATTACCAACCTTCATGTGATTATTCTATTCAGTAACCTTCCCTAGGTTCCAACACACTATTTATTATATTATTTATTGGAATGATTAGCAAAATATTGGGTAATTGCCAACTGATTCGAACTTTATAAAATAGTATTGCATTAATTTTTAGAATGTTGTAAATAAAAAATTATTCTTGTAAATTAACATGATTGGGTAGGAATGGTAAACAACTTGAAATTGTGCAAACTGGATTTGACATTGCAGATAAGTACTAGACTGGCAGAAAGGTCTCATCATTTAACAGTTGAAATGATTAGATGTAACCATAAGAGCCTTGTGTGTGTGTGTGTGTGTGTGTATATTATATATATATATATATATATATATATATATATAGTGGAAAAGTTGCTTACATATTTCCCGCAACTGTCAATGATGGCATGTCTATGTGTCGGTTTATCATGGCATGAAAAAATAACTCCCCCCCACCTCCAGCATTTAAGTTTACTTTTCTATTTAGCGCAGATCTGACATTTAATTGGTTAATCAAGACATACCCACAAGTCTATTTTTAATTCTGACCATATGTTCCCCACCTTTAACTTTTGGAAAAGACATAACACTTTGTTTTTAGATTTTCTTAAAAATCATTTAGTCACCAGTTACTTACCATCGCCTGAAGTACAATCAAAGTATTGAAACATTAAAGCTTTTGTGTAGTAATTTCAACATGTTTTTATTATAATCTCTTTGTGACACTATTTAACTATGGTGGTTAATTGATTAATTAATCACAGAAATTAATAACGGGAATTACTTAAAGCAATAGATAGATCGAAAGACATACTGAGCGACATTATTTGTTTCTTTTTACAAACAAAGAATGGGTAAGATTTTTTTTTTATTTGTTTTCATTCGCGATGCGGGAAAGCGGAAAGTCGTAGGAATACAGATCTCAGGTCTGTCAACATTAATTAATATCCTGATAAGAACAACGGTTCTGACCACACCCATAGCTGACACTCGAAATTTCGAATGTTGGTCAACTGCATGTGGAAAAAGATCGAAAAAGAGGGTCAACGGAATTCGGTTAACAAGAAAGACGGAATTAATCGAATTAAGCGAAACAAAAACATTGATATGGACAAAAACTGTGTATACGACGAAGGATTTCTGTCGCCAGAAGTCGACATCTGGTTATGATAAAGGGATTTGGTCTCAAATGAGTATGGCCAAAACAAGTTAACGCGTTGACTGCGATCATTAAAGAGTCAGCAATGAGGACGCTGAAATAGGCTAGGTCTGTCTAAAGTAAGGTAAAAGAATTTAACGATCCCACTCTGTGAGGTCTAAAAGTATTTTGACTGATAACAAAAAAGAATTTTGTTTTAATTATGGCAATGTGGGATTCATAAAGATTTTGAATGACCACGGGAAAGAATTCAGAGGAGATAATTCCTTTTCTTTTTTTTCTTTTCCCTCGGAGTGCCAATGCAAGCTAATACCAGCCTAGCCACACCCACACCAGGGTAGCATGAAGTGGTAGACAGAGGTGAGAAATATGGTAAAGAAGGAGAAACTTGTTGATGTCCACGAAGAGGTTGATGTGAGGTACCAATGTGAGGAAGGATAAGCCTAAGGGGATAATTCTCCTCCAACCTCTTCTCACAGAAGGTGAAGATATGAGAAGGAAGGGAATTGTTGTTGATGCCCCTCGAAGGGTTTGGTATGAGGTACCGGTATGAAGAGGAAGAGTCTTAGGAGGGTAATTCTCCTCCACCCTTTCCTCATGAAAGGGGGGAACACCTCTAAACAAAGAGCAATAGATTTCCAAAAATGGAAAGTGATAAATTTTCCTGTCCGAAAACAAAGAAAATCCTTATTGGGGATTTGAAATTATCGAAGAACCCAATCCGCGTTTGGCCCCACACTGGGTTTTGGTCGATGTCCATATAAACGAATGTCCCCGGGCATTCAGTCAGTTCGAGAGTTCTTCAGAGAGTTCTTCAGACACAGTTGGAGTTGCAGCTACGAGTTGAGATTTTGAGAATAAGCCTCGCAGTAGGTGACCGCATGAATTCCACGCCTTTCGACTTTTTCCACTAAAGCCAGTTAACAAACATCAATTGAAGATACCAAAAGCTGTTTACTGAAACACAACTTAAGATACTAAAACTCGCTAAGAAATGCAGAAGTGTCACAATCCATAGACGTGGGCTGGGAGAGAGAGAGACGTACCATTGTATCCAACAAACAGATAGAAAGTAAATTGTTATTCCTTAACAACATTCGAACTCCTTGAATTGTTCCTTTATTTTTTTTCTTCTTCTACATTCATTTGTGCAGCATCACCTTTGACCCGGATTCAGCTCACACTACGGCCCGACGCCTGACTGATCTCGACAACCTAAGATCAAATCACAACGTGGGTAGGTTGGACCAAGATCAAAGTAGTTGCTTCGGTAACCAGACGTTGGAGGCGAGCTGGGGACGACAAAGCTAATGCCGTATCTAACCAGACATCATCCGTGACCAAGACAAGAGTTAGAATCTCACATCCGATGCCGTGGTAGCCAGCAGGCATTTCTGATTGAGTACTGCACACATCAAATATATCTCAAATATGGCTGGTTACTCTTGTTTTCCAAGCACACTTGTCTGCTTGTGTGGCTAGCCAATGCTTGCTTGGGCACATTTGTGTTTGTTTGACACCCATGGAGCCCATCCATGGTTCCTACTGCAGACCTTAGTTAACCCTTTTCCTGCAGTTTAGACAATGCCAGTACGTTCAATTCATCAGTCACAATGGCTTTTGATTTTGTGCTAGCTCAGTTATCGATGGCTCTCAAATGGTTCTGTCTACCCATTTTCACTCACAAGACTTTGATCAACCCAGTGGTGTGCTTTTCAGGTTCTTTCCAAAGGTGCCACATGCTGAGATCACCTTCTCAGACTGATAATCTCAAGAAAAAAAAACATCAGCCTTTCAGATGGATGTTTGCACACTAGTATAAATCAAACCAATGTTTACATTTTGCACACGAAAAACTCAAGGGAGATGTTCTTAAGAGCCTTTTATATCACTTTTCTAACAAATAAACTAGGACTATTCAAGCCCAGGTCTCATTTCTAAATGTTTTATTAAGATGGAGTTTAACTATTCCAGAATAAGGAACAATTGATATCTTGGAGAGATATGGTTTAAGTTTAGTGTTTTCCATCTACGAGACTGGCTGCCAACCAAGGCGAGGAATCTGTTAGTTTGGTTTTGTTGACGATGTTCACCATAGTCTATGAATATAGAATACAGTGCAGTATGTAATCTGTTCAATGAAACAACGTTAAAGATTAACACTCATGAGTCAGACACTCTACTGAATCTCACTATATCGCCAATACCACCAGCAGCTGTTCCGTAATTCTTCAATCTTCGATATCAAAGGCTGGTGTGGCAGAATTAGGCATCCTTTGTAATTGCTAATCCTTAATGAATCAATTACATCTGCAATAAGGTAATCCACCTGTTAGTTTGAATATAGACAACTGAACAAATGAATCATTTTCAATATGGCTGCCAGAATTTTATAAAAGCCACCACCTGGTGGCATTAAACAACAATCAAAAGGCAAGGGTAATAACTACAACACTAAACAGTAATAATAGTTGTTGCATTAGTATTTTAGTGCTCTTTCAAATGTTGTTTGAGGGAATGTTATTTTATATACACTCTGCAAGTGTAAGTGAATGATTTCTGCCTGTGTGTGGCTTCTTTGATGATTTTCTGAGGTTCGTCCTACTCAAGTAAACATGGCCACATTCCTTATGCATTAAATCAAATTCTATGGCAACACTTTCAGGGAAATTAACATCAAAACCCTTTTTCATGCAGAATATGATTCGGTTCAAAGTCTCTCTTTAGCACCATGCAGTTTTCTTGTATAATGTTGGCCTTCTGCAGTGTTCTAGATGCAATCATTATGCCTCTATTCCATCTTGTGTGCTGGTTTTTCCCTTCAGCTATTTCACCATATAGAGACTACTTAAAGATCTTGTTGTCCTTCATCCTGACCACTCCATTATAACTGGCACTGAGTTACCAGAGAGACTATAATGGTAGACAGACTCTGAGAATATCAATGCCAGTAATATACATTTGTCACCAGATACCCATTATATATCATATTGTCCTTTTACAGATATACTCTATCTGAAATTATTACACCGATACTGGGTGCGTTAGATAAATTGTCATCTAAATTATACAAAAATGAAAATAACACTGACATCTCATTTTAACAGATATAGTTACCAAAATTGCACAAAATATCTTGAAATACTAAAGAGTAAATTTATTCAATAAAATTTCCATTGTCTTCAACCACGGCCTCCAGATGACTTAGGAATCTCCTGCAACTCTTTTGCACGGTCTCCTTCTTTAAGTTGGTGAATGCTTCCATAATCCTTGCCTTCAGTTCATCTGCACCCCACACATAATAATCAAGGGGGTTGGAGTCTGGGGAGTTAGGTGGCCAGATGCAAGGAGTGATGTTGCAGAAATTGTCTGAGATCTATGACTGGGTTCTGCTTGCCAGAGTCCTGTTGCCAGACCTAGGGTCTTCCAGCAGCCACATTCTTAACCAAGGGCAGCACTACTTCCACTTGATGCAGGCCTCCATGTTGAGTCTGAGGCTCTGTAGGAAGATGAATGGAGGCATAACATTGCCATTACCAGAGACCACTCCAAAAACACCTTTGTAATCACCATTAGACTCATCCAACTCTTTCCGAATCCTCTGTACTGTCCTTAGATTGAGTGAAATGTCCGTAATGGAGCTTCCAGCATGAATGCCAAGCAGTACAGGATGACATTTCCAAATTTCTGGCAGAGTGAATTGCATCAGGGTTTTACTTTTTCTCACAGATGTTGCCCAACTGACTCTACTAAACTGTGCAGTTGACAAAATCAAACAACGCACGTGCATGAAATTAAAAATATAAAATGATGACAATTTACCTATTGCACCCTGTGTGCACACACACACACACACACACACACACACACACACACACACACAACAGTACAAGCATTTTAAAGATAAAATTTATGCTGGTGGTTGAAATTTGCTTATAAATTCATGTTTGTACATTTGTTGAAAAAGGAAAAGTCTTTACTTACAATGACAACAATTTGTGGAGATAAAATACTTCCAATACGGCTCCAACACAAACAGGATCCAAGGCCAATATTTCTGGAACAAAGAAATATATAATTAAAATCCATTCTGGAAAACATTAAACATTAAAGAAATTCATGCGCTCGTTTTGAAAACTAAAGACTGAATATACAGTTGAAAATTAGTTTCTTGCTGGAAACTTTTGCACACAAGTTATATATTAAGTAACGCCACGAATTTGTTTTAAAATGAATTTTGAAAATAGTTTTCTTGAAGCTTTCATTTTAGCTTTAATTGAAAGCTCAAGGATTTAAAATTTACCATTTCCAGTAAGCAAAATACTCTGTGGTGTATTTCAAACAGAAATTATATTGATTGGAATTGATTTTTTTTTCAGTTAAATCGATGAAAATGGCCATTCTGACACATTTGTAAACAAGAGTAGATTCTTGGTTTTAAAAATCTTGCAAAAATAAAACATATTTTTGAAACATTATTTGAGGAAAATTAGCAAATTTAAATTAATCTGATTTGAAACAAATATCACTTATAACATAAAATGTTGTATACAAGCATTTCTTAACCATGGGGTCTTGTTTTTCTGATGTGTTAATCGATTTATTGACAGCCAATTGACCAGTGAACATGTTCATAGTTGAGTATGGTAGAGCAGACGATAAAGTTTATATAATTTTTTTTTTCTGTAAGTGTTTTAAGAGTTGTCTCAACTCTTAAAACACGGGACATTTTAATAAAAATGTGAAAGGTCTGAACATCCATACTTAGGAATTCTGCACAAAAACAAATTGAAATTCTTTTAAAAATATTCGGGTTCATTAGATTGTAATAAGGTTTACAATATATGATTAGTAAATATAGTTTTACTTAATAACATTATTTCCTAAGAATTATCACATTGGAACTGAATTTTAAAAGGTTGAATAATTTACATGGTTTTTAAATCGAAAATTGTAAAAAATGAGAACTAAACTTGTAAAAATTCATTTTTCATCGAAAAATTTATTTTCTTCAAACAATATTGTCTTTAATATATATTACTCATAAATGCAATTAAAAGGTTCTCTAATTAAATAATGTCTTAGTTTAATTGCATTTTTTATTTTTTGATTCAGAGCAGATTTTGAGTAAGATGGGGTCTGAATTTGCAAAAACAATTGGTTATTTAAATTCTTCAAAATTCCTGCTTTTAACTAATATAGTCACTATAAATTATGTTGAATTTCTCAAGTTTTCATAAAATTACATAAGGAGGGGGTAGTGAAACATATGTGTAAAAAAAAAAAAGAAAAAAGAAAATGAAAAAAATAGAAAA
Source organism: Acanthosepion esculentum (assembly GCA_964036315.1). NCBI lineage: Eukaryota > Metazoa > Mollusca > Cephalopoda > Sepiida > Sepiidae > Acanthosepion > Acanthosepion esculentum. The sequence continues at coordinate 82,946,504 of OZ038502.1, forward strand.
AAAGAAAGAAAAATTACCAAGATTTTCCAATAAAAAATTTCAAAATTAATTTAATTCATTTATGAGTAAGTCCTGAAAATTTCATTAAAATCTGACAATTATTTGATTTTTGCAAGAATATCCAAATTACTGTGTCTGTTACCACAAAAAGAGGCGAAAATTTGTACAACCGCTGATGTCAGAAAAACAAGTTTTTTAATCAAAATTTTGAATGTTCTAAAAAGGAGTAAAGAATTTAATGAAATAATCAAAAAATATTTTTATCCTTCTCTTAATAATAACAAAGATTTTGAAAATAAAACTGTTTTCATTACATTTATAGCATGTTTTTATCATAATATGCAGATTTTTTTAGTGATTTTGTGGAGGTACCTACATATATATGTTGTTCAGAAAATAATATTGCATCTTCAGAGAGAATTTAAAAAATGCCTATACAAATGTAAATAACAAAAAAACTACATCCTCTGCAGAGTAGGAGGATGTAGTTTTTTTTTTAAATCCATAGTTTTGTAAATCCATTGGAGGATTCTTCTTTAGGTTTTATCAAGAATCTCTAAATATATAGCAGGAGCACCAGACCATATATGGCAGCAATATCCAAAGCATGGATGAATGATAGCTTTATAAATATATAGGATAGATTCTGTTGAGAAAAATTGACACAATGAACGAACAGTGAACCAACTTTTGTAGCTGCAGACCTAGTAGACCTTGATTCAATATATTTTTTCCATTTCATGTCAGCAGAAAGTGTTAGCCAGAGAAGGCCCAACAAGTCAGAATCCTGGAGGTTAGCATTAGCCATGCTGACACAAGGCAGAAAGAGTTCTCTCAGGTCTTAATTCTTAAGAATCTGACTTACACATACATGGTAACCTAAAGACTCCTAATTAGCCTTTAGTAACTGTAAAGTCTAATCAATTAAATAATTCTAATTAAAAAACAAAAGTTAAATTAGGCGATTTAGAAATATTTCATAAGACTTTTATAATGAACAGTTAGATATATGAAAAACTTTAAAGATATTGGAATCTTACCATGTAATATGTCAAATGAATTTCTATATATATTTTGTGTATAATTAAAAAAACGAAAAAACCAAAAAAAAAACACCAATGCAAGGGAGATAACTCATAATGACATTAAATTAGGTGTTATCTCCCTTGCACAGACGACAAGGTAAATTATTTTTGAAATTTTTATTCTGGTTAAGATTGTAAATCTCTCCCTTTTGACAATTATTCATAGAAAGATTTCAAAGTAGAGAGGAGCAACTTTGAAAACTAACAACAAAATAGTTGACTTACATTATTTTAAAAGTAGTGTCACATTCCTCGAGTGAGAACTTAAATCCCTTTCAAAAATTAAATTAGGCTTATGGCCATATCATGTTGAAACATTGGTTCCGGTATGATCACCAAAGTTAAGCAAAATCGAGCCTGGCCAGTACCTAGATGGGTGACCGCTTGAGAATGCCAGATGCTGTAATGGATAATGGCTTGGAATTGGTAATTGGAGAGTTAAGTTCCAATTCCAGTTGGGTTTCTTATACTCTTGAGAAATGTATGAATCTATCTATTCTCCCCTGGCTATGGATTAATTAGTAAAACTTGTATCACTAAAAATCATTATCTAAAAAAAAATTAAAAAAAAATAAAAAAAGAATCTAAAAATATTTTCTGGCTTTAAATAACCTGCAAAGGGTTGATAAGTCATAAAAAAAAAACAAATCAATCAAATGTTAAATTAATTTCTCATAATTATCATTATTACATGCATCTTGTAAACTCAAGTATTATGGCTGCAGTAACAGCAGGCATGTCTTGAGCAAGATTAACTGAAGGAACCCTCCTTGTTTCTCATAGACTGGTTGCCAACCAAGACCAAAATGCACAGCCTGGCTTGCTGTTTTATCCAAAGGATCAAGGTTACATGATAAAAAGTAGTTTTTTTTTATTTTGGATTTCTACATCTGAAGTTTGTTTTTTAAGATCTGTTACATTTACTATAATAATAATAATAAGTTATCTGTTCATGAGTGAGAGTAGTGAGATAGCATCATGGCCAGGTGCTGAGAAATGAGTTTGAAGGATAACACAACCAAGACAACTTGGAAGTTACTTCTAGATTTTTTTTTTCAAGCATTTCACCCCAAGCAAGGCGGGAGAGTACCACTAGCATTCAAGGGGTGACAGTAAGAGTGACGAGGGGTGTTTGGGAAAGGAATATATAGAAAGACATGGATCATGATCAAGGCATCAGATGATATCGATTGACATTACATTTGAATATTTGAAGATTATAGCTATAAAGGAAGCAAGTAGGAGGAAAGGAGTTCCACTGGAGGGATGTGTGAGCTGTTGGAATAGAAGAGGCGGTTACATTCAACAAGTTTTGATAATGAAAGGGTGGGACTGAGATGCGAACCTAGTAGCACACTTAAATTCATACAGTTGGGGCACCAATGAAAGCAGCTCAGCAGAGCACTTGCCATGAAAATATTTATAGAAAAGACAGAGGGAAGCCACAGCACATCTGTAGATGCCAGATCAGGACCTATCACACTGCATATCTGTCTCTGGATTCATCGCTTCTCGGCCTTTTGGCTAAGATCAAAGTGTAGTATCTGTTCTCAGATTACTCGCTGAATGATCGCCTTTAGGCTGGGAGCGATCACCGATACAGGCCGGTCGCAGGGATTCGTCCCTGCGCTGGTAGTATCATAGCTAGACTAGCTAAAGCCAAAGCTAAAGACCAGCTTGGACAAGCTATGACCAGCTAAAGCCAAAGCACTGCGGCCCGGGTGAAAACTCGGGTCCATTCCCCCTCCCTTCCCACATTAAACCCTGACCTTGTGTCACAACCTGACCCTGTGGGAGGTCAAGTAGATCCTGCTTCTCGGCCTTTTGGCTAAGATCAAAGTGTAGTATCTGTTCGCTGAATGATCGCCTTTAGGCCGGGATCGATCACTGATACAGGCCGGTCGCAGGGATTCGTCCCTGCGCTGGTAGTATTGGGGCTGGGTCTTTAGCTATGACTAGTTTTGACCAACTCTGACCAGTTCGGACAAGCTATGACCAGTTATGACCAGCAATGACCAGCTATTGACCGGTGGCCTGGGTGGAAACGCCCGGGCCTATCCCCACATCCCCTTTTCCCACATTAAACCGGCCTTGTGCCACATCTGGACTGCGTGGGAGGTCTAGTAAATAATATCGCTTCTCGGCCTTTTGGCTAAGATCAAAGTGTAGTATCTGTTTGCAGATTACTCACTGAATGATCGCCTATGGGGCCGGGATTCCTTCTCCGATACAGGCCGGCGGCAGGGATTCATCCCTGCGCTGGTAGTATCGTGGCTACGTCTGACTAGCTATGACCAGCTCCGACCAGCTTGGACAAGCTATGACCAGCTAAGACCAGCCAAGACCAGCTATGACTAGCTAAAGCCAAAGCACTGCGACCCGGGTGAAAACTCGGGTCCATTCCCCCTCCCTTCCCACGTTAAACTCCGACCTTGTGTCACAACCTGGCCCTGTGGGAGGTCAAGTAAATCCCGTGTAGTATCTGGTCGCAGATTACTCGCTGAATGATCGCCTTTAGGCCGGGAGCGATCACTGATACAGGCCGGTCGCAGGGATTCGTCCCTGCGCTGGTAGTATCGGGGCTACGTCTGACTAGCTAAGACCAGCCATGACCAGCTATGACTAGCTAAGACCAGCTCTGACCAGCTTAGACAAGCTAAGACCAGCTAAAGCACTGCGGCCCGGGTGAAAGCTCGGGTCCACTCCCCCTCCCGTCCCACGTTAAACCCCGACCTTGTGTCACAACCTGACTGTGTGGGAGGTCAAGTAAATCCACGTCCCTGCGCTGGTAGTATCGCGGCTACGTCTAACTAGCTCTGACAAGCTATGACCAGCTAAGACCAGCCATGACTAGCTCTGACCAGCTTGGACAAGCTAAGACCAGCTAAAGCCAAAGCACTGCGGCCCGGGTGAAAACTCGGGTCCACTTCCCCTCCCATCCCACATTAAACCCCAACCTTTTGTCACAACCTGACCGTGTGGGAGGTCAAGTAAATCCACGGCCTTTTGGCCGAGATTCGATCACTTGATACTTACCTGGTCTAGGGATTCGTCCCTACGCTGGTAGTATCATGGCTACGACTAGCTTGGACCGGCTCCTGCCTGGACCAGCTATGACAAGCCAAGACTAGCTACGACCAGCTCTGACCAGCTAAGACTAGCTCTGACCAGCTTGGACAAGCTATGACCAGCTAAGACCAGCGGCCCAGGTGAAAACACTCGGGTCCCCACTTTAAAAACCGACTTTGTGTCCCAACCTGACTCAGTGGGGGGGGGGTCAAGTAAATACCTGTCTGTCTCTGGATTTTGTCAAGGACCTTGAGATGAACAGTGGGGGAACCAGACCATATATGGCAATAGTATTTAAAGCAAGGACGAATGATAGATTTGAAGGACGGACTCAGGTGAGAAAAAACTTCTGGCATGACACAGAGAACCAACTTTCCTTGCAGTTGCAGCTATTGATTCAATGTAGTGGTTCCACCTCAGGTCAGTGGAAAGCATGAGACCAAGAGAAAGGGAGATCATGAGAGACGCTCATGTGGAGTTGGGCATCAGCCATGCTGATAGATACTTGAAGACTGAGCAGATGACATTACTCAACTTGAAAGTATTTAAGCTCCACTTTCAAGGTTATGTGATGCTCCAGTTTCCATTTGTTGGGATGCAGTTCTCTCTCACCTTCAAAAATAGTAATAATAGAAAAATGCTAGGACCTTGCTTGAGAGATGAAGAGTTTTCAAACATAACCCTAAATGGCAACCATCACCAAAAAAAAGATGATGGTAAGATTAGAAGACCAGGACATTCAAGACTATATTAACTTCTTCACACTATGTTTGTGTTGAGGGCCAAGAATAGCTTGTAGATGGTGTTAGAGGTCGAAGATTTGTTGTTCATTGATCCCTGTTGAAAATTACCAACCCTGTTTTGGTATGTAATAAGGAAATTCCGCCCACTGTTTCACACCAATAACGCCGTAAAATGCTAGGTTACTGAGTGGCACAAACAGATCATAGCTGGACAGGCGACGTTTGAAAACTAAGTCAAAAAGTATTGTCCATTCGAGATTGTTGAAAAAAAAAGCAAAAGTCGTCACATGAATTGGTCACACTGCTAAGGAGAGAGAGTCAGTATAATGCAAGGGGTTACAAAGTGTTAGAGAATATGAGAAAAGAAAAACACTATTAAGGAGAGAGAAGACTAAAATAATAAGAATTAAGAAAACAGAAGTTAACAATACTTTTGAAGATCAAATAACTTTGAACTGATTGTACAAACAAAAGGAGCAACTGCCTTGAGAAAATAGACAAAATAACATTTCTTTGAGTTTTTGAAATTTAAACAGAGCACCCTATCAAAGCCAGGTGACCATGTTTTCTCATTGGCAACCCTTGTAGTGATAGTGCGGCTACAGCATAAATAGGTGTGTCTTGGGCAACATTACTCGAGGAAGCCCATCCTTCTTCAAGCTGGTTATGAATTCAGAGTTCCAAGATTGCCCTACCAAAAATAAAGTTCCAGTCTACCTTACTATTTTATCCATAACATTGTGATAATGACAGCAAAGATGAGGACAATAGTCTGCATGTAAATGATAATTCCTCATCCCAGAAACTCAGACAAACCACAGTTATGTTACGAATGATGCACAAGTGACATTAAGATTATTTGAAGCTGGTTGACGCAAACCCATTACATGTGTAGTATACCTGAAATAGCAGTCAGGTACAATTTCTTAGAGACTAAGTTGTTGGAATGAAACACGATCTTTAAGTGAGGAATGGCTGTATTATTGAGCTGACAATTTGAACAAAGGAAGATAAAACTAAGAGCACTACAAATGTTTCATAGACTACACAAACGCTTTCGACAAAGTACGCCACAAGGATCTGTTGGAACTGCCCAGCAACGTTGATATACTTGGGAAAGATAGAATAATCAAGAACCTATACTGGCAGCAAACAGCACACATGCGCATAGAGGATGAGCTCAGTGGATATACAAAAACAGAAAGCGGCATAAGGCAAGGATGTGTCTTCTCACCAGACTTATTCAACCTATACAGCGAGGCAATTCTGAGAGAATTGGAAATCCTACTGGGATTCAGCATCGGCGGCCACAATCTTACCAACATAAGATATGCAGATGACACACTACTGATAGCAGACGCGGAAAAGAAATTACAAAACCTCCTACAGAAGGTAGTGAAGGAGAGTGAGAAAAAGTGACTAAGCATAAACTACAAGAAGACAGAATGCATGGTCATCAGTAAAAGGATGAGCCCAAAATGCGATTTACAGATCAAGAACACTGAAATCAAGCATGTGTGTAAGTTTAAACATCTGGGAAGTCTTTTGACAGAGAATGGTAAGCGCGACACTGTGATCCGTAGATGTATTGGGATGGCCAAGGATGCTTTCCAAAAGCTGGGCAGAGTATTGCAAGACAGGAGGATTTTTTGGTAACAGAGAAAAGAGTACTGAGATGTTACGTGGCATCTGTCCTACTTTATGGCATCAAATGTTGAACAGTCTCTTCAAAGATGAAGAGGTGACGGAGGTATGGTTCTACAGATGGATGCTAAGGATATCATGGACCAAGCATGTGATCAACGATGAGGTTTTGGAGAAGATGCAAACAAGGAAGAGGCTTATACTTAACATCAGGAAGGGGCAGCTGAAGTTTCTGGGACACGTAATGAGAAAGGAGGGCCTGGAGAATCTGATACTCACAGGTCAAATAGAAGGAAAGAGAGACAAAGGAAAGCGATGCATGACATACCTGGCGGGCTTAAGCAAGTGGATGACAGAACGTGGTGTGGGGGAGGTGGCAGAGGGATGAAACCTATTGAGAGCTACACGGGATAGGGAGAAGTGGAGAGCCATGATCGTCTACGTCCTGAAAGGACATGGCACATAAAAAAAAAAGAAAGGTCTATACTTTGCAGTTTATTTAAACCTAGAAAATATTTTTACATTGGAAGATTTTTTTTTTTTTGAGATAATAATGGTTTTAGTGATACAAGTCTTACTAATTAACCCATAGCTGTGGAGAAAAGAGGTGGATTTATACCAAGGGTACTTGAATGTAAGTGAATAGAACAAACTCAACTGGAATTGGAACTTGGCCCCTGGCTAACAATTTTGAACCATTATCTATTATACCACCTGCATATCCAAGCCTACGGCAACTGATATTCCCGAACGGTTACTCATCTAGGTACTGACCAGTCTTGATGTTGCTTAACTTCAGTGATCATACGGGAAGCACTTTCTTTATTGAGTTTTCATTGACATTTTTCATTGCTTTTATTCAGTATACAGGGTGTGACAGAAATCTCTCCCTCATAATGGTGAGATATTAGCTAGATGAAGACACCATTGATACTAATGTCTTACCATTATGTGGCAAGTATTTTTGTCATACTGTGTATTTAATACAAGTTATATTCTAGCAATTGTGAACAGAAATATTTTAGTCATAAAGACACAAAAGCATTTTGGTGTGAAACAGCAGTTAACAATTTAGTTTAACAGAATACTGGAATGATTTCAATCCTCATTTGGTGTTCCACATCTCTGGCCTTGCTTAACTCAAAAAATGATTTAATATTTTCATCTTTATTAATGATTGTGTAATGAGAATAGAAAAAGAATATCTCCTGGGTCGTGAATTATGACTTTGTGCATGACCACAGCTATCAATTCTCACTCATGTAATCGATATTCGTGATTTTTCTTTCAGCCTCAACAACTCCCAAATTGTTATTTCATTATGTCTCTATGGATTTGTGGTATGACATAAAGAATTCTTTGACTTCCTGTTCTTGGACTAAAAGGGAATATCATCAATGACTCTAGTGCCTGTATAGTGTTCAATAACTTTGGTTTATTATAAGGATATAGATAGCAGTTAAGAAAAGACAAGCAACTTCACTTAGGTTGACGGATTTACGTTTTACCAAAGAAACCATTAATCTTATCAATCCCAGGCTTGGCAGACCAGGCACAGATTGAATGAATTTTATTCAGCAGGATCAAGTAAATTTTTTTAAAATATCATTCCACCCTAAGCAAGACAATAAAGCCACTAAGACACAAGGGATTACTTAGTGTGAAAAAATAAGAAAAAAGAGAAACATTATTAAGAATCAAGAACAATAGAAGAAGAGGAATCAAGAAGACAGTAGATAACAATTGACACTGCATTTAAATTTTTGAAAGTCAAAGTTGGTTGAAAAGCATGGAGCTTGAAGAGAGTTCCACAAGCAAGAAGTGCAAGAAAAGAAACTGTTAGCATAGAGCTTATGGTTACATCGAGCCAATTCAACTATAAATTGACAAGACCTAGTTGCAGATCTAGTTTAAATTCATAAAGTCTAGGTACCTTAGTGGAAAGTAATATTTATTTTGTTGAATAAAAAAAAAATATGGCACAATGCCTAAAGGGGGTGGGTATGGGAAATGCTGGCCTTCAATCTGTCTTATCTTAAATTTAGCTAGCCACAAACACTGAACCAAACAAACTACAATATTCCTTGCACCAAAACACATTATTACTTTGCATTCTTACTACAGTCACCACAATACCACAGAGTCTCTATGAAGTCCTAAATAGTCCCCGTCTATATTTCTGAGATGAGGTATTATGTACAGTATTTACATTAGTCGTACTATTGTCCTCATCTTTGTCGCCATATTTGTCACAATGTTTCGGCCGTTGTACGCTCCAGCCTTCTTCAGGCGGTTGGAATTTCGAAATTCCAACCACCTGAAGAAGGCCGGAGCGTACAACGGCCAAAACGTTGTGACAAATATGGCAACAAAGATGAGGACAATAGTCCGACTAATGTAAATACTGTAAATAGTCCCCATATGTATAATTTGTCTGTGCAAAGATCATCAGAACAATTACATTGAAAGTATTTATAGAAAAGGCACAGGGTATCTACGTTATGGTGGTGGGAAAGTGACAGAAGCCGAGATGCCAGGTCAGAACCAATAATATTGCTGATTCTTCTTTGCATGTCATCAAGAATCTGTAAATATATAGCAGGAGCACCAGACCATATGTGGTAGCAATATTTCGAAGGATGGACGAACGCTAGACTTGTATGTAAGATAGAGAGAGAAAGGTTTCTGGAGAGAAAGATTGTCTTGCATGACACAATGAACCAACTTTCTTAGTAGCAGACCTAGCAATTGATCTGATATAATCTTTCCACTTCATGTCAGCCTGAGAAGGTGCAACGAGTCACTCTCATGGAGGTTAGTATCCAGTAAAAGTTAAACCAACTTTTAATATTGCTGCTTCCTTTAGTCACATGTTGCAATCATCATTGTTAATTGATTGTTTTTCTCATCGATCTTTGCGTGATGCAACCTTCATCATTTTTCTTATCTAATTCCACTTTAATCAATTCATTTATTGCTGAAAGACTTCCAAAGGATGTTTACATACACCTGGCATCTAACAGGCTAATATTTGCTTAGACACTTTATATTATCAGTATTTGTACATAGCCTAACTTGATAATACTCTTAAGCTTAAGTGGATTTCTAACGGCATAACAACTCTTTAGAGTCATTTTATGTCAAAACTGATTTATTTTGGTTTATATTTAGGGAAAATGGACAATCTTTTTTTTTATGTGTTCAGATAAAGGGTGTTCCAGTAGCTTGGACTGATTTTAAACGTGAATTAAGTTTAAGCGTCTAATGATTTTTTTCTTTTTCTTTCAGATTTAACAACTTAAGTCTTTGGTAATTTCAACCATGGAAAGATTAACAATCAAACAATGTGTTAAAGTTATCGAAGCCTATTATGAAAATAGATGTTCAAACAGAAAGACTTGATAAATCTAAATGAAAAAATCATCAGATGCTTAAACTTAATTCACATTTAAAATCGATCCAAGTTATTGGAACAAGTTAATATAAGTCCCAAAAATTCATATACAGATGTTCTCAAGGACAAAGGGCCCAGTGGATAAAGACTTTGGTTAGATCAGTGACTAGACGCAAAATGTTGTGAATTCAATACCAGACGAAATAAGGGGTACAGTCTGAAATTACAATCAGCTGAAGAAGGCTGGAGTGTACAATGGCCAAAACATTGTGAATATGGCAATGTAGATGAAGATAACAGTCTGAATAATGTAAATAATTTAAGTAATCATAATACCTCATCTCAGAGATATAGACAGATATATATAAGTATATAAATATATGTATGTATATATAAGTAATATATATATATATATATATATATATATATATAGAGAGAGAGAGAGAGAGAGAGGGTGTTACAATAACTTGGACCGATTTTAAATGTAAATTAACTTTAAGCGTCTAATGATTTTTTTCTTTTTCTTTCAAATTTAACAACTTAAGTCTTTGGTAATTTCAACCATGGAAAGATTAACAGTCAAACAATGTGTTAAAGTTATCAAAGCCTATTATGAAAATGGATGTTCAAACAGAAAGACTTAAGTTGTTAAATCTGAAATCACGATGTGCGTGAAATGCATTTCTGTTTGAACATCCATTTTCATAATAGGCTTTGATAACTTTAACACATTGTTTGACTGTTAATCTTTCCATGGTTGAAATTACCAAAGACTTAAGTTGTTAAATCTGGAAGAAAAAGAAAAAAAATCATTAGACGCTTAAACTTAATTCACATTTAAAATCAGTCCAAGTTATTGGAACACCCTTTATAATCCAACAATTTATTTTAATATTTTCAAACTCAACTCTAAGTTGTCCAAATTTCTTTGATAAAACCTTGTCATTTAGTGCAAGTTTTTACAATCAGTTTTTTTTTACACAAAAAATAGATCACAATATACACGGGTCATTTTTTTGAAGAGGTTAAAAATAATGCATTTTTGGTGACCAGTTGCACTATACAATGGTAAAATTTTTCTGGAGGGGTTAAAAGACACTAAAAAAATTCAGGGGTAGCACTATACATGAAGTTGGCTAATATACAATTATATACGATAGTTTTTTCTTCATATTTCTTGTTTAAACAAATAAATGTCTTGCCTGAAAGTTGCAGCTGAAGTATTGTCATTAATTTCTGATAATTCTTGCTTCCATCTTATCTCTGTTGTTTTTTATTAAAAAAATCTTTTGACTATTTAAGTTGCTTTACATTCTACAATCTGTATGGATTGAAAAATAAGGTAGCAGGTTTCAACAAGATTTGAACTAATATCCCATATTGTTGTAAACTCACCTAAAACTGATTTATTTTGGTTTATATTTAGGGAAAATGGAAAAATCTTTGATTTTCTTTTTTGATTTTTCATTATATTTTTCAGGAATGTTATAATTCTACTTATTTTAATATTTTTGAATAATTCTTTTAGGCTGTTTACCTTGTAGAAATTGCATCTATTGGAGTCAAGATCAAGGCATTCAATTAGAAAATGTTTTGCCTTATATTGGGTCTGGCATGTAGGACACCATGGTGGGAGGTCTTCTTTCAGTAAGAATGAATGCGTAATTTTAGTGTGATCTGTTCGTAGTAGGGTTATAGTAACCTTTACCCTTTGGGATTTTTCATAATGGCAGGGTTTTTTTTTGAGGGTTGGTAAGATTTATTTTGCGTTTTTCCGCACCATTGTTCTTGTAGAGAAAAATAAATGAGGATGAGGGGGGTCAAAAAGTGCAGTGCGACGCTCGCCGGCAGGTCAACGCTTTTTCTTCTTCTTCTTCAGTCGCCTCAAGGAAATGGATTGCGTGGCTCCCTTTCTCAGCCGTTACACTGGGCAGTTGTGAAACAGACACTAACTCAGCCGCGCCTACTTTGATTTCCTCTTTGTCTGTCTGTCAATCCGTACATTCAACTCTAACACACGCAGTCAGCCGAATGACTTCTGTCTGTCGTGCTGCTGGCACCCCGCTTTTTATGCTATTCCAAGACGGCCAAAATTTGCATGTGTGCAAATATCGTCTCGTCTTAGACGAGATAGGTGCGCATAAATTGTGTCTTCAATAGGGGGCCATATTTTTTTCTTTTTTGCCATCACTTTGCAGGCAAGACACATTCGTGCTCGTTTCGAATTCCGAGGTAAGTCATGTCTTTTGTTACAGTTCTTACCATTGATTTTGCATGTGTTTCTTAATCGTTTTAGATCAGTATATGGGATTTGGTAATTTTCAGGAACTAGTTTTAATGTCTGTTTGGTACTTTTGTCTGTTCTATTATTGTCCTTAATTCTTAGGAATCCAGATGAACAGAATTTTTTTTGAAAGTAGAGATGGTATGGATCTTTTTCCAATATTTTAGCCATCAAAGGGCTTTCCAGATCGATCATACTGTACTATTAAATGTCAATAATCGTCAAGCAATTGTCCATAGTTAAGTGTAATCAGCAAATTGCACAACAAACAGAATTGACAAAGTTCTCAATAAACAACAAGAAAAGGAAGGAAAGGAACAGAGCAAAATAATACGAAGCAAACAATATATATGCAAATCAAAACTAGGCGAAGCAATGGTAATAAGGCAAAAAGTTCACAGAGTAAGAATTGTTTGCCCACAAAAGGGATACAGTCAAGTGGTTATAGCATTCTGACTTTCAAGACGAGAAAGAACAAAAACATGATGAAAGAGACCGAGGAGTGGTCACTTTTTATTGGTTAGGAAGAAATCCCAGCATGCACCTCTCAGATTTGACTATAATTTGGGGAGGCTGATGGTTTTAGCAGTTATTCCACTAGCACTGGGACCAACAACAATGGTGTTGGTCGAGTTTATATGTTGTCAAATGTGATACCTAAGAACACAGGAGTCTTACCTGACAACGGTTGGAAAAAGTTCTGCTGTGTAGACAAACAGTGTGCACAGAAGTCCAGCGTATGCACAACGACCGATGATCATAAAAGCAGATGACAAGACCTCTGTGCCTGGAGAAAATTAAAAAAAAAAGATGACAATGGAAAGAAGTTAAAAAAAATACAATCAGGTTTACTTGATAACTTATATCAGTGCATATATTGCAATGTTAATATTCTTCTCACCCTTTCTGGTTAATTATGTGGTGACATGGTGTTCTATACAACAGGCTCACCCATGGTGCATTACAAGGAAAATTGGTTTTTGAATTTAGATTTAGAAAATTAAAATTGTATTCAGTGTAAAAGCTGGGGTCTGATGTGATAAGTAATGTCACCAAAAATTAGATTCATAGCTTTTACCAACTTTTGAGCATTTAGTTTTAAAGATCACCTGAGAAAATGTACAGAAATACCTAATTTCTGCAGGTTTTTGCTTACAAACTGACTTCAAAATTTTGCTATTTCAAGAATAAATCCAAATAAAGTTGATATCTTTTGCATTGGATACATTGAATGGAAAATATATTCAAACTAGAATTTTAATTATGAATCACTACAAGCAATCTTTTTACTGTATTTGATAAGTAAAAACTGTAAAACATTTTTTAAAAGATTACAAGAAAGGCTACTCAATGAATAAGATTTGTTAGATCATAATTAATAAAAACAAAAAAATAGATAAAAGTGTATATAACACCATAATACTGCTGGGCACAAAAATGTTTTAAATTTGCATTGTGTTATAGAGTAGCTAGCACCCGTTCAGCACTCTACCAGATGGCCTGGCTCATAGCCTTAAATAAATCTACGATTAAGGACTTCAACAGTTGATTAATAAGTTGATACTAAGCTGATTAATATTTGGACTGATCTTACTTCATTTGGCTATACAGCATTTGACCCTCCTCTATTCCTTTTAAGTTGTCTTGTTAATTGTTTTGTAACTTATTGTTTTGTGTTTTTGTATGTATCCGTTAGTACCGGATACTGGTGCTGAATAAATATATTAAACACTCATTCTTCTCTGTGTATCATTCACCTCGACGATACAACACATTGTTTATTGAAAATCACACTAAAACTTTTGCACTGTATAATATATTACATTATAATATAGCTAAATTGTTCAGTATAACTTCCCTTTGGTGTAAATGAAGGTCTCATTTGCTGACACAATGATTTCGTAATAATGTCCTTGTGCCATGCATCTTGTCCGTATACAATTTGTAAAGCTTCAGTAAATTATAAATTTTATAAGGCTGTGCTAAAAGGCTTTCACTGATCACCAGAATGAAAATTCCAACGAGACGATTTTGAATATAAACTTAATCTTTAAACTCATTTCTTCAAAAAATTCGTTAGATTCTAATTAATAAAAACAAAAAATAAGTGTATATAATACCATAATACTGCTGAGCATAAATTATGAGACAAACATTTTTTAAATTTGCATTGTTTATTGAAAATTTACTGTGCTGTGTAACATATTACATCATAATATAACTAAATTGTTTAGTATAATTTCCCTTTGAAGTAAATGAAGGTCTTATTTGATGGCACAATGATTTAGTAATAATGTATTTGTGTCATGCATCTTGTTCGTTGTACAATTTGTAAAGCTTCAGTAAAATATAAATTTTATAAGGCTGTGCTATAAGGCTTTCACTGATCACCGAAATGAAATTCCAATGCTACGATTTTGAACCCAAACGTAATCGTTAAATTCATTTCCTCAAAAAAACAGGAACGAGTTGAAAAAAAAAATTTTTTTTTTTCAATACCAGGGTTTCAATATTGACCTGCCGTAACTCAGGGCCAGAATTGGAAGGCAATTTCAAGAGTTCTTCATTCCACTGGGATTGGCATATTTTAGTTTCGGCTTGAGTTTGTGATATTTCCTTGCTTTTGTTGGCTTAAGAAATTCAAGAAAATGCTTGCTCTTACACTCGAAATAACTTTAGCATATCTAATTAAACTATGTATCAGCCGCTACTTGTTACCGCGTTTCTTGCTGGGCTGTTCGCTCTCTGAGTGATCTCAGGCTCACCAGATCAAATGGTGGTTTTTGCTACAAAAGAGGACGCAGGTTCAAACCTTGCCATAGAGTATATTTTCTTTATTAAGATTTCTCGAGGGTGCAGATAGATGTAATGCAAAAACGGAGCATCTATTTAAAATACGGGTATCCACTAAAAATACGATCCAGGATCACACAACATATCTCACAAACTTAATAGAGTGTATGTAAATATAAAATAATAAAGTGGACACTGAGGTCAACACAGAGCAGTGACAGTCTGTTTAATGCTTGAATGCAATCTTCAGTCTATATATATATATATATATATATATATATATATATATATATATATATAAAAGTGGACATGGAAGTCAGCACTTAGAGGCGACAGTCTGTTTCATGCTAGTGCAATCGTCAGGCGACTCAGGCCTGACGATTGCACTAGCATGAAACAGACTGTCACCTCTAAGTGCTGACTTCCATGTCCACTTTTATATTTACACACGCTCTATCTCTGATATTGAGCACTTTATCCCATAAATATAGCACACTTTAAGACTATATTTCTTTATATATATATATATATATATTTAGAAATAAATGACAATAGAAAAACAGTAATTGTTTCGTCCAATGTGGACTTTTTCAAAGCAAGAAACGAAATGAATTTAATTAAACAAAGAAAATTAATAAAAACAAAAAACAGAGTGTTCTTAGCAACTGGAATATAGGAAACGCTATTTTCATATTGTTAACTGAAAATAACATATATATATATATATATATATATATATATATATATATATATATGATAAAATATAGTTTTAAGTTATGCTTTATAGGTTAAAGTGCTCAATATCAGTGATAAAGTCTATGTAAATAGAAAAGTGGACATTGAAGTCAATACCCAGAGGTGACAGTCTGTTTCATGCTAAATGCAATTGTCAGGCCATGTATTTTTGCTCGACTATTTATATATACAGGTCAGTGATGCATTGTGGGTAGTCTATTGCATTATTCTAATGCTTATTATGGTGGGCAGTAATGGGTGTGTTTTGAATTATTCTTGGAGCTATTGAGTGGGAATAATTGTGGATTATTGAATACAGTTTATTTAATTTATAGTGTTGTTAACTTTTTTATTTACTATTGATTATTTTATTGTGGTTGTTATTACTATATTTTTGTGTTTATCTGTGTACATTGGTTTTTTTAATTTGTTTATTATTTACTTATTTATTTGGATTAATTTATTTTACTTATTTTTGTTTATTTATTTATTATTGTTTATTCTTGTTCATTCCTATTTGTAAGTAAAGTAATAAAGATTTGTTTTCATATCTGCATTTTGAGATAAGTTTTGATCATTTATTTAGTAGTTTGTTTTGGCCTGGGAAGGTAATTATAGATATTTTCTTGTGGTATGGAAGACATAACCTCTTGTATTCATCCTTCAAAAGTCTTTATTTGGTATAGCAGAGTTGATCCTTTAACCAACCCCAAAGAAAAAAGTCACAGGGTGTTAAGTCAGAACTGCTGGCTGGCCACTCATACATAAAATAGGAATTTACTTTTCAATCACTCTATATATTTTCAAATTCTGTCTAGCAAGGCACTGGAAACAGTTGGTAACTTGACAGGTGAACAGTTTGATGAATTTTTCAAATTTCCTGTATCTCATCAATATAATCACATTATGACTTTGCTTCCTGTCTGAAGATTCTGATTCATCTCTGCTGCCATATTGATGACTGGCAAAGCCTATATAGACAGACAAATATTTTTTCACTGTGGCTACAGAAAAAGGTTTGGCATTCAGAAAGAAAACCGGCTTACAACCATATCATGTTGAAACATCGGTTCACTTACTATCACCAAAGTTAAGCAATATCAAACCAAGTCAGTATCTATATGGGTAATCGCTTGGGAATGCAAGCTGCTGTAAGCTTGGATGTGCAAACGGTGAAATGGATAAGAACTCTGAATGAGAAATCAGAAAACCATGTTTGAATTCCAGTTGGGTTCATTACATTCCCTTTTGCACTAATACCCTTGGGAAAGGTATGAATTCAGCTTTTCGCCCCCACCCCATGGTAAATGGTAATATTAGCCATTTTCCTATGAGGAAACATTTGACATTCAGTGACTGCTTTTGGTTGAAATTTATAAAATCTTTCTCTTAAAACAATTTTTTAGGAAAACAGTTTATGCAAGTCCTGTAGATTTTATAGCTCCTTCCATTATTTTTCAAAAAATTATTTCACTCCAAGCAAGGCAGGAATGCCACTAGCACACGGGGTTACAGAGAGTGAAAATGAGAGAAAAGACTGAGTATACATGGTCGTAGAAGCAGGCGAGGGGTGTTCTTGGCTCCCCCAAAGTTTTCCCAATTGTAGTATTTTTTTTTTTTTTACAGGGTTTTAGTTTAACAAAATACAATAAAGAAAGAAATACAAGAAAGAAAAAACTCTGAAAGCAAGTGGGTATTGGAAATTTTAAATGTTCTTGCCGCTAATGATGTTGGCAGTCTTTGATAACTTAAGAATAAATTCTAATTTTTTTCTTTTTGGAAATAATCATTTTTTTTTTAGACTTTTCTTAGACTGCAACACTTGTCAGAATAAAAAAAAAGTTTTTTTATTGATTTAAAAAGTGGGGGTTCAGTTTATAATATAGATACAGTGCCAAATTGATCCCTGATTTTAACAACATTATCGGGAATTAGCAATTTGTTTACTGATGTCAAATTTGAAAGTGAGGTAATCAGAGAGCTGAGTTTGAATTCTAGTCAAATCCATTACTTTCATTTACATGCTAATACCCTTGGGAAAGGTATGAATCCTCTTCACCCCCCAGCTATTGGATAAATAGCAGGACAGACCAGGTTCTATAGCCTTGGATGGCATCTGGTCTAGTGCAGAAAGAAATGGCAACCTACTGCAGGAAAAAAAATCTGTCTCGTCAGTCATGTATCGAAAGATATATGATCGCCTAAGTGTGTATCATGCATGGCACTTAATGGCCTGATAACATCCTTATTATCTATATAGTTTGTTTTTAATTTTCTGAACTTTTTAATTTTTTATTTATTTATTTTTTAAAAACATTTTCTGTATGGGATTTTTTTCAGGAGCTCATGCACAGACAACTCGAGGATAATAATAATTTATCTTAAATGAAGAATAAATTTGATACATATTTTATTAATTTATGTAAATTTTCGTTCTTTCATTAAAAATGCACATATCTATTTGTTCTTTATTTTAAAAAAATGTTTCTTTAATCCCCACCTAGCAAAAATTTGTTTTCATATACAATACCGCCGAGTCCAATAACTCTGTAAATGCCAGAGTTCGATTTTGAAACTGTATTGATATTATAAACAGATTCCCCACCCACCTTTTAAACTGATAAAAAGAAAGCCGATATTTTTATTTTTTGATATTCGTCGTGGCCTAAGGAACGTCTAATAAATGCTAATGTACAAAAGTTATTTCCAAAATAATTTTCCCTTATGAGTGGACCCACATATCTAAGTAGATCTACACTGTCAATTAAGATTATTAAGTTTTTATTACTCTGGATCAGTGATTCTTAACGGTCATGCCACAGCATACTAGTGAAATACTGTCACGGCATATATTAATAAACAGACTACTTTAAGGGTTCACGTGATTATAATTTATTTCCTTAGGACTGGGATTTTGGTCCTAATTAATCAGATCTCCATTTTCATGTGACAAGTGTTGCAGCCTAAGAAAAGTCTAAAAAAAATGTTAATGTACAAATGAAAATGGTGATCTGATGAATTAGGACCAAAATCCTGGTCCTAAGGAAATAAATTATAATCACGTGAACCCTTAAAGTTGTCTGTTTATTAATATAATTAATATTTGCTCTGTTTTTACATTGAGCTCTCTGGATTACATCCTCCTTGGAAATTATCCATAC
The DNA here is from genome assembly GCA_964036315.1 of Acanthosepion esculentum. Taxonomy (NCBI): domain Eukaryota; kingdom Metazoa; phylum Mollusca; class Cephalopoda; order Sepiida; family Sepiidae; genus Acanthosepion; species Acanthosepion esculentum. Next base: position 82,965,412 of record OZ038502.1, read on the forward strand.
GGATTACCAAATAACTTCATTATATATATATATATATATATATATATATATATATATATATATATATATATATGTATGTATATATATATGTATGTATATAATGAATATAGAATCCTTAAAAATCCATCAGGTCAGGTGGTAATAAATTTATTTCATGGACGTCACATCCATCTCTTCAGGCCAGTTTTTCATTAATAAATGGATTTATTACCACCTGACCTGATATATTTTTTAGGATTCTATATTCATTATTATATTGCTCTGTTCTTACATTGAGCTCTCTATGAATTTCTATCCTCCTTGGAATTATCCCTAGTAATCATCAATTTATATATATATATATATATATATATATATATAATGTGTGTGTATGGAAGCAGTAATGATACAATGTTTTCATTTGCTCTTAGATATGCTGTTGCTTAAAAAGGTTGAGAAACTAGATCTTATGACATCTGAATTTCTTTTAAGCATTATCAGTTATTATTGGTTTGTTTTATGGCACATCAACCTTAATGGGTCATTTAATGCTGACAACTTTTTTTTTTTTGGTAATATTTTTGTTTTGTCAAAAATCCACCTCTGTCAGTATTCTTTTTCCTTAAAAATGTATAGCTGGTAATACTATTTTTCCAAAACGTACAGCTGGTAATATTATTTTTCCAAAATGTAAAGCTGGCAATATTATTTTTTCAAAAATGTATAGCTGGTAATATTATTTTTTTTAAAAACATAGCTGGTAATATTATTTTTCAAAAATGTATAGCCGGCAACACTATTCTTTCAAAAAAAAAAAAAAAAAAAAAAAAAAAGTATAGCTGGTAATATTTTTTCAAAAACGTACAGCTGGCAACATTATTTTTTCAAAAACGTATTATCTGAGGCCTTGCTGTTGGACGTAGTTTATCATCATACCCAGGACACCAGTTATTATTGGTAATTTTTGAAAAGTTTTGTAAGCCTTCAAGATCTCTATAAATTGAAACTCTGTGTCTTATAATCATCCACCCCAACCTGATTTTCATGAGTCAAACCCAACGTTCATAAACCTAGACAAAATCTTTATTTGTTCCTCTTCTGTCTTGTGAATTGTCTCACATTGCAGCTGGCCGAGTGACAACACAAATCCTCTCAAGTCGCAAGAATTCTTTTTGTGTTTTGCTCTTTGCTTGCCTGACATCTTTTTTTTCTTTGACCAGGTCTGCTTTTTACAATTGCAGCAATTGTCTCGAAAGGCTTCCCTGAGTTTCTCACTATTTGTTGTTCTTGCAAAACTGAGGCTTCATGAGCTGTTGACAAGCTGTGAGACAAAAATATGGGAGTGGGGAAAAAATTAGTCATAACCATGCTTTTAGCTTTAATGGAAATATTGTCAAGACCAGTCAACTCCTACGTAAAATCTCTGGCAATAAAAAGACTGGTGCCATGTTTCTGTGACTGTGTAAAAGAGTTATTCTATCATCTCTTGAATTACCTAGCACTAAGCATCTGGGATATCACAGTGCCAACTGAAAATCCATTACGTGATGATGTGATTCTATTTCTTTATATACAAGGTTGGATCAAAAAGTATCGGGACTGGTGCTATGAACAGAAAACTACAACATGTATCAATTCAGCATTTAATCTCCTTCAAAGTAGTCCCTTTTGAAGACATGCAGTTGCTTCATTGCATTCTCTTGGATTTCCTCAATGTCTTCAAATCTTGTTCTTTCAAGTGTGGTTTGATTTTTGGAAAGAGGAAAAAGTTGCAAGGGAAATCTGTGGAATATGGTGGTTGTCAGTCCTGGGGAACATTGTGTTTGGTCAGAAACTGTTGCACAAGCTATGGTCACTGATGAAAACTCTGTGGTGTGGTGAGACGACCACACTCTACACACTTTCCTTCCAAGCACTGCTATAAACAATGGAAGAGAGTGAGAATGTTATAATTAATGTATACGCTTGACATAGTTCAAAGTCAATCTGTGTAAAGTGGTTTCACTTTGCATATTTTAACTCCATTACAATTAGCAACAGTCTTGATACATTATTTTATCAAACCTCATATATATATATATATATATATATATATATATATATATATATATAAAAAGAAAGAACAGTAAGATATAAAATCCAGTGTTCTTAGAGATATTTTTATTTTTACACAATAGTGCTCAATGTAAATTTACAGAGCATTAATATTATAAATTAATTGATTTAAAATGTTTATTTCGCTATACAGTGATAACCATGTTTCAAAAATGAAAGCTAAAGCCCTTGAATTCAATTTTGTTATTAAATTAAAGACATTAGTTCCATTTCCTCGTCAAGCGAATTTTAGACTCCAAAATTCGCTTGACGAGGAAATGGAACTAATGTCTTTAATTTAATAACAAAATTGAATTCAAGGGCTTTAGCTTCCCTTTTTGAAACATGGTTATCATTGTATAGCGAAAAAAACATATTTTAAATCAATTAATTTATAATATATATATATATATATATATATATATATATATGAAGAGAAAAAGTTGCATGGGCAATTTCTGGGAATATGCTGGTTATCGGACCTGGTGAATGTTGTACTCTGCCATAAACTGATACACAACCTATGATCACTGATGGAATCTCTGTGGTGAGGTGAGATGGCCACACTCTGCACACTTTCCTTCCAAGCACCACTATAAACAACAGAAATGAGTGAGAACATTATAACTTAGTGCGTATGTGCAATTCAAGGTCAGTCTGTGCTAAGCGGCTTCACTCTGCACACTTTAGCTCTGTTACTATAGCAACAGTTTCGATACTTTAGATCAGACCTCATAGACATATTTTCCCTTTGCTTATATATTTACTCTAATCTTTCAACTGTGATGACAATGTCACTTTTCTTTGGCATTTGACATGTAATAAAGAACATCACACTGTGATAGGATTTCTGTTGTAAAATCAACATTCCAATCAGGAGACATAACATCAAAATTCATTTTTTCCTCTTGTACGAATAATATTCACTATTCATAAAGATGGATTTAAACTGGTATGAAAATAGTGCTTTTGTAAAGAGTAACAATACTAATTTTGATTATCATCTTTTATTTGCCTTCAGAACATGTTTAATCATGGCTCTCCAAAACTTCCTATCCATTGTGACCCTTAAGAGTTTTTATGCTACTCCCCCCCACACACACTTTTGCCATCCATTCACACAAGCTGCCTTCCTCTATCTCTTTTGCCCTGGGTATGATGATAAACTACATCTGGCAGCAAGCCCTCTGATCGGGAAGTTTTGAGGAGCATGGAACTACATATTAACTACTGTTGTTACCAGGTCCACCCTGACTCAGGGTGGAGTCATCTGTTAGGGTCCCAGCTATGGACAAATAGTGAATCCCCAAACAAAAATCAACATTACATTTTTACAGTAAAAATACTATGAAAGTAGAAAAATACTTTTTTATAGTAAATATACCAACAATACATTTTGTCTGTAGTTGAAGGCATACAATTGCGTTCAAAATATTTAGATTTCCTACAATTTCTTAAAGAAATCAAATTTTATTCCAAACCATTATCTCAAAAAAAGAAAAAAGTCCTGACAATCTAAAATTAGTTTCTGCCTTTAAATACTCTGCAAAGAGTTGATAAGGCACAGAAAACTGAGAGTCCTGGGTATGACGATAAACTACATCTGAGTCCTGGGTATGACGATAAACTACATCTGAGTCCTGGGTATGACGATAAACTACATCTGAGTCCTGGGTATGACGATAAACTACATCTGTGTCCTGGGTATGATGATAAACTACATCTGAGTCTTGGGTATGACGATAAACTACGTCCAACAGCAAGGCCTCTGATAATATCTTTTTGAAAAAATAATGTTGCCAACTATACGTTTTTGGAAAAATAATATTACCAGCTATACGTTTTTGAGGAAAAAATATTAACAGAAATAGTTTTTGATAAAGCGAAAATATTACCAGGAAAAAAAAAAACTTGTCGGCATTAAATGACCCATTGAGGTTGATATGCCGTAAAACAAAACAAACAGAAAAATGAATCCATCAATTACTACTTCTGCTCACATTCATGCAACAATCTTATTTCGTAACACTCTACCTTGACTGGCTATTGCACTTTACATTGGATGAACAATTATTTAAAAAAAGAAATTAGTCCAAATATGAAATAACATGGATGGGAATGGCTAATTTCTGTTGTTTCTGAAAAACACGGTAAAAAATAAGAACAGACTTACTTTTGCTGGAAGGTATCAACTGGCCTGTCACACAGCAAATGGCTCCAATTAAAAGGAAACTGGCCACCAGATGTTTTCGAGACAACCTTTCAGAAAAGAAAAAGAAAATAAGAAATGCAAAATAGAAAGGAAGAACTGAAGCTACTTCTAATGAAATTCCTGAAACAAAATCTTCATTCATTCATTTGGTCAGACCGTTTCTCTTTATCACACCATTTTGACTTTTATACCCTCTGATCACCGTTTTGGGTGAATTGCCAAGACAAAGCGGTTCTTACTAATGTCATACATTGATTCTTTCCAACCAGTTTCTACTATCTCAATGTTAGTCACTCTGGTTCTGAAAATAGGGTTTAGAATATGACAACTGCATTCTCTGCAGAGGGTTAAGATCCCACCAGCCAAAAGGGGGCCTCATTCTGGGTGTATGTTTGCAGACACCAGTATCAACTGGACTAAAGTTTACCATCTGACTCCATATTTTGACATTAAATAACCCAACAATGGTGGATATGATATTAAATTAATCAACCTAATCTTACCTCTCTTATATTCAGTAAACCTGGATTTTTCTTTCTTTTGTTCTTTCTCTTTTTGTTGTTCCTTTTCTTTTTTCTTTCTTTGCTGTTTCTTTTCCATTCTTTGCTGTTTCTTTTCCATTCTTTGCTGTTTCTTTTCTTTTTTTCTTTCTTTTTTGTTGTTGCTTTACTTTTCTTTCTTTGCTGTTTTTCTTTTCTTTTTTTGTTGTTGCTTTTCTTTCTTTGCTGTTTCTTTTCTTTTTTCTTTATTTACTGTTTCTTTTCTTTTTTCTTTCTTTGACGTTTCTTTTTTTCTTTTTTGTTGTTGCTTTTCTTTGCTGTTTCTTTTCTTTTTCTTTCTTTGCTGTTTCTTTTCTTTTTCTTTCTTTGCTGTTTCTTTTCTTTTTCTTTCTTTGCTGTTTCTTTTCTTTTTCTTTCTTTGCTGTTTCTTCTCTTTCTTTTTTGTTGTTGCTTTTCTTTCTTTTCCATTGTTTCTTTTCTTTTCTTCGTTCTTTTCTTTTTTTTTCTTTGTTGTTTCTTTTCTTCCTTTTTGTTTCTTTTCTTGCTTTCTCTGTGGTTTCTTTTTCTTTCTTTCTTTTCTGTTTTCCTTTTAAAACAACCTCTAAGTTATTTCCTTTTTTCTTTCTGTATTTCTTGTCTGTTCTCTCTCTCTCTCTCTCTCCTCTCTGTCCATTCCCCTTCTCAATCCCTGGATAAAATGACTCATGCATGAAGCACAAAACAATGTATGCTAGATCCGTTAATGTCATTAAGCCTTCACTAAAAGAGCAAAGTGTCTTTTCAGCCTAAGCCCTGCTACCTTAATGGCATTTTATTAACTGTTGCATCTATGATAACGGTTCTATTGGAATTGGTTCTTCAGGTTGATGCCAAGCTTAGCAGACATAGCAGAACTCTTTACTTTAAGATGGAAGAGCTTTTTAAGCAACAAGAAGAGACATTATGAAAAGAATATAGTAGATATTGCTGTATTGTTTGCAAGGTACTTATGGTTTTAAATATGTTCTTATAGAGAACCCTTTGTGTCTTCCACTAGCGTGGCTGGTGTTAGCCACCAGAAGAGTGACTTGTTTTTCACTGACATGAAGTGGAAAGGTTATAACAAATCAATTGCTGGGTCTACTGCTAGGAAGTTTGGTTCACTGTGTCATACTAGGCAGTGAACGTTTTTTTTTTTTTTTCCAGAATTTATCTTACCCCTGTATAAGTCTACCCGATCTCCCATGCATTGAATATTGCTGCCGCATCTGGTCGGGTGCATATGCTATGTATTTAAAAATTCTTGATAAAATTCAAAAGAACAATCTGCAATGTTATCGGTCCTGATCTGACATCTTGACTTCAGCCATTTTCCCAATCAACATAATGCAGCTTCCCTATACTTTTTTTTTATAAATACTTACATAGTAATTGTCCTGATGAACTTTCCTCTAGGGCACCTAGATTCTATGAATTTAAGCACATTACTAGATTGGTAGCAAGGTATCCTCACTTTACAGTTGGTTGGTTGTTTTATGGCATATCAACCTCAGTGGGTCATTTAATGCCAACAAAATTTTTATAATAGATTCACAGCGATAGATTGGTAAAAACGGTGTGTATGTATACATATATATTTGAACCATTTTTCAATTACTCATATTTTTGAGTACAATCCAACTTCTTTTAGGAAATTTACAACCTTGGATGGTTTTATTTTCGTAAAATGTTTTTTTTTTTTAAATTACTCACTTGGTAATATTTTGTTTGCACTAGATCAAAATTTACAAACTCTAACAGTATATGTTTCACTGTAAATTTTAATTATTGCTGATAATTTTTCCTTCAAAAATTATTGCTGGTAATAATTTTTTTATTACAACGTATTTCTGGTATTAAAATCTATCTTTAAACAAGTTTGGGTGTTAACTATTTGCCCATACATGGGACCCTAACAGGTGCTACCACTCCGGGTCAGGGTGGACCTGAGAACACCAGCAATTAAGAGGTGGTTCCCCGCTCCTTAAAACCTCCTGATCAGAGGCCTTGCTACCGGACGTAGTTTATCATCATACCCAGGATGGCCTCAGTTTGCAGTTGAAATGACTAGAATTAACTAAGTTCTATGCTAACAGTTTCTTTTCTTGCTCTTCTTGCTTCCCAGTTAAGTTTGATCTTCAAAAACTTAAACGCAATGTCAGTTGTTATCTTCTATCCTCTTAAATTCTCTTTTATCGCTCTCACTCCTTAATAATGTAATTCTTACATTCTTTCTCACTCAGTAATCACACTGCATCCTAGGGTCTTTGTTGCCTTGCTTGGGGTGAAATGATTAAAAAAAAAAGTAATATTCTATATATATTTTCTTCTGAGCCATATCCCTGTATAGAATGGTTGCATATTAAATAGCACCTACCAGTCATAGCCTGAATCCATGTATACAAATATAAAATTTCATGTATGTAAATACGGTATTTTCTGGCTTACAAGATGCTGCGGCTTGGAAGATGCACCCTAATATTGGAAAAAAATTTCTAAGAAAAAAAAAAATGTCATTCTCACACAACAACACATTTCAATCATCCCTCAAATACTGTTTACATTAATCACTCACCTGATTTTGTTTGTATGGCAATGACATACTAGTCAAGAGCAAAAAGGCTCCTGCTGATGCTAGTAAACAGAGCATGTTTAAGCTTGTGGCTCAGCTCCAGGAAGGTTTATAGTCTTGGAAATACTTGTAACTGTAGAGTTTGGTAGTGGGAAATGATAATACTCAACTGTAATAGAAGTTGAGTCTTACTGAGCAAGTGTAGAATTTGGTAATAGCAACAGACAGTACTCGACTGTAATGGAAGTTGAGTCTGACTGATAGAGCTGTTCACCTGTTTCAGTTGGTAGGTGATTTATATGGCAACCTGGGAGATTCCATTCTGATACCTGGGCAAGCCTATTCTGTGAGTTCTGATTGGCTGCTAATTCCGGTGTGGATACTGTGCTCAATAAATACCCATCAGCATATTGTGAATCTCTGGGAACATGTATTAAGTTGCAACCCACTTTATCTTTGTCAACTGGATGCTAGTTAGGAACCTCCTAACCAGGGTGAGCCTTACATTCCTGATTATTCAGTAACAACTAAGTACTGAGGTAACATATAAAAAGCTGAATTAGACAGATAGGTAACATTATAGCGTAATGACTCAATATGCAAATCCATGTCCTTATCAGTCAATGAGGTGACTGTCCAAGCTTACTCGAGCCTGGGCACACATATTTTTCAGGGTAAAAAAAAATGTAAGCTGGAAAATATGGTATATGTTAAGACAGATGTTCTTAAGGGTCTTGATGTCGATTTTTCTGAAAATATTTTTACAAAATTTGATCTAACCTGTAAAGAATGTGGTCGCGTCTGCCTAAGTAGAGAAGGCCTCCACACACACAAAGAAGTCATTCACTACATGTTACTTAGCATTTCTACTTACACAGAGTGTAAAAAACAATGTGCCTCAGTTGGTGGACTAAAATGGCATTTGAAAGTTCACCAAAATATTAATCTAATAACTATTGTAAAAGATACCCAACATTATCATGTCTTCCCAAGAGAATATAGAAATCTTTTTCTTCTATGTGCCATGTCCCTTCAGGTCATGGGCTATCATGGATCTACACAATTTTCTATCCTTTGTAATCCCTGTTCTAACAACCATTTATAGAAGCTTGTTAGATAGCTCATGAACTGCTCTCCTCTGCTCATTTTGCATTTAATATACCTTGTGAGTGTCAAATTTTATAAGTGTTCTTTACGTGGACTAGAAATTTCAATTCTCTCTCTTTTTAAGTATATATATCCTTTTTATTTTCATTTTTTCTAAAACTTTAGAACTTATTGTTCACATGTTTAGTCAATGTTGTTCTCAGCATCCTTCTGTAGAACCACAGTTCTGTTGCTTTAAGTATCTTCATTTGTGAGGATATTGTCCAGCATTCACTGCTAATTAGGAGGACCAATATTACATAACAGTGCAGTACTCATTTTTTTTCCAGTTTCTTAATACTTTGCTTAGCTTTGGAAAAGCATCTTTCACTATCCAATGCACCTTCGGATTTAAGTGTCATATTTCCATCTTCTGTTAAAAATGTTAAATTATTATTATTTCAATATTTGTACACGTTTGATTTTGGTATCCCCAATTAGTAACTTGCATGTTGGGCTGTCCATTTTGCTAACAACCATGCTTTCTGTTTGCTTTCTATTGCTGTTTGATTCTTCATCTTTGAGGAGATTATCCAGCATTCACTGCCATATAGCAGGGCTGATATTACATAACAGTTCAATACTCTATTCTTTATTACTTTGGCTTCAAGTCTCTTCTCCATCAGTGTGAAGATTATCCAGCATTCACTGCCATATAGCAGGGCTGATATTACATGACAGTTCAATACTCTATTCTTTATTACTTTGGCTTCAAGTCTCTTCTCCATCAGTGTGAAGATTATCCAGCATTCACTGCCATATAGGAGGGCTGATATTACATGACAGTTCAATACTCTATTCTTTATTACTTTGGCTTCAAGTCTCTTCTCCATCAGTGTGAAGATTATCCAGCATTCACTGCCATATAGCAGGGCTGATATTACATAACAGTTCAATACTCTATTCTTTATTACTTTGGCTTCAAGTCTCTTCTCCATCAGTGTGAAGATTATCCAGCATTCACTGCCATATAGGAGGGCTGATATTACATGACAGTTCAATACTCTATTCTTTATTACTTTGGCTTCAAGTCTCTTCTCCATCAGTGTGAAGATTATCCAGCATTCACTGCCATATAGGAGGGCTGATATTACATGACAGTTCAATACTCTATTCTTTATTACTTTGGCTTCAAGTCTCTTCTCCATCAGTGTGAAGATTATCCAGCATTCACTGCCATATAGGAGGGCTGATATTACATGACAGTTCAATACTCTATTCTTTATTACTTTGGCTTCAAGTCTCTTCTCCATCAGTGTGAAGATTATCCAGCATTCACTGCCATATAGCAGGGCTGATATTACATGACAGTTCAATACTCTATTCTTTATTACTTTGGCTTCAAGTCTCTTCTCCATCAGTGTGAAGATTATCCAGCATTCACTGCCATATAGCAGGGCTGATATTACATGACAGTTCAATACTCTATTCTTTATTACTTTGGCTTCAAGTCTCTTCTCCATCAGTGTGAAGATTATCCAGCATTCACTGCCATATAGGAGGGCTGATATTACATGACAGTTCAATACTCTATTCTTTATTACTTTGGCTTCAAGTCTCTTCTCCATCAGTGTGAAGATTATCCAGCATTCACTGCCATATAGCAGGGCTGATATTACATGACAGTTCAATACTCTATTCTTTATTACTTTGGCTTCAAGTCTCTTCTCCATCAGTGTGAAGATTATCCAGCATTCACTGCCATATAGGAGGGCTGATATTACATGACAGTTCAATACTCTATTCTTTATTACTTTGGCTTCAAGTCTCTTCTCCATCAGTGTGAAGATTATCCAGCATTCACTGCCATATAGGAGGGCTGATATTACATGACAGTTCAATACTCTATTCTTTATTACTTTGGCTTCAAGTCTCTTCTCCATCAGTGTGAAGATTATCCAGCATTCACTGCCATATAGCAGGGCTGATATTACATGACAGTTCAATACTCTATTCTTTATTACTTTGGCTTCAAGTCTCTTCTCCATCAGTATGAAGATTATCCAGCATTCACTGCCATATAGGAGGGCTGATATCACATAACAGTTCAATACTCTACTCTTTATTACTTTGGCTTCAAGTCTCTTCTCCATCAGTGTGAAGATTATCCAGCATTCACTGCCATATAGGAGGGCTGATATCACATAACAGTTCAATACTCTACTCTTTATTACTTTGGCTTCAAGTCTCTTCTCCATCAGTGTGAAGATTATCCAGCATTCACTGCCATATAGGAGGGCTGATATTACATGACAGTTCAATACTCTATTCTTTATTACTTTGGCTTCAAGTCTCTTCTCCATCAGTGTGAAGATTATCCAGCATTCACTGCCATATAGCAGGGCTGATATTACATGACAGTTCAATACTCTATTCTTTATTACTTTGGCTTCAAGTCTCTTCTCCATCAGTGTGAAGATTATCCAGCATTCACTGCCATATAGGAGGGCTGATATTACATAACAGTTCAATACTCTATTCTTTATTACTTTGGCTTCAAGTCTCTTCTCCATCAGTGTGAAGATTATCCAGCATTCACTGCCATATAGCAGGGCTGATATTACATGACAGTTCAATACTCTATTCTTTATTACTTTGGCTTCAAGTCTCTTCTCCATCAGTGTGAAGATTATCCAGCATTCACTGCCATATAGGAGGGCTGATATTACATAACAGTTCAATACTCTATTCTTTATTACTTTGGCTTCAAGTCTCTTCTCCATCAGTGTGAAGATTATCCAGCATTCACTGCCATATAGCAGGGCTGATATTACATGACAGTTCAATACTCTATTCTTTATTACTTTGGCTTCAAGTCTCTTCTCCATCAGTGTGAAGATTATCCAGCATTCACTGCCATATAGGAGGGCTGATATTACATAACAGTTCAATACTCTATTCTTTATTACTTTGGCTTCAAGTCTCTTCTCCATCAGTGTGAAGATTATCCAGCATTCACTGCCATATAGCAGGGCTGATATTACATAACAGTTCAATACTCTATTCTTTATTACTTTGGCTTCAAGTCTCTTCTCCATCAGTGTGAAGATTATCCAGCATTCACTGCCATATAGCAGGGCTGATATTACATGACAGTTCAATACTCTATTCTTTATTACTTTGGCTTCAAGTCTCTTCTCCATCAGTGTGAAGATTATCCAGCATTCACTGCCATATAGCAGGGCTGATATTACATGACAGTTCAATACTCTATTCTTTATTACTTTGGCTTCAAGTCTCTTCTCCATCAGTGTGAAGATTATCCAGCATTCACTGCCATATAGGAGGGCTGATATTACATGACAGTTCAATACTCTATTCTTTATTACTTTGGCTTCAAGTCTCTTCTCCATCAGTGTGAAGATTATCCAGCATTCACTGCCATATAGCAGGGCTGATATTACATGACAGTTCAATACTCTATTCTTTATTACTTTGGCTTCAAGTCTCTTCTCCATCAGTGTGAAGATTATCCAGCATTCACTGCCATATAGGAGGGCTGATATTACATGACAGTTCAATACTCTATTCTTTATTACTTTGGCTTCAAGTCTCTTCTCCATCAGTGTGAAGATTATCCAGCATTCACTGCCATATAGGAGGGCTGATATTACATGACAGTTCAATACTCTATTCTTTATTACTTTGGCTTCAAGTCTCTTCTCCATCAGTGTGAAGATTATCCAGCATTCACTGCCATATAGCAGGGCTGATATTACATGACAGTTCAATACTCTATTCTTTATTACTTTGGCTTCAAGTCTCTTCTCCATCAGTATGAAGATTATCCAGCATTCACTGCCATATAGGAGGGCTGATATCACATAACAGTTCAATACTCTACTCTTTATTACTTTGGCTTCAAGTCTCTTCTCCATCAGTGTGAAGATTATCCAGCATTCACTGCCATATAGGAGGGCTGATATCACATAACAGTTCAATACTCTACTCTTTATTACTTTGGCTTCAAGTCTCTTCTCCATCAGTGTGAAGATTATCCAGCATTCACTGCCATATAGGAGGGCTGATATTACATGACAGTTCAATACTCTATTCTTTATTACTTTGGCTTCAAGTCTCTTCTCCATCAGTGTGAAGATTATCCAGCATTCACTGCCATATAGCAGGGCTGATATTACATGACAGTTCAATACTCTATTCTTTATTACTTTGGCTTCAAGTCTCTTCTCCATCAGTGTGAAGATTATCCAGCATTCACTGCCATATAGGAGGGCTGATATTACATAACAGTTCAATACTCTATTCTTTATTACTTTGGCTTCAAGTCTCTTCTCCATCAGTGTGAAGATTATCCAGCATTCACTGCCATATAGCAGGGCTGATATTACATGACAGTTCAATACTCTATTCTTTATTACTTTGGCTTCAAGTCTCTTCTCCATCAGTGTGAAGATTATCCAGCATTCACTGCCATATAGGAGGGCTGATATTACATAACAGTTCAATACTCTATTCTTTATTACTTTGGCTTCAAGTCTCTTCTCCATCAGTGTGAAGATTATCCAGCATTCACTGCCATATAGCAGGGCTGATATTACATGACAGTTCAATACTCTATTCTTTATTACTTTGGCTTCAAGTCTCTTCTCCATCAGTGTGAAGATTATCCAGCATTCACTGCCATATAGGAGGGCTGATATTACATAACAGTTCAATACTCTATTCTTTATTACTTTGGCTTCAAGTCTCTTCTCCATCAGTGTGAAGATTATCCAGCATTCACTGCCATATAGCAGGGCTGATATTACATAACAGTTCAATACTCTATTCTTTATTACTTTGGCTTCAAGTCTCTTCTCCATCAGTGTGAAGATTATCCAGCATTCACTGCCATATAGCAGGGCTGATATTACATGACAGTTCAATACTCTATTCTTTATTACTTTGGCTTCAAGTCTCTTCTCCATCAGTATGAAGATTATCCAGCATTCACTGCCATATAGGAGGGCTGATATCACATAACAGTTCAATACTCTACTCTTTATTACTTTGGCTTCAAGTCTCTTCTCCATCAGTGTGAAGATTATCCAGCATTCACTGCCATATAGGAGGGCTGATATCACATAACAGTTCAATACTCTACTCTTTATTACTTTGGCTTCAAGTCTCTTCTCCATCAGTGTGAAGATTATCCAGCATTCACTGCCATATAGGAGGGCTGATATTACATGACAGTTCAATACTCTATTCTTTATTACTTTGGCTTCAAGTCTCTTCTCCATCAGTGTGAAGATTATCCAGCATTCACTGCCATATAGCAGGGCTGATATTACATGACAGTTCAATACTCTATTCTTTATTACTTTGGCTTCAAGTCTCTTCTCCATCAGTGTGAAGATTATCCAGCATTCACTGCCATATAGGAGGGCTGATATTACATAACAGTTCAATACTCTATTCTTTATTACTTTGGCTTCAAGTCTCTTCTCCATCAGTGTGAAGATTATCCAGCATTCACTGCCATATAGGAGGGCTGATATTACATGACAGTTCAATACTCTATTCTTTATTACTTTGGCTTCAAGTCTCTTCTCCATCAGTGTGAAGATTATCCAGCATTCACTGCCATATAGCAGGGCTGATATTACATGACAGTTCAATACTCTATTCTTTATTACTTTGGCTTCAAGTCTCTTCTCCATCAGTGTGAAGATTATCCAGCATTCACTGCCATATAGCAGGGCTGATATTACATGACAGTTCAATACTCTATTCTTTATTACTTTGGCTTCAAGTCTCTTCTCCATCAGTGTGAAGATTATCCAGCATTCACTGCCATATAGGAGGGCTGATATTACATGACAGTTCAATACTCTATTCTTTATTACTTTGGCTTCAAGTCTCTTCTCCATCAGTGTGAAGATTATCCAGCATTCACTGCCATATAGCAGGGCTGATATTACATGACAGTTCAATACTCTATTCTTTATTACTTTGGCTTCAAGTCTCTTCTCCATCAGTGTGAAGATTATCCAGCATTCACTGCCATATAGGAGGGCTGATATTACATGACAGTTCAATACTCTATTCTTTATTACTTTGGCTTCAAGTCTCTTCTCCATCAGTGTGAAGATTATCCAGCATTCACTGCCATATAGGAGGGCTGATATTACATGACAGTTCAATACTCTATTCTTTATTACTTTGGCTTCAAGTCTCTTCTCCATCAGTGTGAAGATTATCCAGCATTCACTGCCATATAGCAGGGCTGATATTACATGACAGTTCAATACTCTATTCTTTATTACTTTGGCTTCAAGTCTCTTCTCCATCAGTATGAAGATTATCCAGCATTCACTGCCATATAGGAGGGCTGATATCACATAACAGTTCAATACTCTACTCTTTATTACTTTGGCTTCAAGTCTCTTCTCCATCAGTGTGAAGATTATCCAGCATTCACTGCCATATAGGAGGGCTGATATCACATAACAGTTCAATACTCTACTCTTTATTACTTTGGCTTCAAGTCTCTTCTCCATCAGTGTGAAGATTATCCAGCATTCACTGCCATATAGGAGGGCTGATATTACATGACAGTTCAATACTCTATTCTTTATTACTTTGGCTTCAAGTCTCTTCTCCATCAGTGTGAAGATTATCCAGCATTCACTGCCATATAGCAGGGCTGATATTACATGACAGTTCAATACTCTATTCTTTATTACTTTGGCTTCAAGTCTCTTCTCCATCAGTGTGAAGATTATCCAGCATTCACTGCCATATAGGAGGGCTGATATTACATAACAGTTCAATACTCTATTCTTTATTACTTTGGCTTCAAGTCTCTTCTCCATCAGTGTGAAGATTATCCAGCATTCACTGCCATATAGCAGGGCTGATATTACATGACAGTTCAATACTCTATTCTTTATTACTTTGGCTTCAAGTCTCTTCTCCATCAGTGTGAAGATTATCCAGCATTCACTGCCATATAGGAGGGCTGATATTACATAACAGTTCAATACTCTATTCTTTATTACTTTGGCTTCAAGTCTCTTCTCCATCAGTGTGAAGATTATCCAGCATTCACTGCCATATAGCAGGGCTGATATTACATGACAGTTCAATACTCTATTCTTTATTACTTTGGCTTCAAGTCTCTTCTCCATCAGTGTGAAGATTATCCAGCATTCACTGCCATATAGGAGGGCTGATATTACATAACAGTTCAATACTCTATTCTTTATTACTTTGGCTTCAAGTCTCTTCTCCATCAGTGTGAAGATTATCCAGCATTCACTGCCATATAGCAGGGCTGATATTACATAACAGTTCAATACTCTATTCTTTATTACTTTGGCTTCAAGTCTCTTCTCCATCAGTGTGAAGATTATCCAGCATTCACTGCCATATAGCAGGGCTGATATTACATGACAGTTCAATACTCTATTCTTTATTACTTTGGCTTCAAGTCTCTTCTCCATCAGTGTGAAGATTATCCAGCATTCACTGCCATATAGCAGGGCTGATATTACATGACAGTTCAATACTCTATTCTTTATTACTTTGGCTTCAAGTCTCTTCTCCATCAGTGTGAAGATTATCCAGCATTCACTGCCATATAGGAGGGCTGATATTACATGACAGTTCAATACTCTATTCTTTATTACTTTGGCTTCAAGTCTCTTCTCCATCAGTGTGAAGATTATCCAGCATTCACTGCCATATAGCAGGGCTGATATTACATGACAGTTCAATACTCTATTCTTTATTACTTTGGCTTCAAGTCTCTTCTCCATCAGTGTGAAGATTATCCAGCATTCACTGCCATATAGGAGGGCTGATATTACATGACAGTTCAATACTCTATTCTTTATTACTTTGGCTTCAAGTCTCTTCTCCATCAGTGTGAAGATTATCCAGCATTCACTGCCATATAGGAGGGCTGATATTACATGACAGTTCAATACTCTATTCTTTATTACTTTGGCTTCAAGTCTCTTCTCCATCAGTGTGAAGATTATCCAGCATTCACTGCCATATAGCAGGGCTGATATTACATGACAGTTCAATACTCTATTCTTTATTACTTTGGCTTCAAGTCTCTTCTCCATCAGTATGAAGATTATCCAGCATTCACTGCCATATAGGAGGGCTGATATCACATAACAGTTCAATACTCTACTCTTTATTACTTTGGCTTCAAGTCTCTTCTCCATCAGTGTGAAGATTATCCAGCATTCACTGCCATATAGGAGGGCTGATATCACATAACAGTTCAATACTCTACTCTTTATTACTTTGGCTTCAAGTCTCTTCTCCATCAGTGTGAAGATTATCCAGCATTCACTGCCATATAGGAGGGCTGATATTACATGACAGTTCAATACTCTATTCTTTATTACTTTGGCTTCAAGTCTCTTCTCCATCAGTGTGAAGATTATCCAGCATTCACTGCCATATAGCAGGGCTGATATTACATGACAGTTCAATACTCTATTCTTTATTACTTTGGCTTCAAGTCTCTTCTCCATCAGTGTGAAGATTATCCAGCATTCACTGCCATATAGGAGGGCTGATATTACATAACAGTTCAATACTCTATTCTTTATTACTTTGGCTTCAAGTCTCTTCTCCATCAGTGTGAAGATTATCCAGCATTCACTGCCATATAGCAGGGCTGATATTACATGACAGTTCAATACTCTATTCTTTATTACTTTGGCTTCAAGTCTCTTCTCCATCAGTGTGAAGATTATCCAGCATTCACTGCCATATAGGAGGGCTGATATTACATAACAGTTCAATACTCTATTCTTTATTACTTTGGCTTCAAGTCTCTTCTCCATCAGTGTGAAGATTATCCAGCATTCACTGCCATATAGCAGGGCTGATATTACATGACAGTTCAATACTCTATTCTTTATTACTTTGGCTTCAAGTCTCTTCTCCATCAGTGTGAAGATTATCCAGCATTCACTGCCATATAGGAGGGCTGATATTACATAACAGTTCAATACTCTATTCTTTATTACTTTGGCTTCAAGTCTCTTCTCCATCAGTGTGAAGATTATCCAGCATTCACTGCCATATAGCAGGGCTGATATTACATAACAGTTCAATACTCTATTCTTTATTACTTTGGCTTCAAGTCTCTTCTCCATCAGTGTGAAGATTATCCAGCATTCACTGCCATATAGCAGGGCTGATATTACATGACAGTTCAATACTCTATTCTTTATTACTTTGGCTTCAAGTCTCTTCTCCATCAGTATGAAGATTATCCAGCATTCACTGCCATATAGGAGGGCTGATATCACATAACAGTTCAATACTCTACTCTTTATTACTTTGGCTTCAAGTCTCTTCTCCATCAGTGTGAAGATTATCCAGCATTCACTGCCATATAGGAGGGCTGATATCACATAACAGTTCAATACTCTACTCTTTATTACTTTGGCTTCAAGTCTCTTCTCCATCAGTGTGAAGATTATCCAGCATTCACTGCCATATAGGAGGGCTGATATTACATGACAGTTCAATACTCTATTCTTTATTACTTTGGCTTCAAGTCTCTTCTCCATCAGTGTGAAGATTATCCAGCATTCACTGCCATATAGCAGGGCTGATATTACATGACAGTTCAATACTCTATTCTTTATTACTTTGGCTTCAAGTCTCTTCTCCATCAGTGTGAAGATTATCCAGCATTCACTGCCATATAGGAGGGCTGATATTACATAACAGTTCAATACTCTATTCTTTATTACTTTGGCTTCAAGTCTCTTCTCCATCAGTGTGAAGATTATCCAGCATTCACTGCCATATAGCAGGGCTGATATTACATGACAGTTCAATACTCTATTCTTTATTACTTTGGCTTCAAGTCTCTTCTCCATCAGTGTGAAGATTATCCAGCATTCACTGCCATATAGGAGGGCTGATATTACATAACAGTTCAATACTCTATTCTTTATTACTTTGGCTTCAAGTCTCTTCTCCATCAGTGTGAAGATTATCCAGCATTCACTGCCATATAGCAGGGCTGATATTACATGACAGTTCAATACTCTATTCTTTATTACTTTGGCTTCAAGTCTCTTCTCCATCAGTGTGAAGATTATCCAGCATTCACTGCCATATAGGAGGGCTGATATTACATAACAGTTCAATACTCTATTCTTTATTACTTTGGCTTCAAGTCTCTTCTCCATCAGTGTGAAGATTATCCAGCATTCACTGCCATATAGCAGGGCTGATATTACATAACAGTTCAATACTCTATTCTTTATTACTTTGGCTTCAAGTCTCTTCTCCATCAGTGTGAAGATTATCCAGCATTCACTGCCATATAGCAGGGCTGATATTACATGACAGTTCAATACTCTATTCTTTATTACTTTGGCTTCAAGTCTCTTCTCCATCAGTATGAAGATTATCCAGCATTCACTGCCATATAGGAGGGCTGATATCACATAACAGTTCAATACTCTACTCTTTATTACTTTGGCTTCAAGTCTCTTCTCCATCAGTGTGAAGATTATCCAGCATTCACTGCCATATAGGAGGGCTGATATCACATAACAGTTCAATACTCTACTCTTTATTACTTTGGCTTCAAGTCTCTTCTCCATCAGTGTGAAGATTATCCAGCATTCACTGCCATATAGGAGGGCTGATATTACATGACAGTTCAATACTCTATTCTTTATTACTTTGGCTTCAAGTCTCTTCTCCATCAGTGTGAAGATTATCCAGCATTCACTGCCATATAGCAGGGCTGATATTACATGACAGTTCAATACTCTATTCTTTATTACTTTGGCTTCAAGTCTCTTCTCCATCAGTGTGAAGATTATCCAGCATTCACTGCCATATAGGAGGGCTGATATTACATAACAGTTCAATACTCTATTCTTTATTACTTTGGCTTCAAGTCTCTTCTCCATCAGTGTGAAGATTATCCAGCATTCACTGCCATATAGCAGGGCTGATATTACATGACAGTTCAATACTCTATTCTTTATTACTTTGGCTTCAAGTCTCTTCTCCATCAGTGTGAAGATTATCCAGCATTCACTGCCATATAGGAGGGCTGATATTACATAACAGTTCAATACTCTATTCTTTATTACTTTGGCTTCAAGTCTCTTCTCCATCAGTGTGAAGATTATCCAGCATTCACTGCCATATAGCAGGGCTGATATTACATGACAGTTCAATACTCTATTCTTTATTACTTTGGCTTCAAGTCTCTTCTCCATCAGTATGAAGATTATCCAGCATTCACTGCCATATAGGAGGGCTGATATCACATAACAGTTCAATACTCTACTCTTTATTACTTTGGCTTCAAGTCTCTTCTCCATCAGTGTGAAGATTATCCAGCATTCACTGCCATATAGGAGGGCTGATATCACATAACAGTTCAATACTCTACTCTTTATTACTTTGGCTTCAAGTCTCTTCTCCATCAGTGTGAAGATTATCCAGCATTCACTGCCATATAGGAGGGCTGATATTACATGACAGTTCAATACTCTATTCTTTATTACTTTGGCTTCAAGTCTCTTCTCCATCAGTGTGAAGATTATCCAGCATTCACTGCCATATAGCAGGGCTGATATTACATGACAGTTCAATACTCTATTCTTTATTACTTTGGCTTCAAGTCTCTTCTCCATCAGTGTGAAGATTATCCAGCATTCACTGCCATATAGGAGGGCTGATATTACATAACAGTTCAATACTCTATTCTTTATTACTTTGGCTTCAAGTCTCTTCTCCATCAGTGTGAAGATTATCCAGCATTCACTGCCATATAGCAGGGCTGATATTACATGACAGTTCAATACTCTATTCTTTATTACTTTGGCTTCAAGTCTCTTCTCCATCAGTGTGAAGATTATCCAGCATTCACTGCCATATAGGAGGGCTGATATTACATAACAGTTCAATACTCTATTCTTTATTACTTTGGCTTCAAGTCTCTTCTCCATCAGTGTGAAGATTATCCAGCATTCACTGCCATATAGCAGGGCTGATATTACATGACAGTTCAATACTCTATTCTTTATTACTTTGGCTTCAAGTCTCTTCTCCATCAGTGTGAAGATTATCCAGCATTCACTGCCATATAGGAGGGCTGATATTACATAACAGTTCAATACTCTATTCTTTATTACTTTGGCTTCAAGTCTCTTCTCCATCAGTGTGAAGATTATCCAGCATTCACTGCCATATAGCAGGGCTGATATTACATAACAGTTCAATACTCTATTCTTTATTACTTTGGCTTCAAGTCTCTTCTCCATCAGTGTGAAGATTATCCAGCATTCACTGCCATATAGCAGGGCTGATATTACATGACAGTTCAATACTCTATTCTTTATTACTTTGGCTTCAAGTCTCTTCTCCATCAGTGTGAAGATTATCCAGCATTCACTGCCATATAGCAGGGCTGATATTACATAACAGTTCAGTAACTTTTTCTTTGTTTCTAACAAAATCTTTTTGTTTATTAATATTTTGTTTAAGACATCTTTTGTTATCCCAATGCACCAACGGATTTCAGTTTTGCACTTTCTATTGTCTGTTAAAACACTTCACAGATATTTCAATATTTGTACTTGTTTGATTTTGGTATCCCCAATTTGTAATTTGCATGTTGGGCTGTCCATTTTGCTAATAACCATACTTTCTTAGCAGGACTAAAGCCACATCCATGCTGTCTATATTTTTATTTATTTATTTTTTTTAATAATTTCAGTCCAAGCAAGGTGATGATACCACTAGAACACTGGGAAGTGGGGGTTACAGTGTGCGAAATGGAATGAGAAAACAGAGTGGTGAAGTTTGAGGAAAGAACACAAAAAGAACAGAGTTCAAGAAGACAGAAGATGGCAATTGACATTGCATTTAAATTTTTGAAGATATCAGGGAAGCAAGAAATTGGAAAGCATTTTGAGGATGAATCAAATGATGACATTGCTCAAGATTGAACCACAACCATCAAATATA
The DNA here is from genome assembly GCA_964036315.1 of Acanthosepion esculentum. Taxonomy (NCBI): domain Eukaryota; kingdom Metazoa; phylum Mollusca; class Cephalopoda; order Sepiida; family Sepiidae; genus Acanthosepion; species Acanthosepion esculentum. The sequence goes on from OZ038502.1 coordinate 82,986,917, forward strand.
TGTGGATGTGTCGGTAACATAATGGTTATCAGCTCAGAAAGTGGAATCAGGAGTGCTAAGTTCAAATTCTGACCAAGTTCGTTTCATTCACTTTCATACTAATACTCTTGGAAGAGTTATGAGTTCATCTTCGTCCAGCTGTGGGGCAAATAGCATGGCAGACTGTGCTTTTTTGCATTGCATAACAGTCTATCCAGGAGAAGGAAAAGTTTGAATTGAAAACCAGAATTGAAGAAAAAGGAAGGATGGGGTCTCTTATTGGGCAATTTGGCTCAAGATGCACCCTATGACACAAATAGGTTGCAGGACTTGAGATTGTGCATATGCATATATAGGAATATATATATATATATATATATATATATATATATATATATGCACATAAAATGAGAACAAATGGAGTATAATTCTATTGTATGTAATATTTAATTTAAAAGAGGGCTCAATACATAGTGTAGCTAAATATTATTTATTTTAGGATATAAAAACATGTAAAAAAATCACTGTATGATGGCAATTATATTTCAACACCATAAGTCTATTCTTCGGCAATGTTAAAATAATGGCGAGTGAAAGATTAATTTAATTTCAAAAGCAGTAGCATATATATATATATATATATATATATATATGGCAGAAAATAGATGGCAAAATATATCTTTTAGGTGTGCTATATTTGTCAGGTAAAAGTACTGAATATGCGATATAGAGTTTATGTAAATATCATCAGTGTGGACATTGAAATCAATACTGAGTGGCTACATTCTGTTTCATGTAATCTTCAGGATATATATATATATATATATATATATATATATATATTTATTTTAATATATTAAAATATGTTAAAAATCATTACATAAAGAACAAAAATGGTGGCTACAGTTGCACAATATACAGCTTTGGTCAAGCAGAAGTTGGAAGGGTGAGAGATAGGGAAGGGGGATTAAAAGTGATACAAAACAAAGCATGCATATATATATATATATATATATATATATATATATATATATATATATATATAAGTTCTATGGATATGAGTTTGTGATTTTAATAATTTCCCCCCAAGCAAAAGCAATAAAGTCACTAAAGCACAAGGACTTAATGAGTGTAAAACAATATGAGAAAAAGAAGAGTGAGAAACGAGAGAACCTTTTTTGCCTTCCAACAGTATGGCTGATGCTAACCTCCAGGAGAATGTCTCATTGGGCCTTCTCACTTGGCAAGAAGTGGAAAGATTATATTGCATCAATTGCTAGGGCTCCTACTAAGAAAGTTGATTCAGTGTGTTGTGCTAGAAAACTTTTCTTGGCAGAATCTATTTTACACCTTTTGAAGTTTACCATTCATCCATGCATTGAATATTATTTCCGCATCTGATCTGGTGCTACTGCTATGTATCTAGAGATTCTTGACAAAATTCAAAGAAGAATGTTAGTGGTCCTGACCTGGCTTCTCAGCCATGTCACTTTCCCACCACTATAATATTTCTTCACTGTGCCTTTTTAAATGTTTTTAAGAAAATTGTTCCGAGTTTTCCTCTATGGTACCTAGACTTGATTAATTTAAGTGCTATACTAGATTGACGGCAAGGTCTCATCATTTTACAGTTGATTTTCCTTTATGATATCTAGACTTGATTAATTTAAGCGCTATACTAGACTAGCAGCAAGGCCTCATCATTTTAAAGTTGAAAAGGCTTGATGTAACTGTTGTATGTAAAGTTGTATGATAACAGTTTTTTTTTATCACACTTCTTGTTTATGGAACTTATTCTGGCTTCTTGTTTTCCTGTCGACTTTGCATTTAAACTTTTGAAGATCAATGTTAATCGTTGTTTTCTGTCTTCTTAATTTCTGTTCTTTTATTGTTCTTAATAATCTTTTTATTTTTCTATTCTTTCAAACTCAGTAGCCCTTTGTGTCTATATGGCTTCATTGCCTTGCTTGGGGTGAAATGGTTACAGAAAGAATGAAGACACATACAAAAATATTGAGATAGAATGAAACAAACTGAAATTGAAATATAGATAGATAAGAAAAAACAAATTGAAAAAGACAAAGGCTAAGTAGATGTGCAGATACAATATTTTTCTCCTTTTACATGCCATCCTTTCAGAATGTGGGCAATCATGGCTCTTCACAACTTCCTATCATTTGTAGCTCTAAGCAGTATTTGTTCCCTTACAACCCCTCTGCTCTCTGTTTACTCAAGCTCGTTAATTCACTTTTTGCTTTTACTCTGCTTGCTTTCCGTAAGCCCTGTGAATGTCAAATTCTCCAAGTCCTCTTTTCGCATTATGTGTCTTAAAACTTTTGTGTTTTTCTAAGCACAAATGGGCTTTTTTGTTTGAATTCTCCTTTAAGCTTCCTTGTTCACATGATCCATCTATGGAATTCTCAGCATCCTTCTGTAGAACTAGTTCTCTATTACCTCAGGTCTTCTCTTCATCTGTGAGTAAATTGTCCAGCATTCACTATCATATAGGAGGATTGATATTACGTAGTAGTTCAGATTCCTTTTCCTTGTTTCTAATGAGATTTTCCTTTTTCTTAATACGTTGTTTAGCTTTTGGAAGGCATTTTTGTTATTCCAATACACCTTCATATTTCTGTGTCACCTTTCTTATCATCTGTTAAAATGCTTCCCAGATACCTAAATTTCTGTACATGTTTCATTCTGACGTCTCCAATTCATAGATCACATTGTCCCTTTTGTTAAAACTTTAGCACTCTTGAAGTGACTTTGCCAAGCAAAAAAGTTTCTCCTGCCACTGTGAACAATTTGTTCTGGGTATGACGATAAACTACATCTGGCAGCAAGGCCTCTGATCAGGAGGTTTTGAGGAGTATGGAACCACTTCTTAATTGCTGTGGTTCCCAGGTCCAACCTAACCTGGGGTGCTAGCACCTGTTAGGTTGGCAGCTATGGGCAAATAGTTAACCTCCAAACTGGGGTCAAAACACTATGAAAGTATAAAAATGTTTTTATAATACAAATACCAGCCTAAAAAAATATTACAAGCAATACATTTTTGGAAAAAATATATTATTATGACCAGCAATACATTTGACTCTCGACAAAAAACCCTCTTTACAAAAATACATCAATGAAACCTGATCTACAAACTGATTTCTTACAAATACATATTCTATTCATATGAACCTATCCTAAAATTGTTGGCATTAAATAACCCATTGAGGTGTTGATATGTCATAAACCAAACTAAACTGCAGACAACTCAGAACATGCTTGAATTCTGTTGTGGTGTTGTCATATCCTGCTATGTCAACTTAAATAAAATATGAGGTTACTGTAGTTGAGGAGGTCTTGAATAAGAATTCCATGGAAGTAATACTTGTAAATAATGCAGAGTGCTAAAGGTTGAAGAACATAGTCTTCTTACAATTAGTGGTTAGTCCTTTTTTCCTGCTTTCCTTTACTATCTTAGCTATTTTTTCCTGCAGTTTTCTTTTTGTGTCTGCCACATACCAAGACAAGAGCAAAGATAGATATAAACAGGCTATTAATAAAACAAAGATTTTTTTGTTTCAAATCTAAATATCTAATATAGCTTGTTGCATATGGCAAACAGGAATAAAATGTCCACTGCACATTTACCGTAAATAGTTCTTGGCAGAATCAACACTTGAAAGTATCTTGTGTATTAATCTGTGCAGTTGCTTTTTCTCTAACCTTTTGCAGACATAAAGCTGATATTTACTGTGCATCTGTAGAGAATATCTTTGCTTATTTGCACATAGGAAAATGAAGGCTAATGTTGGTAAAGGTCAGTTTGTCTGTATTTATCTATCCAGACATCTTTTGGTCTGTCTATCCCTGTTCGTACTTGCCTACCTACCGACCGATAAGAATAAACAATGTTAGATAGCTAAACTCTGTCAGATTTTATTAGGAAACTCAATGGTTTCAGCCAACCAAAGTTTGCAAAGTTTACTTCCACGTGTAAAATTGAATGAAATCTGCCGAAATAGAATATATATGGATATTCAGATAGTTTAATGATTATCAGCATCACAGTGTTCTATACTTCAAACCTGTGCCACTAAGAGCTAGAATTGGAGGCCTATTTTAGAATTGGGAAGAAAAGTTAAAAGCTGAACAATATTCTTAATAAATGTCCTTTTCATTAATTTTCAGTTGACATGAATGGGAAAGTTGAATCAATTGCTAAGTCTGCACCTAGGAAAGTTGGTTCACTACATTGTGCTAGACAATTTTTCTTGTCAGAATCTATTTTACATATTTCTAACTCTACCATTCATCCATGCTTTCAGTATTGCTACCACACTTAGTCTGGTGCTCTTGCTATATATTTAGAGATTCTTGATAAAATCCTAAGAATCTGCAATGTTACTGGTCATGACCTGCCATCTCAGCTTCAGTCACTTTCCCACCAGTGTAATGTAGCTGCCCTGTGCCATTTCTACGAATACTTTCATGATAATTGGTCTGATAAACTTTTCTCTATGGAACCTAGAGTTTATGAATTTAAGCAGAGTACTAAATTGGCACCAAGATTTCATCAATTTACAGTTGAAATGGATAGATGTAACTAAGTATTATGTTAACAGTTTCTTCTATCGCACTTCTCGCTTGTGGAACTTACTTCTAATTTCTTGCTACCTTGTTAGCTTTGATCTTCAAAAATTTAAATATAATGTCAATTGCTATCTACTGTCTTCTTAATTCTTGTTCTATTATTGTCCTCTATCCTTAAAAGTATATTTTCCCATATTCAAGAACCTCTTACAGCCTAGTTATAACAGAGCTATTAAGTGTGTGTGTGTGTGTATATATATATATATATATATATATATATATATATATATATATATATGATCGACTCTCCCGTCGAACTCGACGTATGAGGGTCAGACAGATCAGTTCCTAGGAACTGAGAGCCCGAGCCCGACACCGACACATGAGATTTGATTATAGTGGTGAAGGCTTTGTGCAGGGCCATCCACACTTTTTGGAGGGACGAATACAGGGACCTTGGTGCAGCGAATGCCACAAGGTCCCCACAAGGTCCCCAAACGACCCTCCGCAGGTTTTGAATTCAGAGTTGTCCTTCTCCGAGACCAGTTGCCATCCAAGGCTATAGAAGCCAGTCTGTCCTGCTATTTACCCATAGTTGGAGGGAGAAGAAGAGGATTCACACCTTTCCCAAGGGTATTAGCATGTAAGTGAATGTAATGGATTCAACTGGAATTCGAACTCGGCTCTCCGATTCCTCAATCCAAGCCGTTATCCATTACTCCACCGTGCCTCCTATATATATATATTCAAACATATATTGTTAAATATAACAGACAATGAATGTCTATTACACTTGATCATGAGCCATTCTAAGCTTCGTATAGTGACTTTAGTTTCTTGAGAAAATAAAGACAGAAACTGTCCAACATTTGGATATTTTTTATTATGCTGTTCCTTGATCTAAGCTTTCGGCTCACATGAGCCATCATCAGAGTGGTTATATGGACATTACAACAGAGATGTCCACCATCAAAGATGACGTCCTGTTTTGTTTATATAACCACTCTAATGATGTGTCAAGTGAACTGAAAGCTTATGGAAAAAATAACCAAATCTTGGAGAGTTTTTGTCTTAATTTTCTCCTGAAACTAAATTCACTCTATGGTCAATTATGTGCCATACGTGATACACGCTTAGACGTTCATGTATCTTTCGATACATAACTGATGAGGCAGATTTTCTCCTGCAGTAGGTTGCCATTTCTTTCTACGGTAGACCAATTGCCATCCAACATGGTCTGTCCTGCTATTTGCCCATAGCTAGGTGGAGAAGAAGAAGATTCATACCTTTCCCAAGTGTATGTAATGGATCTGACTGGAATTCGAACTCGGCTCTCCAATTACTCAACCAGAGCCACTATCCATTAGTCTACTGTGCCTCCTATGGTACCTAGGTCTATAGTACCTAGACTTTATTAATTTAATCGTTGTACTAGACTGGTGGCAAGGTCTCATCATTTTACTTTTGATTTTCCTCTATGGTACCTAGATTTATTATTTAATTTCCTTGATGGTACCTAGACTTCTATTATTTAAAATATCAAAAATAATGGAAGCCTTATTAATAAAAAAAAAAACAAAAACACTCAATAATATCAACTATGAACATGGACACATTATGTTGACCATGTTTTGAAAATTAAACATTACATAAATACATACATGCAATAATCCATTTCTAGTTAACAGTTGATATATTTCAACCTTGAAAATGGCTAACTGTATAGCCAAAAGTGCTTGGAAAAAAATGTCTGGAGAAACCAGTCATGGCTATCAGACAATTTCTGTGATCACACCTGCCTTTAAATCTGGCCCCCTAACTCCTCAAACTGCAACTCCCTTGATTATCATGTTTGGTGCACAGTTGAGTGAGAGACCAACAAAACTCCTTGTAACACCAAAGATGATCTGAAGGCAAGGATTATGGGAGCATTCACCAACTTCAAAAGGGAGACTGTGTAGAAGAGTTGCAGGAAATTCCGAAGTCACCTGGAGGCCGTGGTTGAAGACAATGGTGATTTTATTGAATAAATTTACTCTTTAGTATTTCAAGATATTTTTGTGCAATTTTGGTAAATACAGTGCTGTTCGATAAAAGTGACTCACCTGATTTTTTTACTGAATGTTCTCTTCTCCGATGAAACGAAAGTTGAGCTAAATTCAAAGAATAAGTGATCTAAAATCCGAAGAAGAAGCTTTGAAAGCTCTTTGAATTTGGCAGTAAGTACTGTCAAGCATCCGTTCAGTATAATGTTCTGGGGATGCTTTTCTTTTCATGGAACTGGTTTCTTAAAACCTATTGAAAAGACCCTCAGGAGCGAGCAGTACAAGAGAATTTTAGAGTCTTGTCTGCTCCCTTCTGCTGAAAGGGTGCAAATCGACCCCACAAAGCTCATTTTTATGCAGGATAATGCTGCCTGTTACAAATCAAAATTGATGAAGGAATACTTTGATGAGAAGCAGGTGAGTGTTATGACATGGCCGCCCCAATCTCCTGACCTCAACCCCATAGAAAACTTATGGAGCATTATAAAGTACAGGCTCTCGAGAAAGCAGTTGAGCAACAAAGAGGATTTGATTGTGAATTTCATATCCGAATGGAATTCAATTCTTGGAGATGAGATTTGCCAGAACCTAATCAAGTCAATGCCAAAAAGGGTTGAAAAGGTTATTCAAAATAAAGGATGACCCATAGATTATTAAATATTTCGAACTATATTACCTATTATAAATAAATTATACCTCTATTATTCTTTATTTAAAGCTGTTCGGTTATGTTTCTATTGATTACTAGTTGCAGGAAATAAGTGAGTCACTTTTTCTGCACAGAGTTTTTCCATAAATCTCATTTATATCCAAAATTATAATTATCAATAGAATACCTTAGGGTGAGTAAACTTTTTTACTAGGTGGTCATAAGGGGTCTTTATATTAGTAAGATTAAAAATTAGTTTGAGCCCAAAAACAATAGGCGAAATAATTTTTAAGTAAAAAAAAAAATCCGGTGAGTCACTTTTATCAAATAGCTCCGTATATCTGTTAAATTGAGAAAGTCTGTGTTATTTTCATTTTTGCGTAATTTAGACAAAATTACATCCATCACACCCTGATACATATCATATGAATCTATCTTGGAAGTTTTACCAACATTGGTTGATTAATACCAGTCGTCTTGAGAGAAAAATTGATTTGCATAATAAAATCTGACACTGCGTAGATAGAAACAGCTTGAGACAGATTTGAAGAAACAGCCTGTTTATATTCTCTCTCTAATCTACTCACATCTGCCTTTCATTCTCAGCCTGTTTATGCGTTGAGATCAATTTTTAGTCTGTTTATGTTTTCTTATATTTTTGGTCTCTGAGGCATTCCTTTTGAAAAACATGAAAAGAACAATAGATCTTGGGAGTGTTCAAAATAAACCCACACCCATTTTGAAAAATCGCTAAGTGTGAAACAGGACGTTAATGAAGAAATAAAAAAATGTTTTTAGATCTATTAAAAGCTTCTTTTAAAAGTATTTAAAATAAAGCAATTTTATCCCTTGCTCATTCCTCCTTGCACCATTCATTGTAGGATGGTAATTGAGAAGCCTTTCTAATATGGTTATGGGGCTATACCATTTCAGCTTCCTCTCCCTACTCATCATTATGTCTCTATATCTTTTTTTAATTGTTTCAGCAAGGTGATAAAGCCACTAAGATGCAAGGAGTTACTGAGAAGAAAGGACAATACAATGAAGGAGACAGAAAACATTACTGACAATAAAAAGGAGAGGTTCCAAGAAGACAGAAAATGACTGTTGGTATTGCATTAACATTTTTGTAGATTGCAGTTGGCAAGAAAGCAAGAAGTTGGAAGAGAGTTCTACATTCAAGAGAAGGAACTATTAAAATGATATTATGACTACATTTAGCAGTAAAATGAAGAGACCAAACTACCAATCTAGTCCTCTGCTTCTTCTCCATAACCTGCCAGTTTATGCTAAAAAAACCCTCTAGTTGACCCAGTCATTGGCCAGCACCTGAACCTGGGGAAAACCTTTACCAGTCCATTTGACAATGTTGCTCAACCATCTTTTTCTTTGATACCCCCTTCTCTTTCTTCCTTGTACCATTCCTTGTAGAATGGTCTTGGAGAAGCCTTCTAATTTGGTTATGAGGCTACACCACTTGAGCTTCTTTATGGGGGTCAGTCTATTACTACACTTAACCCTTGGCCTGTCCAGGGAATTCTTGAGGGTACTATCCAATTGTTCATACTTGTTTTCAGATTTATAACTATTGCAAGGCAACTCAGCTTATTAGGCAAATAGTATGTGCTTATATATAGCATTTCACATAATAAAAACCTGTACATTACACGTGATGCACAGAACTTACAAATCATAAGTTATTTACACTACGTTCTGTGCATCACGGGATAGAAAAGTTATAATCATTTCAATAAAGTGGAAAAATAGATGTCTTTCATTTGAGACGTTACATTATCAGTCAAGTGTCCCGTGGTCATATATGATGCACAGAATATTAGATTAGGTCTTTCCTCAGATGTTCTGCTCAATATTAGACTCTTTTCTTAGGCATCCTTAATTTTAAACTCATGGTTTGTGTGCACCACATACAACGCACAGACGTGGGTATCACATGCCATGTGCATCACATATGACGCACGGACATGGCAATCACATGTCATGTGCATCACATATGATGAACGGACATGGCAATCACATGTCATGTGCATCACATATGATGCACGAATGTGGAAATCACATGTCATGTGCATCACATATGATGCACGAATGTGGAAATCACATGTCATTTGCATCACATATGATGCACAGACATGGCAATCACATGTCATGTGCATCACGTATGATGTACAAATGTGGAAATCACATGTCATGTGCATCACATATGATGCATGAATGTGGAAATCACATGTCATGTGCATCACATATGATGCACAGACATGGCAATCACATGTCATGTGCATCACATATGATGCATGAATGTGGGAATCACATGTCATGTGCATCACATATGATGTGCAGCACAGGCAAAGTGTTGAATTCATAAAGTCAAAGTACCAAAGAGGGAAGCTAATCAGAACAATTGCCATGAAGTATATCTTAATAACTAAGTATTCTTTAATAATGGAGTGATCTAGTGGGCCAGTTATCTTAGCCTATTGACATGTCTCATCATGTGTTCATATCTCTAGCTATTAAAATATCTATGGTATATTTCTTAGTCCAGAGGCCAGCAACCTTTTGGAGAGAGCAGACCAGAAAGCTATACAGTGTCTTGGAGAAGGGCCATGATATGAAATGTACTATAAGAAATTATCTTGGCTACAAATTGCTGCGGCTATAAGGCTGCTTTGGTCTGGAGATTTAAAGAAATAAAACAACAAAGTTAATGTTGTATTATTTAAACAATGTTCCTTATTATACTGCAGGAATAATGGGATAACAGGTAATACAATAAAAATGCAAATTCTTTACTACAAACGAAATACAGTTAAAAATGGCAAATTATTTAAAGGGACACTTGTTTCTGCTTATTGTTCAATAATTTCTCCACATCAGGCGAAATATTTGTTAATGACAGAAGCAAAACATCATTCAGGTGATCATCATCCAACCTTTTCTCAAACGATTTTTAGTATATTTCATTTTCGAAAAAAGTTGTTTACAAGCATATGTACTTCCAAATAATGTTACCATCATTTTTGCATTATTCAATAGACTCCAATTCCACTTGGCAAAACATATTTTTTGTAGAAATCAGCAGGGGATTCGGAATAAAATTTTGATTTAAAAAATTTGTAGCATTGTAAGTTGTTTAACACCAGCTGATATTTTTCTGCAACTTTCACCACAAATAAATTACATAATTAGTGTCCAGGTGTTAAGCTGGTGGGGTTCGGGCAAAAATCTTTCACAGAACAGATATAGCACACTGGCCGGGGTTTGCTGACCCGTCTTAGTCTATTCACAACCATTTAACTCTCATCTGTTCGTATATATCTCATTTGATGCATACCTGACCAATCAAAATTGAGTATTTAATAATGAAAAAGAAAATTATTGCTCATAATAGGGGAAATGTAAGTGGGAAAATAAATCTTCCTCTCTAACATCTGAGAGAAGGGACGTGGTAACTTCAACATCCCCAGTGCAAAAAGGAACCAGCAAGCCTGAATGCCACCATGAATCACAATTATAATATGAAGGAGAATGGTGACCATAGCAGTGCAAAATGTAATAAGTAAATAAATGATGAAACGGGTTTATTGGTCCTCTCTTACCAAAGACAAAAAAAATGTGCACAGTGACTAAAAAATATACCAGCCCAGACAAATGTTATATACAAACAAAAAATATATGTAATATTAAATATATAAATAATTAATATTAAATAATAATATGAAAGCCTTTAATATTATATAATTAAGTCTACCAAACCTTCTTCTGCATACAGAAAGATGGCCGGTATACTGATTTCAAAACTTTCAAATGGTATTAACCCTAAACAGCAGTGGAAATCTGTCTGGGTTAGAAGACTGGTGATTTTTAATCAAATTCTGAACCTGATGCATTAACACACCAAAATAAATTGTTCACCTTTCTCCTGCAAATATTAGAAAACACATGTTAGTTGATCCATGCTTCCAAACTTTGACCTGTCCAGCCAAAATAGTCAGCATAACACTGACATCTGAATTTATAAATTACAGAACTGAGACGAGGGCTAGGCAAAACATCCTTCCAGATCAGAGTCATCATCGGTCAGGAATTAAAAACAATATACGGATTGGCGGGAAAAAACAGCAGCAGCTTACACCAACAGAAATTTGCTTAGCAAATGTTGTGCTCACTTCAACCTACGGTTAAGCACACATTTTTGTATAATTGGTGGTGGGGGGGAACTGACAGGCACATTATAAGGGATAGATTATTTGTAGATATAAATAGTGTGACATAGAAATCATTGTATTCAGATGATTGCTCACGACGTGAAACTGCCTGTCACCATGCATTGTTGATTTTTATATTCACATGGTTTATCTATCTTTTACATATAAATCTATAAATGTTGTTTGAGTAAACATTTTTGTTTGTTTTTTTGTTTTTTTTACAAGATGTGAAATTAATGTCTACAAGCCTATATCAAAAAAAAAAATTCATTAAGAAAAATGTAACCCTTGAACCTGCAATCCCAGTTTATAGTAAGAAATAATGTCAGATTTGAAAATCCATTAATTATCTGTACGTTTCATTTTATGTTTAATTTGGAAACGGAACAGTCAAGTAAGTCGATCCCAAATTTGTATATATTTTTTATATCTATTTTCATAACATGATATCTTAAACATTTCTCGAACAAGGAACGCGATATTCACGCTCAGAATGTTATCAGAAAGTGCCATACAAATGCAGAAGGACGTGCACCTATGTATTATCGACTACGCAAAGGCGTTCGACAAAGTGCATCACAAAGATCTGTCGGAACTGCTCAGCAACCTTTGACATATTTGGGAAAGATATTAGAATAATCAAGAATCTATACTGGCAGCAAACCGCCTGCATATGGATAGAAGATGAGTTCCGCAGATATACAAAAATAGAAAGGGGTGTAAGGCAAGGATGTGTCTTCTCACCAGACTTATTCAACCTATATAAGTGAGGCAATTCTGAGAGAACTGGAAATCCTACCAGGATTCAAGATTGGCAGCCACAATCTTAACAACATAAGATATGCAGATGACTACTGATAGCAGACACGGAAAGGAAATTACAAAATCTCCTAGAGAAGGTAGCGAAGGAGAACGAGAAGGGACTAAGCATAAACTACAAGAAGACAGAATGCATGGTCATCAGTAAAAGGATGAGCCCAAAATGCTATCTACTTAATAATATAAGATACGCAGATGACACAGTACTGATAGCAGACACAGAAAAGAAATTACAAAACCTCCTACAGAAGGTACCGAAGGAGAACGAGAAGAGACTAAGCATAAACTACAAGAAGACAGAATGCATGGTCATCAGTAAAAGGATGAGCCCAAAATGCTATCTACTTAATAATATAAGATACGCAGATGACACAGTACTGATAGCAGACACAGAAAAGAAATTACAAAACCTCCTACAGAAGGTACCGAAGGAGAACGAGAAGAGACTAAGCATAAACTACAAGAAGACAGAATGCATGGTCATCAGTAAAAGGATGAGCCCAAAATGCTATCTACTTAATAATATAAGATACGCAGATGACACAGTACTGATAGCAGACACAGAAAAGAAATTACAAAACCTCCTACAGAAGGTACCGAAGGAGAACGAGAAGAGACTAAGCATAAACTACAAGAAGACAGAATGCATGGTCATCAGTAAAAGGATGAGCCCAAAATGCTATCTACTTAATAATATAAGATACACGGATGACATGGTACTGATAGCAGACACAGAAAAGAAATTACAAAACCTCCTACAGAAGGTAGCAAAGGAGAGCAAGAAGAAGGGACTAAGCATAAACTACAAGAAGACAGAATGCATGGTCATCAGTAAAAGGATGAGCCCGAAATGTGATTTACAGATTGGGGACCCTAAAATCAAGCAGGAGTGGAAATTTAAATATCTGGGAAGTGTTCTGACAGAGGGCGGTATGTGTGATGCTGAGATCCGAAGACTTATTAGGATGGCCAAAGACACATCCCAAAAGTTAGGCAGAGTATTACTAGACAAGAGGATTTTGTTGGTAATAAAAAAAAAAGAAGAGTACTGAACTGCTATGTGATATCTGTCCTCCTTTACGGCAGCGAATGATGGACAGTCTCTTCAAAGATGAAGAGACTCGAGGCAACGGAGGTATGGTTCTACAGAAGGATGCTGAGGATACCATGGACCGAAAATGTGAGCAATGATGAGGTTTTGAAGAGGATGCAAACAAAGAGGAAGCTTATACTTAACATCAGGAAGGGGCAGCTGAAATTTCTGGGAAATGTAAATAGAAAGGAGTGCTTGGAGAATCTGATACTTACAGGTCGAGTAGAGGGAAAGAGAAACAAGGGAAAGCAACACATGACATACCTGGGCTTAAGCAAGTGGATGACTAAACAGTGTCTGGGAGAAGTAGTAAAAGGACAAAATATATTGAGAACTACAAAGGATAGGAGGTAGTGGAGAGCCATGATCTCCTATGTCCTGAAGGGACACAGCACATAAAAGAAGATTTTAACCTATTCATTAAACCAACTCATTTTTTTTTAGCTATCTATCTCAGTCTGTTCACTATCTATCTGCATAATGTTATCATCTCAATACTTTTCAATCTCTCTCAGTGGATTTCTCTCTGTCTCTTTCTATAGAAAACTGGGAGTCAAAATGGCTACAACTGAAACAAACGAGGAAAAAGAGAAAAGAGCTAAAAAAATAAACAATAAGGAGTGAGTGAAAAGTGAGAAAAACAGGATGAAGAGGACAAATAACCAGGAGATTCTACATGTATGCACATAAGCACAGACAGGTGCATAGGCACACATGCGCAAACATTGCACTATGGAAAAAAAATCTTGCACCAATGAAAAATCAAAATGTATCAGCAGTCAATTGCTGATACCACCTGATGAGTGGATGGAGTGATTCCCAGAGGGTCTGTCTACGAAATTCTGGAGTCAGGATGCTGAAGGTAACATCAATCAGCTAAGTGACAAACCCTTTACTTGTGTTATATATATATATATATATATATTTTTTTTTAATTTTTTTATTTATTTAATCATATCACTCCAAGCAAGGCCGGAGGCCACTATCACGCAAGGGGTTGTAGAAGGGTTGGAGGAAGAGCAGATAGGAGTGGCAAGGGAGGGGATGTGGCGAAAGAGAAAGACAGTGGGTCGATCAAGGCAAGGGGGTCACAAAAGATCCGGAGCGAGAGCAGATAGGAATGAAAAATGAAAGGATGTGGAGAAGGGAAGTGGATAGATCAAGGCAACTGGAGATGTCGATTGACGCTACACTTAAACCGTTGGAGATTGTATTTGTCAGGGAAACAGTAATAGGGAAGGGAGTTCCATAGGCGAGATGTGCGAGACATGAAGCTATTGGAGTAGAAGAGACGTCTACATCTAACAGTTTCCATGGTGTAGGGGTGGGAGTGGGATGCCAGCCTGGTGGGGCGTTTAAATTCACGAGGCCTGGGGACAAGCAAACGCAACTCCTCGGAGCAATTACTGTGGAAGTACTTGTAAAAAAGGCAGAGCGAGGCAACATTGCATCTGTGAGAGAGCGACTGCAGACGAGATGACAGATCAGGGCCAATCACGTTGCCTATCCGTCTCTGGATCTTATCAAGAACCCCGAGGCAAACAGCAGGGGCCCCAGACCATATATGGCAGCAATAATCCATGCAAGGGCGAATGGTCGATTTATAGACTTGAAGGATCAATTCCGGGGAGAAAAATTTCCTGGCTCGGCACAGAGAACCAACTTTCTTTGCGGTGGCTGATGCAACTGACTTGGTCATCAGACATTCTAATGGGATGCAGGGATGGATCCTTGTGGTGGTTGATAGAGAGCAGTTTTGTTTTAGAGGCGTTAAAGTTAACCATCCATTTCTCACCCCAGATCACAACCGATTGGAGGTCCTTTTCAATTTGAGCTGCCAGGTTAACTTTGTCAGCATCACTAGATTTGTGTTTGAGGCAGGAGTAAATAGTGGTGTCATCAGCGTAGATGCCGACTTGGGAGTCTATGGTGTCAGGAAGGTCGTTTATAAATATGAGGAACAGAGTAGGGCCTAGGATGGAGCCTTGAGGAACACCTGTGTTAGCGGGATAGGATCTGGAGATGAATCCACTAGGAACAACCTTCAAATCCCAGTTTGACAGGAATGATTGTATTAGGTCAAACAATCGACCTGTGATACCATAACCCTGGAGCTTGCAGAGAAGGCCGGCATGCCAGTCTCTATCGAATGCTTTGGAGATGTCAAGGACCATGGCACAAGCTTCACCGTTGTTATGGATAGCTTGGTAGACAAATTCAGTGATGGCCGTAAGCACATCGGCAGTAGATCGGGCAAAGCGGAAACCATACTGCTTGTCTGAGAGCAGATCGTGGGATATCAGGTGATTAATCACTTCGGCGTTGATGATGGCCTCGAAGACTTTGCCGAAGAGGGGTAGGAGACTGATAGGATGGTAATTGGAAGGGTCGGAGATATATATATATATACACACACACACACAATTGAAAGAAACACAAGAGAAAAGAGTACCGTGCATATCATATATAAATAATATATATATATATATATATATATATATATAAATATATATATATTACACATATGTGTGTGTGTGTATATATATATATATATATATAGATATAGATATATAATATATGACACACACACACACATATATATATATATTACACACACATATAATATATAAATTACACACACACATATATATAATATAAAAATATAATATATTACACACACATATATAATATATAAATATATATTACACACACACACATATATATAAATATATAATATATTACACAAAAACACATATATATAATATATAAATATATATATTACACACACACACATATATAATATATAAATATATATATTACACACACACACATATATAATATATAAATATATATATTACACACACACACACACATAATATATAAATATATAATATATTACACACACACGCATATTTAATATGTAAATATATATTACACACACATATATATATATATTACACACACACATATATATAAATATATATTACACACACACACATATAAATATATATTACACACACACACACACATATAAATATATATTACACACACACATATATATATATATTACACACACACACATATATATATAATTAAGCACATCCCCAAAGAAATAGATTCTAGGTTATCCCGACACTCTTCTAGTAGAATAATTTTTGAGGATAAAAAGAAAGAATGAGAAAAACTTAAAGGTAGAGGCTCAGAAAACCAAAGTAGAATTTAAACCTCAACAAATTGAGCATCATACAAAGAACAATTTGAGCAAAAGAAAAAATATTATTTGGTTTTAACTTAGAGTTAAAATGTAAAATAGATAAATTATTTTTCAAGTTGCTTACTTAACACTTCCCCAAAAATTCAGAATTACATAAGATATTCAATAAAAATACAGCTAAATTAAGCTACAGTTGCACTAATAATTTAGAAGCTATATTAAATAGACAAAACACCAGGAATCTCAAAACTAACGTGCAGCAAGATATAAAAAGTAATTTATGCAACTGCAGCAATAAGGATAGATGCCTATTTAATGAAGATTGTAAAATAACAGAAGCTATAATTTATAAAGCAGAAGTAACAGATATTAATGGTCAAAATAAAACGTATATAGGATATAAAGAAGGTTCTTTTAAGTGTAGATGGTATAACCATAACTCATTGTTTAAGCTAGAAAATCTTAGATACTCCACCAAACTTACTAGCCATTATGTGGAATTTAAAAGAAAAAAAAAAAAACAGGTAACCTTCTGTAAGGTGGAAAATTTAAAAAAAGGTGAAACCATACAACAATCGTAACCACATTTGCAACCTCGTCAACATGTGAAATTGGGGATTTTTACATTTCCAGATCCAAAAAATCTTTTAAACCAGAAATTTTAAGTCCTTGTCTTCATGTCAAAAAAATTTTATTAAGTGAATATGAGGCTGGATAAAAAATATTTAATGTAAAACCCTACTGTTCTATTTACAATACGTTTGCTTTTCTTCACATTTTAGTCTCCCTTACATTTACGATACATTTTTTGTTTTTTCTTTTTTTATTTACGATACGCTTGTTTTTCTCTTCTTCTCTTCATCCTTCTTCACATCCTTCTCCTTTCGATTACGCTTAATGGCATGTGTTTGATCATCTTGCATGTGTTTGATCATCTTGCATTTGTTTATTTATTTTTGAAAAAATAATGTAGCATTCTTTGTTGGGTTTTTTTTAAAAATAAAAAGTCTTAGGTGGTCAATTGATAAAAAAAATTGCCCAATGAGACCATAAGGACAAAACCAAGGTCATGTATTCAACTGACCTCTTGATTTTTAAAGTGTATGTATATATATATATATATATATATATATATATATGAAGAAATATAGTCTTAAAATGTGCTATATTTATGGGATAAAGTGCTCAATATCAGAGAGAGCGTGTGTAAATATAAAAGTGAACATAGAAGTCAACTCTTAGAGGCGACAGTCTGTTTCATACTAGATGCAATCGTCAGGCCACATTGGTGGCCTGACGATTGCATCTAGCATGAAACAGACTGTCGCCTCTAAATGTTGACTTCTATGTTCACTTATATATATATATATATATATATATATATATAGGTTGTACTTTGCTTTTAAATCTAAATAAATCTTTCACTCGCCAGTAATTTACAATCACCTGATGAGATGCATTGATACACATTGAAACACAACTACAATTGTATAACAATTTTGATATTTTTGGTGTAATATCCTAAAATAAAGTGTATTGTTCTAATTTGGATTGAGCCCTCTTTTAAATTAAATGTTGCAAACATTGGAATTGTACTCTATTTGTTCACATCTTACTTGGAGATATATATATATATATATATATGACTATTACTACTGCTAATGCAAGACTTTTCATTAAGAAGAATCAAGTTCTCCAGTCACTGGCGTGTTTGTCTAAAAATAAATGCGTCTAAATTCACTTTCATCCCTGCCGTGCGCCAATCAATGGCTTAGGGCTAAAATCTCTAACTCATTTGGAATCAGTCAGGTTTCAATCCCAGCTTGAGGCAATCGGACGTCTAGCTAAACTGATAAGCTGTGAAACAGTCTGTCTGTGCATGACTATATATATATATAAAACTTCAAAGGTTATTAGAGATTAAATAAATTCATAAATTCTTTAGAAATTGCTATCTCAGCCTGTTCCTATCTATCTATCTAATCTTATCTCTATACTTTTCAATCTATCTCTTTCTATATCTATCTTTTTAGATATAATTTGAAAACTGATAGTCAGCTAAGTAAATCACAAATTTGTATATATACATTGTGCAAAAAAAAAAAATTATATACACATACCATGGGTGTATTAATAGGTCCCCTGTGAAAATGTATGACAATAAACTACATCCGCCAACAAGGCCTCTGATCACAGAAACACCTTAATTGGTGTTCACAGGTCCACCCAAACCTGGGGTGGTAGCACCTGTAAGGGTCCCAGCTATAGGTAAATAGTTAACCCCCAAACTAAGGTCAAAACACTATGAAAGTATAAAAATACATTTTCAGAGTAAAAATACCAGCAATACATTTTTAAAAAAAAAAAAAAAAGAATTAACAGCAATACATTTTTGTAAATGAAATTACTAATGTATCTGTCTATATTTGAGATGAGGTATTATGTACACTATTTACATTATTCAGACTATTGTCTGAAATCTTTTTTGCTATATTTATTACAACGTTTCGGCTGTTGTACGTTCCAGCTTTCTTCAAGTGGTTGGAATGTCGAACTGAACCCCTTATTTCGCTCACTGGGGTAGATTGTTCTAGTTCCATGTGCCATGTCTAATGGATGTCAGTTATCTCCTGTTAATTCTCCTCTCAAAGTTCTCCACCACCTTAACCAGGTATTGAACTCACACTCTTTGGGTCCTGTCACTGGATCTAACTAACGCCTTTATCCACTGTGCCATATGTCCTTGAGGACATCTCTGTATGAATTTCTGGGTATTAGTTAGATCCAGGATGACCGGACACAAAGAGATAACTGATAACTGACATCCATTAGCCATGGCGCGTTGAACTACAACAGTGTACCCCAGTGAACGAGGATTCAGTTTGACATTCCAACCACCTGAAGAAGGCCTGAACGTACAATGGCCGAAACGTAATAAATATGGTGACAAAGATGAGGACAATAGTCCAAATAATTTAAATAGTGAAATTACTAATGTTGTGAAGAAAATTAAATTTTGGTATTAAATGATCTATAATGAGTTGATGTACCTGAACAAAGAAACCCTGTGAAAACGCAGTATTTTGGTGCATGTTCAAACAGAATGGTGAAGGATGAGTTCTTGTGTAAATTGTTAGAATGGGATGGGTTGTGAATCAAAGTAGCTTGGAGTAGGATAGCTACGGATGACCAACCTTTTTTCCGTTTGGCCTTGTGCCACAAATTCTGTATGTCATTATTAAATAAAAGATAATTAGTCAAGTAGTACATACCGTGTAATAGAGAAAAACAATATTAAGTAAACTACAAACTCCAAGAAACCTCCGAGGAAAAGATTCAGGTATTTGTTTCCCATAAGGTTGGAAATTTCCAGTGACATTCCGTAGTATCCTAGGGATGCGGTTAACCTGCAAAATATCAGACAAATGAAACAAATCAGCAAAAAAGCAAAAAAAAAGAATATTTTGTTCAAATTGTATGTGTGTGTATGCATGTATATATATATTTTTTTTTTCTTGGGGCTCCTCGAGGCAGTGTAATGGTTAGCAAGCTTGTCTTGCTAGAACAATTACAACTGTGTAGTGAGTTTGATCCTCACTAGGTGCCACCTCCTTTCGGCCTTGTGCCACATCTAAGCTACACTTGGAAAATCGCTCTATAGATATTTCTTCATAATACTTTCAGTGGGCTTGTAAATAACTTGGCAGCGCCCATCTCCTCTCTAAGCTCTTGTTTGGATATGTTAGAAGGCAGGACAACCTGTGCAAGATCATCATGCAAAGCACCATTGAAGGTGGACGTAGAAGATGCCAACGTAAAAACAGGTTGTACAATGTCAAACAATGGACGGCTATGACTATACCAGAATTGCTGATGGCTGTCGTTGACAGACCGTTGGGGGAGGAGATTCAGTGTGGCGTCTGCATTCGAATCACACCACCACCAATGTAGTGCAGTGGATAGCAGCTTGGAATAAGAGGTTGGAGATCAGTGTTCAAATTCCATTTGAGTTCATTACATTCAAATGCACAAATATCCTTGGGAAAGGTACAAATCTGGTTCTTCATTTCCTGCTAGTTACGGATTAAATAATACAGCAGACTAAGCTCTTTATCGTTGGTTGGCAACTAGTTTAGATATCCCAAACCCGAGGTGGGTTGTTTGGAGACCTTGTAGCACATTATGTAGACCAGTTCTGTGTATTCAGTTCTTCCACAAAGTGTGTGGAAATGTTAGGCAAATTCACAGACGTGTGGTGATACAGTTCAATGCCTAATAAATGAAAGTGACTAGGAGGTATGTTTTATTTTTTTGTTTAGTAGTCATTGAACGGTATCACTTCATGTCCATGAACTTGCCTGACTTTTCCGCTAACCTGATGAATATTCATGAGCACCTCCATACCAAAGATTTTCAAAAACCAATGACATTTTTGCTCTTGTATATAAATACTTGCCATAAAAGCAAAATCCTTACATTTGTCTCGATAAAGTCCTTCAGAGAATGAAACGTGTTGGCTAAGATAAGTTTTCCTTTTGTCTTTATTCACATATAAAGCGGAAATTTTTTGTGTGTCACATGATTTGTCCTCTAGGAGTTCAGTAATGTTTTCTTTGATGTAATTATATATGCATATGAAGGAGGGGGTGATGTATATGTATATGAAGGAGGGGGTGATATATATGAAGGAGGTGGTGATGTATATGAAGGAGAGGGTGATGTATATGAAGGAGGGGGTTATGTATATGAAGGAGTGGGTTATGTATGTGAAGTAGGGGGTGATGTATGTGAAGGAGTGGGTGATGTATATGAAGTAGGGGTGATGTATATGAAGTAGGGGTGATGTATATGAAGTAGGGGGTGATGTATATATATATGAAGTGGAGTGATGTATATGAAGGAAGGGGTGATTATACATATGAAGGAGGGATTGATATATAGGAAGGAGATGGTGATGTATAGGAAGGAAGGGGTGATATATATGTATATGAAGGAGGGGTGATGTATAGGAAGGAAGGGGTGATATGTATGTATATGAATGAGAGGGGGGTATAAAAATGCAAATATTGGTTATAATATGTGCATAGGTAGGAAGTGCTGAAAATGTTGGAACATTGAAATTTGAAACTTTTAAATTAAAAAAAATTCATATATATATATATGTCGGTTTATATTGTCTCGTCAAATTCATTTAGTTTCTTTGTTTTTGTTTCTATTTTTATCACTTTTATTATTAAATATCCCACATTGTGAAGATTGGTCAAGAAAGAGAAAATGTAAGAACCAGGATGCAAATTTACTGTCAATGATCTCGCAGTTAAAGCACTTTTTATACATTTTTGTCTTTGTAAATTGCTTTCTCTTTTAATTAAAGCAGCATTTTTTAAAATTAAAATTATGATCAGACACATTATGGTGAAGACATTATGAAGAAGACAAATTAACACAGAATCTATAGAAATAATTTAAGTAAAAAAACATAGCATAGAATCTATAAAATTATTTTAAGCAAAGAAAACAACATAAAATCTATAAAATTATTTTAAGCAAAGAGGACATATTAGCACAGAATCTATAAAATTATTTTAAGCAAAGTGGGCATAATAGCATAGAATCTATAAAACTATTTTAAGACATTACAAATTAGTACAGAATCTATAAAATTATTTTAATCAATGACAAATTAGCACAAAATCTATAAAATTATTTTTAGCAAAAAAGACATTAGCATAGAATCTATAAAATTATTTTCAGCAAAAGACAAAAACAAATTAACACAGAATCTATAAAATTATTCTAAGCAAAAACGATAAATTAGCATAGAATCTATAAAATTATTTTCAGCAAAAAAAGACATTAACACACAAATGTGTGAACCTAATCTGTTGTGTTCCCTGTGGATTAAACAGCAGCGGAGAATGGGCTTTATAACCTCAGATGGTGGAGGGTGTGGAAAAAGGACTGTTTGAAATACACAACTGTGGAGATTGCAATAGGAATACACACCACTATCTTTTGTGAGTAGTCATGTCAATTGACAGATAAAGAAACAGAATCTGTGATGTTATTTCTTTTCATAAAGTAAAAAGTAATTTATACCCAGACATTTCTAATCTAATTGATATCAAGCAAAGAACTGGTTGCTGCAACTTTTTGGCTTGTTGATGAAAATGACTGCAGTGCAGAAGCTATATTTATATCTGCTTAAATTTATGAACTCTGATGAGAATCTATGGAAAGATTAGGTTAAATTTCAAAGGGGAAATAGAAATTATACAAGAAATTTAATCAAACTGCCAAATTGAAATGCAGATGATATGAAACTTGACAATGACTTTTGCATGAACGGATGGGAGAATTCATTCTTTGAGTCATGGAAGCAAAGAAGTCTTAAATTACTTCTCTACTTCCAAAAGAATCCCGTGGAAAAGAAATGTATTTTCTTTTCACTGATCACTTTATCTGTAGCTGCTGAATTGATATAGACTCTTTCGAATCATCTTCTAAGTTAATGAAAGCTCTCATTTTTTTTTTCCCCCAGAAAATATTTTTGTCAAATTCCTTTCTTGAAAAATTGTAAACAGTTTAGTATGAGAATGAAAATAACTGAAGTAATTCCATAATAAATATTAGATTGTATTGAAAGTATTTTCATTATATTTTCCAGATGTTTATTTTGTGTACACATTTAAGGACTATATAGCTCGACCATATTATTATATATTAGGGTATCGGGTAAAAATGTATGACAAAGTGGGAAAAAAGTTTTTGTTTGACATGTTTCATCCTTTATGACTTCATCAGATTAAATTTGTTACATTGGTACAACGACACATGCGCACAAATGAGAGATGCTGGGAATTCAAAATTTAATTATATATTTATTTATTTATTATAATTTTATCATATAGACAAAACCATTTTACTCACAACAAAGATGCAACTTGGTTTCTGTGCATTTTAACTGCACATCTACGGGTGAGGGTTGGAAATGGTTATGAAGGTTCATAATCATTTCCGACCCTCACCCGCAGATGTGCAGTTAAAATGCACTGAAACCAAGTTGCATCTTTGTAGTGAGTAAAATGGTTTTGTCTATATGATAAAATTATAATAAATAAATAATTATCGCTCTACTACCTGTATCAAGCTCTTTTTTGAATGAATGCTGCGAACGTTAGAATTTATATATTTTATTATTTTTGTTCTCATCGCATCAGATATATATATATATATATATAGAACAGTCCTTCACCAAACTGCTATCAACAAGCACTATTGTTTCACTGTCACCCTTTTGCCGTTCCTAGCTTTTCTTTAACCTTATATGTCCCCTCTTAAAATTTTTTTTTTTTTTCTTTTTCAAACAAATAGAAGAAATGAAGTGATGTTCCATGTGTGGCTTACTTTCAAACAGAATTGTTCATAACCATTTTGGTTTGCACCAGTCGAGGTGCGGTTGAAATGCACCGAAACAAAGTTGCATCATTGTAGTGAGCAAATTGTTTTAGTCTATATGAAAAAATTATAATAAATAATTATTGCTCTACTATCGGTGTTGAGCTCTCTTTTGAATTAATGCTATGAACATTAGAATTTATATTTTATATATTATTTTTGTTCTCATTACATTTGAATGTGTGTGTATATATATATATATATACGATTTCATTTAGTTTTTTTTTCTTTTTGTTTACATCATTTTTATAATTAGATATCCCACACAGTGATAATAGAAAATCTGCAAGGAATGGTGAAATGTAAGAGCCAGGGTGCAAATTTACTGTGAATAATCTAGCAATCAATGCAATCTCAAGACACTACATCCAGCAGCAAGACCTTTGATCAAGAGATTGGAGATTTTGACAAACTTGGAACCTCTTAATTGCTGTTGTTCCTAGGTTCACCCTGACCCGTGATGGTAGCACCTGTTAGGGTCTCAGCTCTGGACAAATATATATATATATATATATAAAAAAATGGGATAACGATATATATATATATATATAAAATAAAAAGAACAATTTTGCTGTGAAAATGTAGAACAAAGTGGGAAAATGCTCTTGTGTGACACATTTCATCCTTTAAGACTTCATTGGATTAAATTTTATATTGGTACAACTATGCATACATACATACATACATACGAATGAGAGATGCTGGGATTTCTAAATTTTAAACTATTTTTCTTTTCTTTTTATGCGTTTTGTGCAGATTTCATTTTGATTCATTTCCTTTTTGTTTACATCATTTTTATAATTAGATATCCCACGTTGTGATAATAAAAGATCTGTCAGGAACGGTGAAATGTTGTAAGAGCCAGGGTGCAAATTTACTGTGGATGACCTTCTTATGAAGATACTCTCTCGACATTTTTGTCTTAGTGAATTGTTTTCTCCTTTGATTGGAGTTGATTATATACCCCAAAAAATTAAAAATCCCAGCATCCCTTGTTTGTGCGCATACGTAGTCACACCATGTAAAAAAATTTAGTCTGATGGCGTCCTAAAGGACAAGATATGTTACTTGAAAACCCCCCCTTAATATTGTTTTTGATATATAAAAATTTATATATCATTATCTCATATTAGTGTATATCAAAAGCCTTTTCATTTTATATACAGAACTTTTACTCCAAACTTATTTTATCTAAAGACTAGTGTATTATTAATACTAGTGCACCCATGTCATCAAAAATGATGGCAACTGTGAGACAGTTTTAGTAGTGAGATGCGATGAAACAAGTCTTGAAACAATGTATTGAGTTTCAATAAAGCGGAGATAAAGAATCCACAACTAAAATAGGGGCCAATGAACTGTTTAATTAATCTGTTCCCTTAATAGTTTTTTAGACATTCAATGATATCTATTATTCATTGATTACCTCTGCTATTATATAAATTGCTTTTTTTCTCAATATCTTTTCATGTTAAAAATTTAGTGTTTAATATGACAGTGAAATGGAAATATCTCTTTGAAGAAAAAGATTAGCAACAGAACAAAGACAGTAACTATTTCAAGACCAAGTTGGAGCAAGATGATTGCTTAATAGACACAAGTATAGGAGTGCCTCACATGAAAGGCTTGAACAAATAAGTCTGCAATCTAAGAAACTGATTAATTAAATGGTTCATTTTGCTTGGGGACTAATTTTGTCTAAATGCAGATAAATATTTTATTTGCATAGATTATTAAAATGACTAAGGGAAGAAATCACTCATAAATTTCCTAACTTTAGTTGATTTACCTCCCTTTCAACTACAGATGGGTCAGGAAATATATATAAATAAATACACATTGATAATTATTATATGGTTTAATGATATTACGGTATATCAAGTCTTTGCATTTTATATACAGAATCTTTACTCCAAACTTATTTCATCTAAAGACTATTATCATTGGGTGAGAAAGCAGCTCACAAATTCCAATCCATTCCTCCACCTGCATTTCTAAGCTTACAGCACCTGGTTTTCACAAGTGGTCACCTATCTAGGTACTAACCAGACTCAACGTTTCTTAATTCAGTGTTTGTACAGGAACTGGTGTAGCAATATGAAACACACCAGCCTAAAATGATTAGTTTCAGTAATAAAAATGAGTAAAAGAAAACATGGAATTTTCACAGGTCCTGCTCGCCCTGATTAAAGGAAAGAGATGCCACATAAATATTTAGTTTAAAGATTAGATTAGCAGTAAAAAAAATAGATGAATTTGTATGTGCAATTCAAGGTCACTGTTGTATAAGACCAATGTGAAAGAAATTTAGAAGAGGCTGCAGGATATCCGCAGATTGACACTGGTTTATTTAAATGAATGTAATATTCATAAGAAATGTCTTATGGAAGAGTAATATGCAAGACAATAGCACAAGAGAAAAACAGAAAAAAAAATACAATCAAACATTATGCAAAATTCCTTCCTTTTTGCAGTAATGCAAATTATTTTTAAAAAATGCAAATATTTAAATGGTGAATATATTTTAACAAAGTTCCTGCTAAAGAAGAATAAATTTTAGCTTGAAGCACAAATTTAACATTATTGATGCACATAATTCATACAATATCTTTTGAAATCTTTAACCTCTTTCCTGGTATAGAGGTGTACATACATTTTTTACCAAAAATGTCTTTTTAAGACCTGGACGAATAGACATGTCCAAATCATAACATTCAAAAACCAGCTACAGAAATGTTTATATGTCAGTCTTGATTCTTTTTATGCCCTCTTGAGCTTGAAATGAATTGAATTGTCAACCCATACATCTGGTAGGGGTGTTAGCCACCCCTCGGGTACTTCAAGGTACCTCAGTTTCTTAGTTACTATATTAAAAACAAATAAAAAAATTTGTCTGAAAATGAAAAATTTTTTCAAAAAATAATGGCGGGGAAGGGGTTAACCAGTGTGTGGATGTGTGTGTGAAGTGAATATACAAAATAGGTTGCAGAGACTGTTTAGTCAGTCAGTTACATGCCATGTGTGATACACGCTTAGGCGATCATGTATCTTTCGATACTTACTGATGAGGCAGATTTTTTTTTCCCTACAGTAGGTGGCCATTTCTTTCTGCAGTAGACCAGTTGCCATCCGAGGCTATAGAATCTGGTCTGTCCTGCTATTTACCCATAGCTGGGGGAGAAGAAGATGATTCATACCTTTCCCAAGGGTATTAGCACATAAGTGAATCTAATGGATTCGACTGATATTTGAACTCGGATATATAATGATTTACTTTTCTTTACGGAGAAGATCGTATTTGTGTTGGAATTTGTGTGTAATAAATATTCTGCCATGCGTAATACACGCTTAGGTGATCATGTTTCTTTCGATATATGACTGACAAGGCAGATTTTTTCCCGCAGTAGTTTGCCATTTCTTTCGACGGTAGACCCGTGGCCATCCAAGGCTATAGAACCCGGTCTGTCCTGCTATTTACCCATAGCTGGGGGGAGAAGAGGAGGATTCATACCTTTCCCAAGGTTTGGTTTGTTTTGTTTTACAGTATATCAACCTCAATGGGTCATTTAATGCCGACTTTTTTTTTCTTCTTTTCTTCTGGTAATATTTTCGTTTTGACAAAAATCCATTTCTGTTAATATTTTTTTTATCAAAAATATATAGGTGGTAATATTTTTTCAAAAACGTATAGCTGGTAATATTATTTTTTCAAAAACGTATTATCAGAGGCCTTGCTGTTGGACGTAGTTTATCGTCCTACCCAGGACACATACCTTTCCCAAGGGTTTTAGCATATAAGTGAATGTAATGGATTTGACTGGAATTTGAACTCGGCTCTCTGATTTCTCAATCCGAGCCTCTATCCAGTACTCCACCATGCCTCCACCTGTTTAGTAGCATACCAAAATGTTAAAGTTTGTCTAGTCCTGTATTTCTCAATTCTTTACTATAGACAACTTCTCCCCACACATTTTTTTTTTTTGTTGTTTTAAATCACATTTTCGAAATTTTCACCTTCAAAATTAGAGTTTCGACATATATAAAAAGAAAGTGAGAGTTATAAATGATGCTAGGAGGATATATAATTGCAGGTTTTAATCTCACAAGAGTCTTTGAGCAAACCTAAATACATATTTCTAGTTTTCCTTGTATCAACAGCTCCATCTACCGCAAGGAAAGTTGATTCTCTATGTTGCACCAGAAAGTTTTATCCGCTTGAGTCCATCCTTCAAATCTATAAATCAACCGTCCGCCCTTGCGTGGAATACTTTTGCCATATATCGTCTGGAGGTACTCAACAGAATCCAGAGACAGATATGTAATGTAATGTCTCCTGTCCTAGCATTTGTCTACGGTCACTTTCTCACAGACAGGCTGTTGCTTCCCTTTGCCTTTTCTACCAGTATTTTCACGGCAACTGGTCAAATGAGCTACCTTCACTGGTTCCTAAACTGCATGCGGTACTAGGTTGGCATTTCAGTCCCACCTTTTCGCTGTTGAAATGGCGAAATGTAGCTTCTTATCTCGCACTTCCAGTCTGTGGAACTCCCTTCCTCTTACTTGCTTCCCTGATGGCTATAGTCTTCAAATATTCAAATGTAATGATAATCGACATCTTCTGATGCCTTGATGCTGATCCCCGGCCTTCTCTATATCCTTTCCTCAAACAAGCCTCATTACACTTGCTCTCACTCTCTGTAACCCCTTGAGTGCTAGTGGCACTCCTGCCTTGCTTGGGGTGAAATGCTTAAAAATTAAAAAAAAAAAGGATGTATAATAGCATCTGAAACAAAAGGGAAAATATTGATACAAAGCAGAAAATTTTATTAATGACACATTTCACCAGAGAAGCATGTCCTCTCCATAGCTTCCTCATGCCTTGGGATCTCTGAGGATAAGTGGCTACCATAAATTAAATTAATTACCCTAGCTTGTCTCGTAATGTTTAAACCTAGAGAGTGTCTGTCCTGTCTGTCTGTGTATTTGTTTGTTTTTATCTATATTAGAGCCGTTTGGTATTGTTGGATTTTAAATCTTTTAAATTTAAGAGAATTCAAAACGACTAACCTCTGATGGAGGTCATATGCAGCAACTCCTAAGTAGCATGCTGAGACTTTAGACATTTATTAGTTGAATTTTGATCAGAAATTGTTGCTGTATAATAAGACTATGTGATTAATATTACTACTGAATTAAGTGAACTGACAAGGACTACATTAAAATATAAATTCTGTAATTCCCCATGTATAATACGCATTTTTTCTAAAAAATAATAAGCAACATTAGAGGTGCGTATTATGCATAGCTACAAAAAAATCTTTAAAAAATTGTTATTTCATAGGTCGATTTCAGTTGCAAAATGACTACTCACCACAAACATACCCCAATTTGACATTCAGCGATTGCAACCCCATAAGGATGTCAGATACAATCAAATGTACCTAACTGTTGTAGCATACCTATGGACGATAATGGGCGTGTCCCCATTCACATAAATACAGTAGTAAATACTGTATGTTGGTCTGCAGTTGGGGATTCATTGTGGAATTCATTTGACTCACTTCTAACAGTTGACTACTACTTCTATGCGCCGCTGGCAAATCTTATATGTGTTGTTCTTGTCCTAAGTATTATCGTTCATTACCAACCTTCGTGTGATTATTCTATTAAGTAACCTTCCCTAGTTTACAACACTAATAATACTTACAAATGTAAAATAAGAAGTATCATAAAACTAAATTAAAATAATATTATTCTATGTTTAAAACCATTTTTTTTAAATAAGAGTAGGAAACGCTGACCGTAATGAAATTGGAGAGGTACAATTTATAGGGTTTGATTACCAAACAAGGGGTGTGTGTTATGTGTGAGCAGAAGCATTTTCCCACACTTTTAACACAATTTTAGGGGTGCGTATTACGGATGAAGGCGTATTATACATGGGGAATTACGGTAATTGTTATATACAAATATTTTTATCATTATTAGGTTGCAGACTTATTGATTCTATCTATGCTTGTGTGATTTAATCCATATCCTCCTGGCATCAGTTTAAACTGACACCTTTTGTTTTCCATATATTTGGACCATTTTGTTTAAAGTTCATCTTTTCTTGATTTTGAAAGTAAACTTGGAAACAGGAAGAGACATTTCATCACTGCTGACTCAACTCTGCCAAGTGATCTTCATCACAAATGAACTCCGAGACAATTCACCACCAGCGTACTCAATGCTGGCATCGAATTTATAGCTTCAGACTGGTGTTGGCTGTCCTAGTGTGCACATCTCTTAGATCAGCTTTGAGTCACAGAGAAAGTTTGGCTGTTTGTTTTCGTGATTTATTATTTATGAAGGGCCTATTTGATTGACTGGTGTTTAATTTTCAAGATCGGACAAATAACCTTTACTGAATCAGCAAAATAACCATACTGAATCAGCAAAATAACCATTACTGAATCAGCAAAATAACCATTACTGAATCAGCAAAAAGAAGACTGCACACAGAGCTGGGGATGGAGCACCTCACAATTATGGAGATTCATTACGGGGCTGCAAAAGGTGAAAAGGAACCGAGATGCATTTTTGAGCAATTTGAAGAAGTATACGAAGGCAGATGAAAGAATTTTGCTGATTGTTTCTTCTTGTGAAAACAACCTTATCCAGCTAAATATTTGAGGGAAATCGCATACAAATTTTCAATAAATTTCTAAATTAAAAATAAAGTCATATCTAAAAAAAATGATCCTTAATAAATTACTTTTATTTGGGTTTAAAAAGTCACTGAAAAAATTTCATAGTTTGCATGTCGTCGAGTTGACCTTGCACTGAGTAGGCTGGTGGTGAGTTGTCGGTGATGAGTTGTCCTGCACTCGATCATGACTCTCCACTGATTCCTTTTCTTTATTATCTTTTTTGGGAAAGATATTGAAAGGTCTTTTGTTGCCTTCTCCATGGTTTTGCATACTGAGTAGTCCTCCTTTTTCACAATTTAGACGATCATGGCACTCCCCAGTTTCCTTTTTCTTTATTATCTGTGAACTGTCATGCATTCTTTGAAAAAGTGAAGTAGTTCTCATTGCCTTTTACATGGTTCTGAATACAGAGTTTTCCACCAAACGTCAAAAGTGCCCAGTCTATACTGCTATTTTACCCTTGGGAGGGGGGAAAGATGAGATTCATACCTTTCCACTTTGTGTGAAAGTGAATGCATCAGACTAGGTTGGGATTTGAACTCTTCTCGTTGGTTCCATTTTCCACGTTGATATCCGTTACACAACCCACACACGTTACATTATACGTACCATATAAGAAACATAATCAGACTTATTTTTCGGATGTTGGGCTCTGAAAAAATGTCCATGAATCCATATTGTCGTGTCATCCGTGTTGGATCGTCTGCTGACATTTCTTCTTTGATCCTCTCAAAGAGTTCCTTCGGAAATTCAAGTTTATTGACGAAGCTGAATCGCTTGCCAACAAGTTCGGCTTCATTAAAACGGCCACGGAGGAGAAGCCAACGCAAAGACTCGGGCACGATGCTGGCAGAAAAAGAAAAAATGAAAATTATTAGAAGATATCAACAATTGGTATAAATTTCTTTGGGGGGGGGGTAAGAATGCAGAATAAATGATCCCTGGCTTCATCTAAAAAGGTATTTTTTTAAAAGAAAAGGACATATAGAGCAAAGGACTTGGCCGTAGTTGGGATCATTGAATCAATGCGAACAGTCCTTTTCTTTAGCTGCCTCATATGAGTTTCGCCAGGGCTACATACAGATTTGAATTCAGAGTTTTCCTTCTAGACTGGCTCCCACGCAAGGCTATAGAACCCAGTCTTTCCTACTATTTACCCATAGCTGGGGGGAGAAGAGTTGGATTGGTACCTTTCCCAAGAGTATTAGCACATAAGAGAATGTAATGAACTCGACTGGAATTTGAACTCGGATCTCCGATTCCTCAATCCGAGCCAGAATCCATTACTCCACTGTGCCTCTCACACTTACAGAACTCCTCATCAATGGGTGTATATCTGTGAATATTTATTCTGAAAATAATTTGAAGATAACTTTGCTGCCCTAATTAGAATAATCAATGAAATGTATCTATTTTAAAATAAAAATAAGGAAATAATGCTATGTCCTTTCAAGATGTAAACAATTATGGTACTCCACAGATTTTTTTTTTTTAATTACGTCTGCATTATTATGACTTCCTGGGAAAGATAGTGAAGTGGTTTCCTATCACTTTCTCTGTAGTTTTGAGTTACTGTTCTCTTAAACTGGCTGCCATCCAAGGCTAGATAGTCCAGCCTGACTTGCTATTTAAGCCATGCTGGTGAGGGATGGGGAAGGAACAAATCTATGTTTTTCTCAAATGCATTAGTGTGAAAGTGAATGCAACAGACTTAGCCAGAGCTTGAACTCGGATTGCTAATTTCACTTTCCTCATCAATAACCATTATTTTATCTGTTATAGAGTATGATGCTGTAAAATGTAATCACCTGAGGCTGGATGATCGAAAGATACTGTATCTAAATACACTTAAAAAGAAAAGTTGTTTTTGAGGTCCCTCATTTGCAAAAAAAAAAAAATGAAAATTCTTTTGATATACTTGAATAAAAAATTGAATAAAAATAATTAATAAAGAAAAAATAATCAATGCATAGATACTCAAGTAGAGTACAGGTTTTTATGATCAGTTTTATAATGTAAAAATAGGGGGGGTGCACTGTAATTATTTTTGAAGAGGTTAAAAAGCATGTATTTTTGATGACCAGTTGCACTATATGCAGGTAAACGTTTTTCAGGAGGGGTTAAAGTTCAGGGGTCGCACTATACATGAAGTCAGCTTATACATGAGTGTAGATATGGAAAACAGAATTAAGAGATGAATTAAAATGTCAAGCAGAGGAAAATGTGGAAATCTTAACTTTTAACCAGATCAGAGAAAAAAAGGAAAAAGACAAAAAGAAAAGGATGAGAACAAAAGAGAGGAAAAGAAAAGGATGAGAGAAAAGAGAGGAAAAGAAAAGGATGAGAGAAAAGAGAGGAAAAGAAAAGGATGAGAGAAAAGAGAGGAAAAGAAAAGGATGAGAGAAAAGAGAGGAAAAGAAAAGGATGAGAGAAAAGAGAGGAAAAGAAAAGGATGAGAAAAAGAGAGGAGAAAAAAGAGAGGAAAAGAAAAGGATGAGAGAAAAGAGAGGAAAAGAAAAGGATGAGAAAAAGAGAGGAGAAAAAAGAGAGGAAAAGAAAAGGATGAGAAAAAAGAGAGGAAAAGAAAAGGATGAGAAAAAAGAGAGGAAAAGAAAAGGATGAGAAAAAAGAGAGGAAAAGAAAAGGATGAGAAAAAAGAGAGGAAACGAAAAGGATGAGAGAAAAGAGAGGAAAAGAAAAGGATGAGAGAAAAGAGAGGAAAAGAAAAGGATGAGAGAAAAGAGAGGAAAAGAAAAGGATGAGAGAAAAGAGAGGAAAAGAAAAGGATGAGAGAAAAGAGAGGAAAAGAAAAGGATGAGAAAAAGAGAGGAGAAAAAAGAGAGGAAAAGAAAAGGATGAGAGAAAAGAGAGGAAAAGAAAAGGATGAGAGAAAAGAGAGGAAAAGAAAAGGATGAGAAAAAGAGAGGAGAAAAAAGAGAGGAAAAGAAAAGGATGAGAGAAAAGAGAGGAAAAGAAAAGGATGAGAGAAAAGAGAGGAAAAGAAAAGGATGAGAAAAAGAGAGGAGAAAAAAGAGAGGAAAAGAAAAGGATGAGAGAAAAGAGAGGAAAAGAAAAGGATGAGAGAAAAGAGAGGAAAAGAAAAGGATGAGAGAAAAGAGAGGAAAAGAAAAGGATGAGAAAAAGAGAGGAGAAAAAAGAGAGGAAAAGAAAAGGATGAGAGAAAAGAGAGGAAAAGAAAAGGATGAGAAAAAGAGAGGAGAAAAAAGAGAGGAAAAGAAAAGGATGAGAAAAAAGAGAGGAAAAGAAAAGGATGAGAAAAAAGAGAGGAAAAGAAAAGGATGAGAAAAAAGAGAGGAAACGAAAAGGATGAGAGAAAAGAGAGGAAAAGAAAAGGATGAGAGAAAAGAGAGGAAAAGAAAAGGATGAGAAAAAAGAGAGATAAAAAAAAAGAAAATGTGGAGAAAAAAGAGAGAGGAAAACAAAAAAGAAAAGGATAAGAAAAAAGAGAGTAAAAGTAAAAAAGAAAAGGATGAGAAAAAGTGAGATAAAAAGAAAAAGATTAGAAAAAAGAGGGAGGAAAAGAAAAGGATGAAAAAACAGATAAAAAGGATGAGAAAACAGAGATAAAAGAAAAAAGAAAAGGATAAGAAAAAAGAGAGATAAAAAGAAAAAAAAGGATGAGAAAAAGAGAGATAACAAGAAACGTATGAGAAAAACAAGAGAGGAAAAGAACAAGAAAAGGATTGAAAAAGAGAGATAAAAAGAAAAGGATGAGAAAAAGAGATAAAAAGAAAAAAGAAACGTATAAGAAAAAAGATAAAGGAAAAAAGACAAAAAGAAAGGAAAAGCATAAAAAAAGAGAAGATGAGAAAAAGAGGGAAGAAAAGAAAAAACAAGAATGAACAGTGGAAAAGAAAAAAGGCAAAAAAATAAGGAAAAAGAGAGAGGGAAAAAAGAAAAGGCTGAGTAAAAAGAGAGGAAAAGAAAAGGATGAGGAAAAAAGAGAGAGATTAATGAAAAAACAAAAAGAAAAAAGGATAAGGCAAAAGAAAGGAAAATGAAAAAGATAAAAAGGGGAGAGAAAAAAGAAAAGGGTAAGAAAAAGAGAGATGAAAAAGAAAAGCATGAGAAAAAGAGAGATGAAAAGAAAAAGAAAGGAAAAGAAAAAAGGATGAGAAAAAGAGGGAGGAAAAAGAAAAATACAGAAATTAAAAAATAAAACAAATGAAATTAGGTGTTTAATTTTTATTATTTCAGCCTCTTGAATTTCTGGGAAATGTCAGTAAGTGATTGACATTCACACGAAATGTTGACATAAAGGACCCTCTTGTTCACCCCAAAGTTAAAAATAAAAAATATGTGATGAGGCTCTTATTTAGAAAGAAAAAGAAAAAACAAACTGGTATTTTCCAGTTATAACATTGTATAATGTTAAAGTAGTGAATTTAAAACTACTAATAAAAGAGATATATTGAAACATGTGCAGAGTTGTATAGTGCGATGGCTTTTGATACACAGAAAGAAATCATTGAACCAGCTTCAATCTCAGTCATTTCTATTATGTTCACTTTGCTTTCTTCCTCCAGCTATGGGTTAAATAGTAAAACAGGCTAGACTCTCTTTCCTGTGTGTCAGAAGAGATCTAAGAGAAGAAAAATTCCAAAATCAAACCTGGGAAAGGCTGCTTGGAGACTTTGTGACAGACTGTACACCATCTGTATACAGTTCATCCAAAAAGTGTGGCTGCTTCTACACAAGACTACATGACTAGAATCAAATCATGGTGTGCATTGTTTTGCTATTCAGTTCGAGAACTGAATTGTTGAGCCCTCATACTTTAAAATCAATGGGAGAGTTCCCTACACAGGTACATATTTATATGTACGCATGCATTTATAATACCAGTGTATATATAAGAATACAGGTGTAAAAAATGAATGCTATATAAATGAAGATTTTATTTTTATATGGCCAATGATTTTTG
The DNA here is from genome assembly GCA_964036315.1 of Acanthosepion esculentum. Lineage (NCBI taxonomy): Eukaryota > Metazoa > Mollusca > Cephalopoda > Sepiida > Sepiidae > Acanthosepion > Acanthosepion esculentum. The sequence continues at coordinate 83,022,621 of OZ038502.1, forward strand.
GAAAGTAAAACAAAGTGAAAAGCCATTGCTTCATCAACATTTTAAAATTTTGCTGTATATTTTTTTTAAAAATATATATGAATATATAATATAACATTAATATATTATAATATAACATATTAAAAATATACATTTTGCCTTATATTTTTAAAATTTTGCCTTATATTTTTAAAATTTTGTCTTATATTTTTAAAATTTTGCCTTATATTTTTTAAGTTTCCGAATCATAAATAGACAAATTTTTGCACTCAATGCACATTGTTTACACTATTACATTGTTCGGAATTTTGTCCTCATCTTTATCGTCAAATTCTCAATGTTTCGGCTGTTGTACATTCTGGTCTTCTTCAGGCGATACATGTTGAAATTTTGAATCAAACCCTTTATTTAATCCATGGGAGTAGATTGTTCTAGTTCCACATGCCATGCCTTTTTTGGATATCTCAGTTTCAGTTAATTCCCTTTAGTAACTCTCCAAGTTTTGGTTCACCTCTTCTGTGGCCAGGTATTGAACTCACAACTCTTTGAGTCAAGTCACTTTTTGGATTACTTCAAACAATGCATTTATCCACTGAGCCATGTGTCCTTAGGGTCGTATATCACCTGAAGAAGGCCAGAGTGTACAATGGCCAAAATGTTATTAATATGACAATAAATATAAGTACCGAACTAAAATGTACCAGGGCTACAAACTCATATCCATACAACTGAATATGTTAACTCTATCACAGATATTAAGCATTTTCTACTAAGTACTGCACGCATAAAATATATATATATATCTCAAATAAATATAATGGCTGGTTTCTCTTGTTTTCCAAGCACACTTGTCTGCTTCTGTGGCTAGCTAACACTTGCATGGCCACATTTGTGTTTGTTTAACACCCACGGAGCCCATCCATGGCTTTCATGTTTTTGCAAGCATTAGATTAATCAGTTTGTCTGATGATTGCAAAAGCGTGAATATGACAATAAAGATAAGTACCAAATAATGTAAATAGTTACAATATCTGATCTCAGAAATATAGACAGATCCTGAAGAAGGCCGGTGTGTAAAACAGCCGAAACGTCGTAAATATGACAGTAAAGATGAGCACAACAGTCCGAACAATGTAAATAGTGTAAACAGTTACAATATCTTATCTCAGAAATATAGACAGACACACATTGTTGTTGTTATTTACCAGCTTAATTTTGACCACAGGGGGCACCTAGTGAGAATCAAACATTACTCAGTAGTAACAATCAACCAGATGAGCTCGTAAACCATTACCTGAAGTTGAGGGATCCCATTAGACATACATTTTTGAAAGACTTGTAAAGATTCCTGATTAACAATTGGATCCTTTGTGGATAAAGAAAATGGTGTAGGAGAAGGTATGAAAGGGAGGGTTTAAGAGAGGAAGTGAGAATGCAAGAGTGAGAGAGAAGGTTTAAAGAGAGAGAGAAGGTTTAAAGAGAGAGAGAAGGTTTAAAGAGAGAGAAGGTTTAAAGAGAGGAGGGAAAGAGATGGTAAGTGAGAGAAAGTGAGTGGAATGATACTCACAATAAGCGAGCGAGAGAGAGAAGTGTGAGGAGAAAGATAAAGAGAATGCTTTTCACTATAAGAGGGGGAAGGAAAGTGAGAGGATAAAAAACAAGACTGAGAGGAAGAAAAAAGGATAAAGTAGAAGAAAAGTAAGAGAGAGAGAGAGGAAATGGATAAGAGATAAAGAGAATACCACTCATAATAAGAACGGGTGAGAAGGAGGAGAAATGTGAGAGAGTAGTGAGAGGGCGAGAAAAGAATGAGGGACGGAGAAGAAAAGTGAGAGAGAGGGAGGAAATGGATGAGGGAGATAAAGAGAATGTCATTCATAATCAAAGAGAGTGAGAAAGAAATCAAAGTGCATGCGAGAGAGAAGGAAAGGTGAACGCGAGAGAGAAGGAAGGGTGCATGTGAGAGAGAAGGAAGAGTGAACGCGGGAGAGAAGGAAGAGTGTATGTGAGAGAGAAGGAAGGGTGAAAGTGAGAGAGAAGGAAGGGTGAACGCGAGAGAGAAGGAAGGGTGAATGCGAGAGAGAAGGAAGGGTGAACGTGAGAGAGAAGGAAGGGCAAACAAGAGAGAGAAGGAAGGGTGAATGAAAGACAGAAGGAAGGGTGAACACGAGAGAGAGTAGGAATACCACTCACAAGATGTAAGGAATCGCCAAGAGACTGGGAAGACTAATGGCCAATTGAAGATGTCGCCAATTTCGTAGAAGGTAAGCGAGGCCTGCAAGTGCCATAACGACGACCCCAATCATTAATTCAATAAATGTTCCTGCACGGGCTCTCTTCTTGGTCAGAAACAGCTCCATTGTCATCACAAAAGTCGTTGTTTGTAGACCCTAGAATAAAGATAAGAAAAAATGGTCGGAATTAAAATCATATTCACTTAAAAAAAACAATATTAAAATTTTCCTTCTTTATATCCTAATGATTTTTCTGTTGGCTTGGGCAGAGATTTTTTTGTTTTTAAATCATTTCACCACAAGCAAGGTAATAATGTCACTAAGACATCAGGGGTTACTGTGATTAAAAGAAAATGAGAAAACTTTAGTGTTGTAACCTACTAGGTTACTGTATAGAATAATCAAACGACGGTTGGTAATGAACAATAATACTCAGGACAAGAACAACACATATAAGATTTGTCAGCGGTAGTCAACTGCTAGAAGTGAGTCAAGTGAATTCCACAATGAATCTTCAACTCCAGACCATGTACAGTATTCACTACTGTATTTATGGGAATGAGAACATACCCATTATCATCTGTAGGTATGCTACAGCATTTAGTGAGATGGAACAATGAAAGAACAGTATTTAGAAAGACAGAAGGTGGTAATTGATGTTACATTTAAATTTTGGAACTCGGCTCTCTGATTAACAGTTCCAAGCCATTATATATTACATCACCCTACATCCAAGCTTAGAGCACCGTATATTCCCAAGTAATCCCTCATCTTGGTACTGACGATATCCCTTCAGAAAATGGATGATCATTGCTCTGCACAACTTTCTCTCTTTTGCAGCTCTCACACCCTTGTGTAAATTAATTGAAACGACCACTTTACTTTCCTTTCTTTCACCATACAGTCAGTTTTAAACCCACTGGATTGACAGGGTGTAATCAATTTCTATTTTTTTCTTCAGATTAAGTAATGGTTTGCAGTAATACGAATCTATTTTTGGGGTGTATGATGAAATTTGTTTGGCTTTGAACAATATTGCATCATTCATGGTTGCATTAGATTTTCATCATACCCAGACACTACTGTCTCGACTGTTGATTAGTTGTCCTATGGCTATTGTCTGTGATGGATGTTACTCCAAGGAAGCGTACAAAAATTGTAATGCTGCACAAACACACTGGCAAGCCTTACCAGTGAGCAAATCAAAGTACCATATACCAATCTGCAAAGAACAACTTCATGGAATGCACATACCAAGTACTAACATGTGCACTGGGTCATGTTTCATTGGAAAAATATGAAGAAAAAATAAATAATAACGGAATTATTCATTTTGTTTAAATTAATTTGCACAAGGGTGTAGGTGATCATGGCTCTCCACGTCTTCCTGTATATTTAATTTGCACAAGGGTGTAGTAAGGTTTGTCCTTTGCCATCTCTTCCACCATCCATCCACACAAGCTCATCAGGTAGGTGACCTGCTGCCTTCTTCCATCTGTTTTTGCCTTTGATATGTCCTGTGAGTGTTAAATTCTTCCAGCACTCATTCCTCATCATGTGTCCAAGAAAATTTAGCTGTCTCTTTTGGATTTTCCTTAAGACTTCTTTATTGCTCACGTTCTTCATTTATTGTATTCTTGTATTTACAAATCAGAAAGTTAGCTGAAATTTTGGGGACACATAATGAGAAAAATAGGCCCTAGAACACATTAAAAGCAAAAGAAGCAGGGAAAACGAGTAACCTATTGAACAAGTCAGTTTGAATGGATGGTAGAACAAGGATAGATAGATAGATAGTTTGTCTGTGTAACCAGCATATCGACCTTTGTTGGGCCATTTAATGCTGAAAAGGTTTTTTTTTTCTTTCTTTTTCCCTTTCAAAAAAGTATAGTTGGTAATGTTGTTTTTGAAAAAAGTATAGCTGGTAATATTGTTTTTGAAAAAAGTATAGCTGGTAATATTGATTTTCAAAAAAGTATAGCTGGTAATATTGTTTTTCAAAAAAGTATAGCTGGTAATATTGTTTTTCAAAAAGTACAGCTGGTAATAATATTTTTTCAAAAACGTACAGCTGGTAATAATATTTTTTCAAAAAGAAATGTGCTGGAAAAGACCTGGAAGTTCACTATTTGCCCATAGCTGGGACCCCAACAGGTGTTACCACCCTGGGTCAGGGTGGACCTGGGGACACCAGCAATTAAGATGTGGTTCCACGCTTCCTCAAAACCTCCTGATCAGAGGCCTTGCTGTTGGATGCAGTTTAACGTCGTACCAAGGATGAGAACAAGGATAAAAAAGGATAGTAAAGGGATAAGTTAGAGTGATAAAAGACAGGAAGTTGTGGAGGGCCATGATCATTACCATCTTGAAAGAACATAGCACAAAAAAGAATTGTAGTCAACTCTGACGGTGTCATGACTTAGAAAATAACTATCCAGATATTTTCACTGATACTCATATAGGAGGGAGAGCAACAAGTGACAGGAAGTTGTAGAGGAAAAGCAGTGTCAAGTACTTAGCTTTCCATCACCACGGTCGAGGCCTACGGGTTCGATTTGGGAAGGGAACCCAGCTGCATCCAACATTATTTGAACATTATTAATCTTCTATGTGCTATGAGCCTTTGGGACGTTTTCCTCTACAACTTCCTGTCACTTGTTGCTCTCCCTCCTATATGAGTATCAGTGAAAATATCTTGATAGTTATTTTCTAAGTCAAGCTTAGTTTTGACAAAAGGCCACAAGTATGGGGCACTTAGTGAGGATCAAACTCCCTCCTCTGTGGTAATGACCAGTGAAACAATCTTGGTATTACATCTTGAAGAGGTGTCCTTATTTATTAGACATAGCTTAGTTTTAGCACAAAAATGCAAGTAGTAGCTACTTTTTATGCGTACTATTTTAATGGTAATATTAGCCGTTTCCTTATAAGGAAACAATTATTGACTGAGCAGCAGATGCTACTTTTGGTTTAAATCTTTATATTTGAACAATTTTTCAGGAATGGAAGTTTCTCAAGTTCACTGTTATTTGCTCTTTTCAGTATTGTTGGGGGGGGGGGAATTTCCTTCCTAACTTTTTTTGTTTCGTCTGAAGTAGTGTGGAATGTCAACATCTTGATTATGTCATTATTTTCTTTTTGAATTCAATGTGATATCCATTTTAGTTGTTGAAAGTTCTCAAGTGAAATGGTTTCACTTGTTTGTTAGAATTCTTTCCGATACTTCAGCACCTGTCCACAAGGTTCAAAGAAGGATAGTCCTCGTGAAAACCTACAGGCTTCATCTGCTCAATTTTTAGCTATCAATCTGAGAAAGTGACTGTATACAGCCAGCAGAATAAATCTGAACGAATCTTGATGTTAGGAATCTATTTACGAACATTACTTGTAGTTATCTAACCTATTCAACTAATTATCCGTCTTCTAAAGAACAAGAAAATCCGCAAGTTCATAGATTAAAAATTAATCTTAAGATATTTGATAAAATAGCCGATGGTCAAATTGCATTGAAAATACCAGTTCTTGTTTGTTCACCTAAGGTAAGCAGTGTCAAGTACTTAGATAGGAGACCACTTGAGAGCACCAGATACCGTAAGCAACCAAATCTGAAATATGTTTCAGCTTTCAACAGTGCACTAAGGGTTGATAAGCCATAAAAACAAATAAAACTCAACAAAATAAAAGATATTTTTGATTGTATTAAAGCTTAAATAAAGGAGTGAAGGACACTAAACTTTTGACATTTCTTAATTTTTCATAATTAACTAGCAGCATGGCCCGGCGTTGCCCGTGCTTGATTAAAAAATCGTATGACTCATACAGCAATTGCTATCACTTGACTTAAAATATTTTTGCCCTTCCTTGCCTTTAAAGGAGTGCCTTTTGCCGTGCTGATGTTGCTACATGCCTTACTTCTTGCCTATCTCACACTGCAAATTTTTTCTAAGCTCTATACTAAACATTAAATCTGTTACGAAAAAAGAACTAAACGAAATGAACACAAAACGATCTGCTTTAAAAAAGGACTCGTAATTGGAAAAACCGAATGAAAAAAGAATGTTAACAACAAATACTTTTCACATCCAACCCAGTTCTGCGGAATCAGAATCAATGATGAGTTTAAGCAAGCGAATGAGCCAACTGGAGTAAAGTGCCATGCAGATTAAAATTTTTCCCACTTGTGACGAATGCAGCTGTCGATTTTTTTTGCATGCTAGTTAACATTCGTGTCAGTCAGCTGTTGGTTCTCATGCTGGCCAATAGAATCTTCCCGCCTATTTGTGGCAGCCAGCTATAGACTCTCACTCTGGCCAGTAGAAAATGTCCGCAAACTACATGAAAACTGCCGTAGAAGCATGAAAAAAATCGATTATTTCCACTATCGATGGGAGTTGGGAAATGCAAGGTCAGTCTTTGCCTTCCTGCTAACTTGGAGCATGTGCATGTAAATTTTGGTTCAAATCCGTTGAAAATTGCGGCCGTGCATTCGTTACACACACACACACACACACACACACCCTGCCTTTTCTAGATAGAGATCAATCCAGTAAATCACCTGGTTTCAACTAAAATCACCCAATCTCAAACCAATGAATCACCCAATCACAGACCAGTAAATCAACCTGGACCCAAGTCAATGAATCACCCAGTCTCAAATTAGTGAATCACCTGATCCTACACCAGTAAATCCTGTAGTCTCAAACTAATAAATCACCCGATCTCAAACCAGTAAATCACCCAGTCTCCAACCAATGAACCACTTGATTCCAAACCACTAAATCTCCTGGTTCAAAACCAATGAATCACCTGGTCTCAAATTAGTGACTCACTTGATCCCATAGCCGTAAATCACCCAATCCCAAACAAATCTATAATTCTCAAAATGTGTGTGTGTGTGTGTGTGTGTGATTAGATGTTGTTTATGCATTTCCACAGTTTTCATCAGGTTTTGATGAAATTTTTTTTGTTTGATAGATAATTCTTCAGTGTTGGTCTTGAGTCCAAATTGGATGGAAATATTACAACCTAGAAAGTGAAAAATTGAAAAAACTGCAAAAATCAAAGGCAAAATTTAATGTCTGTAAAAAACAGTGTACAAACAATTTAGAGAGTTGAAATCTAACACAAAAGATTTTTAGAATTATTAAAAAAAAGTAATATTATAAATAAAAATGGTTGACACGTCACGTGTTTAAAAAGGGCGCGAAATAAGAAACATTTTGTTTTTCTTTCTCTTACAGTGGTCAAGAAAGGTCGACATTGAGGTAAGAATTGAATTTCACAATTTGCTTTATCTTTTTGAGTATTTTTCTATACAAAAATTATAGGTATTGCATTGAACAAAGTTATTATTGAGAGGAAAGATCAAAGTATTTTTTAATTAACAAAACAAAAGTCATTGAAACAAAGCAAGTTCAGTCGACCAATGATGACAATTCCAGAACAATGTAACTATAAACAATTTTTTCTATCCTCTGCCAGCCGCTATGATGGAGAAAGCATTACCTCGAACCGTCGCCAATGAGACACGCTGTAAGAGCCACTCCATTTCGCGAGGCTCGTTCCTTAATCGAGACGCAATCACGCCAATCCTCCAAAGGAACGCCATCAAATGAGGGCCAATAACCCCTGAAGTCTCCACTGCCACAGGAATAAAAAAAAATCTGTCAGCAAGAGAAGAATATTTAGCTATTATTTTTATCTCTGCGTCTCGGGCGATGAACCCCGGCTCAACTGCGGACATGATCAAATTACTGGCCGAAAATGTATCCGCACAGGTCGCATCTCAAATCAACGACTTACCCATTTTAAAAGGGAAGATGGTAATGCCATCCGGCCACTTTCCATCACCACGGTCGAGGCCTACGGGTTCGATTTGGGAAAGGAACCCAGCTGCATCCAAACCTCTTTTGATGATGTTGTTAATTGCTGCATGTCGTGGAAAGCGGCTGGCACTACGACGACAGGAGAAAGGATGCAAACTAAACTCATCGATGGAAGCTCCACATCTACATCTGTGATGCTCAAATAATTTGAGTCCAAGACGGATCGCGACTCTGACCCGTGTGCACTCATCATCTAGAAGGGTAGATGAAGAGGGCACTGCGTTGAGCCAGGCGCCACTACTCGGTTGTGAAGCAGATAGTAGACAGGCGAGGCGATGCTGATCCAGAGAGCCTCAAATTAGTAAAATTGGCCTCGCATTTTATTTTATCCCAGCTTTTTTGTTTTGATGTGTCTTAGTGGGATAGAAAGTAATTCTTGGGTCCAGACGCTGCATCTCATCAATTAATTCGCGACTGGACGAAAGTGAAGAAAGATATGCTGGAAGGGCCCAATCTACCACTGATCGAAGGCCCAGGCCTCCGAAACTCAAAGGGAGCTTTGCCTGCCTCCAGCCTGTGTCGTCGAAATTGACGTTGCAAATTAGCTCCGCGCATCTCTTAACTGTGATATCTATCTCATTTAAGAAATCCTGTTCGAGATAGCAAGGGGCACTTTGGAGAGTGTAGCGGAAACTCAGTAGCAAAAAACTGTAAAAATGATCATATATTATTATTATTATGACGGTCCATAGAAGAGGTTCCTTCCTTGCAAGATTGGGAATGCAAAATCGGCCCTTTTCAGGGACACCCTCCCATTCAAACTGTTAACCCACCCATGTGCCTCAGTTGCAGCCAATTATTGTTACTAATATTGATTTTCGGCTGGGCTGACTTTAAACTTAAGCTGCTCCAATTAAACGGCAAAAATTCCCAGTAATGAAACACCTGGATGAAGACAGGTTATACTGCTAGTGAATCACTAAATCCCAAGCTGATGCAACAAAAAAAAAAAAAAATGTTACTTACAATTTGAATGATGAAATCCATCCAAGTGGAAGGATTTGTGCAAGTCATAAAATCCAAGTATATCCAAGAAACTAAATGCACACCTTGGCACTCAAATGTAAGATTATGCTTAAGATACCAACAATTTGACCAGATCAAAATTTGTCTTGTAGGAACAAACTTGAAATGTCTTTATTTTCAACAGAAAATAGATGCGCATTTTGTTCAACGAGGCATCTACATACATTTCTACAAACCAACTTTCGATACAAATGAATAGAAGCCTTACCTGTATGCAACTTCCTGTAAGGAATCGAAAGACTGCAAAGATTTCATAGTGTTTAATGTAGGCCGCACTAGCCCCCAGGATAATAGGGGTGTAGAGGCAAAGTAGTAAGACTGGCTTGCGGCCAAATTTGTCAGCCAAGAAACCAAACAAGGGTCCACCAACCATCACTCCCAAGAAGTAGATGGTGACAACAAGTGAGCTTAAATAGGAATGGTCGCACACAAGATCCCACTGAAAAATATAAAAAGAAAACTTATTTTAATGTAATTTTTTTCACTTTTGCATGCTTTCAAAATATCGTTGTTCAAAATAATTGAATTAAATGGAGAAGCAAAGAGATAAATTCTTTTATTCAATACTAGCAGCTTTGCCTGCTTGCTATCGCTTCACAAAATAAGATATATTTACTACTTGAAATTTTTTAAATAAAAATTTTAAATGAACATTTCATTCAAAAATTGGCTTGTTATAGTTGAGGAAAGTTTTACAAATAGATGCCAACTTATTGAAGACAAGTAAAATGCAAATTTCAAACACTTCTATGCACTTTATAAGATGATATTCCTGAACAGAACTGCTTTAGTTTCTTTTCTTTCACCATACGGTCAGTTTAAGACCCACTGGAGTGACAGGGTGTAATCGATTTCTGTTTTTTACCCAGATTAAGTAATTTGCAATGGTTTGCAGTAATATGAATCTATTTTCAGGGTGTATGATGAAATTTGATTAGCCTTGAAAAATACTGCGTTATCCGTGATTGCATCAGATTTTTATCATGCCCAGACTATATTGTCTTGACTGTCAGTTATTGTCCTACGGCCATTATCTGCAACGGATGTTATTCCAAGGAAGCGTACAAAGATTTTAACACTGCATGAATGCACTGGCAAGCCTTACCAGTGAGCAAATCAAAGTACGATAAATTGGCCTGGAAAATCTCCTAATTTAAATCCAATCAAGAGTCTGTGGTCAATCTGCAAGAAATGACTTCATGGAATGGACGTATGAAGTACTAATATATGCACTGGGTCATGTTTCACTGGAAAAATATGAAAAAAGTAAATAATAACGGAATAAGAACGGTTTTATTAAAATTCTAAAAATAATAAAAAATTATGAAGGGTGTATACAGTATTAGTGAAGTCAAGAGTAAAACCTTCCTTTTGATATATTTTTTTTGCTGGGTACATTCGTTAAAATTTGCCAAAATTGCAATGTATTTCTATAAACAATATATAATTTATAATGTATTTCTACAGTAAGACAATAAATAAATCAGATTTGAGAGGAATAAGACAAGGATGTGTCATCTCACCAGACCTATTCAACCTTTACAGTGGGGCAACCTGAGAAAATTAGAAATCATGCCTGGATTCATTATTGGCAGACACAATCTTAACAACATTAGATATGCAGATGACACAGTGCTAGTAGCAGGCATAGGAAGGAAACTACAGAAACTTCTACCGAAGTTAGTATAGGATAGCAAGAAGAAAGGACTATTGTTAAAAGATAGAATGTATGGTTGGCAGCAAAAGGAAAAACCCAAGATGTGAACTACAAATTGGAGATATCAAAATCAAGCAAGCAAAGAAATTTGAATATCTATGAAGTGCTTTGATAGAGGACAGAAAATGTAATACTGAAAGCCGAAGGTGCATTGGGATAGCAAAAGATGCCTTCTAAAACCTAAGCAATGTATAAAGAAACAGAAAATTTCATTAGAAACAAAGAAAATAGTACTGAACTGTTATGTAATATCAGTCCTCTTATAAGGCAGTGAATGCTGGACAATCTCCTCACAGATGAAGAGGCTTGATGCAACAGAAATCTAGTTCTACAGAAGGATGCTGAGAATACTATGGATTGAACCTTAGAGCAACAAACTCCAAACCAGAGATACAAAAATTAAACAAGTACAAAAATTTAAATATCTAGGAAGTGTTTTAACAGAGGCTGGAAAATTTGACATCAAAATCAAAAGGCTTGTTGGAATAGTAAAAGATGCCATCCAAAAGCTAAGCAAAATATTAACAAACAGGAAAGTTTTATTAGAAACAAAGAGCACTGAACTGTTATATAATATCAGTCCTTCTATATGGCAGTGAATGCTGAACAATCTCCTTACATATGAAGAAGAGACTTGAAGCAACAGAAACAAAGAAAAGAGCACTGAACTGTTATATAATATCAGTCCTTCTATATGGCAGTGAATGCTGGGATATCTCCTCACAGATTTAGAAGAGACTTGAAGAAACAGAAATATGGTTCTACAGAAGGATGCTGAGAATACCATGGACTGAATATGTGAGCAAAGACAAAGCTTTAGAGAAAATGGAAACAAAAAGGACACTTATACTTAATATCAGGAAGGGATAACTGAAATTACTAGCATATGTAATGAGGAAAGACGGCTTAGAAGTTTGACACTCACAGGATATATTGAAGGCAAGCAAGACTGATGAAAGGAGTGAATAATAGGGATTAGAAGAGATAGCAAAAAGACGAACATTGCTAAGAGCTACAAAAAAGAGGAAGTTGTGGAGAGCCACGAACACATACGTCCCAAGATACATGGCACATAGAATTATATATTGAATGCAAGAGGGTCAGAGGAAAGTAGTGAATAACCTACCTAAAGAGGAGTAGAAGGGATTGCAAAAAGACAGACTTTATTAAGGGCTACAAAGAACAGGAAGTTGTGGAGAGTCATGTTTGTCCACATTCAAAGCGATACAACACATTGAAGAAGAACAACAAGTAAATATTCTTTCAGCATTTACTATCTTAGATACCGATTAGAGTGAATGGAATTATTTGATATGTTCATTTAATAAATCCTACCCATGATATCACAGGTTACATAAACAGCTTTTATGACATGACAATCTAAAAAGAAAGCAGGTGTGTACGTGTGCTCATTAGATGTTGAGAAGAGGACTACCTACCTCAGCTGATATTGTCCATTCATTGTCAACAGGTTCATATGTCCAGCCAACCTCACAGTTGGACATGCTGTAGTTCTGACCTGTACTCACGTTGACCATATACAGGAGACATTCATTCTCATGGTTGGCTTCAATCATATAGGCACCACCCGTGCTGCTCCCGCTGCTTATGCTACTGCTTCTAGCACTCCCTACGCTGCTGTTGTCCGCTGCCCAGTCATCAGCGACTGACATTTTGCAGCGGTGCGGTACCTGGACGAGGTAAAAGGTATTCACAATGTTGTTAAAGAAGATAGGGAATTCATTTAGTGCCAGCAGAAAAGCCAGCATCAGCTGGAATCGGCCTGAGTCCCCAAGCCGAGAAATAAGGTCATCAATTCTGCCTGCCATTTTGATTTCCAGCTGTTTCCAATGGGATAATCCTTTTTAATCTCTGTAAAAACAAAAACAAATTGTGAACTTTACAAACAAAAAAGGAAAAAAAAGCAGAACAATAATCTGGAAATGGAATGAGAGAAGAGATAACATAAACTTTGAACTGATCATAAAAATTTGGAAGATGGAATTAATAAACTCTAAACATTTCAAAATATGGATCAGTCATAAATTCAAGAAATAAATAATACTGAACACAGGACTGGCTGGGCTCGGGGTGCTTTTGTCCGACAGCATAAAATGATACGACACCAAATCAATTAGAATGAAATCAAAAATACTTATTTCTACAGACCTTTATTCACAAGTTTATTTCATGTATACATCTAAACCAATAATTCCCAACATGGGGCACATGCCCCATCAGTGTGGCATGGTTATTATTTTGGTGGGCTATGTGTAGGATGTACACCTTTCTGCTTACTATATCAATGTGAGCTCAAATTTCATGATTAAAATGATTAAAGTATATTACAGAATAAGCTTTCATTCAAATATTTTATATTTCTGCCTTTAAGTTCTCTATTATGTTTTGAAACTATATATATATATATATATATATATATATTTCACTGTCATTTTGTTTTTTTAATTATAAATAAAAAAAAAGATACCTGAATCTAATGATTCCCAATGTGGGGCACATGTCCCACTGGTGGGGCATGGTAAAATTTTGGTGGTGCATGCATAGGGTGTGCACCTTTCGGTTTACTATACCGACAGAATAAGGGGGCAATTCGAGAATGAGTTATTAACAGTCAACTGTTTTCTTGTGAGTCCGAGTGAGAGGGTTAATGTTAATGCATGTTAATATATACGATGCATATAAACTATGCATACATAAAAATATTTGGGGCATATGTATGTACATGTGTAATTGGCATACAGGGTATTTCATGCCCCCCCCACACTCATGTGTCTCGGTCAATAAATGAGAGGGTGTGATGCATGTTGCTGGAAGAGCCCATGTTTTGTCGGCCAATCAGTGTGTGTGAGCATTCAATGAGTATTACAGGGGTGGGGCACCAGAATTTTAGAAATACCAAAGTGAGGTATGGCCCAAAATCAGTTGGGAAGCACAGATCTAAACAGTATATATGATACCACTCTATCACATCTCCAGACCACAGGCATCAAGTTGGATCTGGTCAAGATCCAAAATAAACAAATTTAATTAAAACTATGCTCTCAACACAATGCTACTTTCAATGTGAGACACAACTGTCTATCTTCCATGACAGGTCAATAATAACAGTCACTATGAGCACATTGTGCTTTGTTTAACAATCAAAAGCAAACACTTTTATTGAACACAACATTGTAAAATATACTATTTACATTATTCGGACTATTGTTCTCATCCCTGTCGCCATATTTATTACAACATTTCGGCTGTTGTATGCTCCGGCCTTCTTCAGGTGGTTGGAATGTCGAACTGACCCTTTATTTCATTCACTGGGGTAGACTGTTCTAGTTCCATGTGCCATGTCTAATGGATGTCAGTTATCTCCAGCTTAATTCCCTCTCCAAGTTCTCCACTGTGCCATGTGTTCTCAAGGACACATAGCACAGTGGATAAAGGCGTTAGTTAGATCCAGTGACAGGACCCAAAGAGTGTGAGTTCGATAGCTGGTTAAGGCAGTCGAAAACTGGGGAATTAAGCAGGAAATAACTGATAACTGACATCCATTAGACATGGCACATGGAACTAGAACAGTCTCCCCCAGTGAGCAAAATAAAAGGTTCAGTTCGACATTTCAACCACCTGAAGAAGGCCAGAGTGTACAACAGCCGAAACGTTGTAATAAATATGGCGACAAAGATGAGGACAATAGTCCAAATAATGTAAGTAGTGTACATAATACCTCATCTCAGAAATATAGACAGATATTGTAAAATAGGTCTTGCAGTTTCATACAAATTACAGGGACTGACATGTCTACAATGAAAAACAATACCCTGTCTGGTGGCAAAAGCTGCTGGTGGCACCAGGAGTGGCAGTACTACCTTAGCCACTAAAACTGTGTTACCTCATGCAGGGCATCCATTTTGTTAAAAAATGTCAGAACTAATGTGTTTTCTCACATCAATTATTAAGACTGGCTTCAAGCAAATGATGGTCTTTTAGGTCTTAAAGAAAACAATCCTTCACCAGATCCTATAAACTGGTGTTACAAATATACAAGCAAAGGGCTTTATGAAATAATAAAAAACCACATCACTTGAAGTCTTCCAACAGCAGCAACAACTAAAATGGGTAGCACATGTAATCAGAAGCAAAAATAATGATATAATCATGATGTTGACTTTCCACACTATCTTAAATAAAAAGGTTAGCAAGAAAGCTCCCATTGATACTAGAAAGAGCAGTAATAATGGACTTGAGAAGTCTGCTGAAAAACAGTTTCAAGAGAAAGGTTTCTGCTCGGGTTACTTTTGTCCAATGCTACAAGATTCTTAAATAGACTCATCAGATCTAAACTCATTTGGATGTCATACAGGGCATCCAATTCATTCAGAAATGTCAGAACTATCAGTTATATATGACTCTTTTCTCAGATCAATGATTAAAAATGTGATATGATGTGATATTATTAGTACCCTATTAAAAGGGATCCACAACGTGATCTTATTTTAACCACCATTAACAGTACCAATAACATATATCCTGAATCTATCATAGAAACCCAGGATTTGGAATTAATAAATAATAAACATTTTAAATACGTCTATGGATGGATCAGTTATAACAAGACCTGCATTATGTACTTAAATGGCCAAGAGATGCAGTATCATTGGTGATCCAAAGATCAGTCATGTACTTGAATGGCCAAGAGATGCAGTATCTTTGGTCACCCAAAGATCAGTCATGTACTTGAATGGCCAAGAGATGCAGGATCATTGGCCACCCGAAGATCAGATGCATATTTCAATGGCAACTAAGTGTGATGCAGTGCCATTGTTTGCCTGGAAATCCGTCATATACTCAAATGACAAGTAAGAGACAATACTGTTGGTCATTTGAAGATCAATCATGTATATGACAAGCAAGAGAGGCAATATCATTGATAGCAAAGGAAATTGTTTCCGTTAATCAATTCTGTCTTCTGAATGATCCTCAGTTTTGATGGAAGCTTATTTTCCAAGAAAATGGAATCAAATCTTCCATTGTAATTGGATTTCCAAAGACAATCCAATTACGGACTTTTATACAAGACCAAAAACAAGCTGAAGAAATTATGTAATAAATATCCTAATCTAAACAAAATCTACAATCATGGATGAAACTAATAAAAATAATCTGGCATAACTTGATTTCAAATAATCAATTCTAATGGAACCAACTGTCCAATAGCCAACAACAATGTCAGGATAAGCGATAAGTCATGTTCAGCTATAAGCAAATTTTCCCATTTGCAGACCGTCCATCTAGAAGTGTCTAATCTGGTCCAACTCGGACTGCCAACTGGAATCCGACCTGAAGCCATCTATTCTAAATGACAAATGTCTTTTGTAAATGCAACTCAAAGGAATGTTTCACAGATGTTACAAGCTTTATACAAACTTGTTTCATTTGATTGATGCAGAAGGATAGCTTCAATGACCGAACAGAAATGCTGGCTCAAATAATCAACTAAATTTGCTTGACATAAAATAACTCAAAAGAAATCAATCAGTCACCGAACTGTCTCAAAACAAACAAGGATTTTCTGGTCGATTATCAATTTCAGTCTTTTCCTTCCAGGAATATTTCAACAGAAAAGAAAAAAATTGTTGTAATCTAGAAGGGTTACTGAAACAGGAATAATCAAAACAGACGTTGGAAATGAGGCTGGCTTCCCGCTCCCGCCCCTACACCGTGAAAACTGTTAGATGTAGATGTCTCTTCTACTCCAATAGCTTTATGTCTCGCACATCTCGCCTATGGACCTCCCTTCCCTATTACTGTTTCCCTGACAAATACAATCTCCAACGGTTTAAGTGTAGCGTCAATCGACATCTCCAGTTGAGTTGATCTATCCACTTCCCTTCTCCACATCCTTTCATTTTTCATTCCTATCTGCTCTCGCTCCAAATCTTCTGTAACCCCCTTGCCTTGATCAACCCACTGTCTTTCTCTTTCACCACATCCTCTCCTTTACCACTCCTATCTGCTCTTCCTCCAACCCTTCTTTAACCCCTTGCGTGATAGTGGCCTCCAGCCTTGCTTGGGGTGTTACGCTTAAAAAAAAAAAAATACTCACCAGCAGCATAAAGTAGGTAAACCACTGCTAGTAGTGGACTACTTAGACAGCATATAACCCCCACTAATAGTGTCCAACGTCTTTACGAGGATTGAGACATACCCATTAATGTTCATAGGTACGGTATATAACAAAAATGATGTTATTTTTAGCTTAATTATATTTTTTTACCTGTTTTAATATTAAAAATAGATCTGTGTTTAGTTTGGTCCGATTTGTTTTATGGCATATCAACCTCAATGGGTTAATTAATGCTGACAAGATTTTTATTGCTGGTAATATCTTTTTCAAAAATGTACTGCTGGTAATAATTTTTCCAAAAAAGTATTGCTGGTATTAAAACCTATTTTTACACTTTCATAGTGTTTTGACCTCAGTTTCGGGAGGGGTTAACTATTTGCCCATAGCTGAGACCCTGACAGGTGCCACCACCTCAGGTCAGGGTGGACCTGAGAGCACCAGAAATTAAGAGGTGGTTCCATGCTCCTCAAAATCTCCTGATCAAAGGTCTTGCTGCCAGATGTAGTTTATCGTCTTACCCAGGACGGTCTGTGTTTAGTGTAGCAGTTATTGGCATGTAAAGTGGAATTGAATCCAAACAATCAGCCAATCTAGAGGAAAAAAGACATTGAAAAGAAAGACCACAACAGCCAAAGCCTAGTCCCCATCCAGAACCTGTTCTCAATATTGAAAGACGTTTCAGGTAAAAATATGCTTTATTAGCTATCTCGGTTCACAAACTACAGAAAATCCTACAGAAAGGTAATATAGGATAGCAAGAAGAAAGGAATATTGTTAGAAGATAGAATGTATTGTTGGCAGCAAAAGGAAAAACACAAGATGTGAAATAAAAATGGAAAAATATGTAAATAAGTAAATAATAACGGAATTATTCAATTTGTTTCAATTAGTTTGCACAAGGATGTAAAATCTTGTAAATATAAAATTATCCTTGTAAATAATCTAATAGTGTTTAACATTTTTGTTGTCTGTTCTTGAGAAAAAAAATATAAATCTAGTTTCATACATTTGGGTTTTATTAAAATTCTAAAAATAAATTCTTAAAATAATAAAAAATTATGAAGGGTGTATACAGTATTAGTGAAGTCAAGAGGAAAACCTTCCTTTTGATATATTTTTTTTGCTGGGTACATTCGTTAAAATTTGCCAAAATTGCAATGTATTTCTATAAACAATATATAATTTATAAGGTATTTCTACAGTAAGACAATAAATAAATCAGATTTGAGAGGAATAAGACAAGGATGAGTCATCTCACCAGACCTATTCAACCTTTACAGCGGGGCAACCTGAGAAAATTAGAAATCATGCCTGGATTCATTATTGGCAAACACAATCTTAACAACATTAGATATGCAGATGACACAGTGCTAGTAGCAGGCATAGGAAGGAAACTGCAGAAACTCCTACCAAAGGTAGTATAGGATAGCAAAAAGAAAGGACTATTGTTAGAAGATAGAATGTATGGTTGGCAGCAAAAGGAAAAACCCAAGATGTGAACTACAAATTGGAGATATCAAAATCAAGCAAGCAAAGAAATTTGAATATCTATGAAGTGCTTTGATAGAGGACAGAAAATGTAATACTGAAAGCTGAAGGTGCATTGGGATAGCAAAAGATGCCTTCTAAAACCTAAGCAATGTATAAAGAAACAGAAAATTTCATTAGAAAGCAAGAAGACAGTATTAAACTGTTATATAATATCAGTCCTTCTATATGGCAGTGAATGCTGGGCAATCTCCTCACAGATGAAGAGGCTTGATGCAACAGAAATCTAGTTCTATAGAAAGACACTGAGAATACCATGGACTTAACATTTGAGCAATGACAAAGTTTTAAGAAAAATAGAGACAAGAAGGACAATTAAACTTAGAAAGAAATAACTGAAATTTCTCAGGCAATATGAGGAAAGAGAGTGTAGAAAATTTGACACTCACAGGACATTAAAGGCAAGGGGTGCTGAGGAAAGCAATGAATAACCAACTTAATGAACTTTTTCAACAGGTTAACAGAATAAGGATTAGAAGAGATAGCAAAAAGACAAACATTGCTAAGAGCAAAAAGGAGAGGAAGTTGTGGAGAGCCATGTTCACCTACTTCTGAAGAGGCATGGCACATAGAAGAAGAATATGTAATTGAAGTTCTTTGAGGCATTTTTATTTTGGTTTTTCCTTCATTTTTATTTGTTTGACATGAAGAATGAAGTTGGGTAAATATTATCTAAATTCTAAGCACTTTCAGATTTCATAAGCCATTTTCAAAGATTGTTTGATTTATTAGAGCTATGTTTAGAGTTTTAAAATTTATTTATGTATTCCTTTACTTTCAAATGTCACGTTGCCACGTCGTAGCTTATGGTGTATCCTGATGTCAAACACCGTGTCAGAAGGAAGGGAAAAATTAATAATACCTATCAAATAACTTTCACTGATCTTTATAAAACTTGTGTGTGTGTGTGTGTGTGTATATATATATATATATATATATATATATATATATATATATATATATACATATATATATGTGTGTGTGTGTGTACACACACACATACAGGTTGTAACAGAAAAATTGTCCAATTGTTAGGTTAAGCTTTGAATCATTGTATCTTAGAAATGATTAAAGATATCTTACTGGAATTCTCCACACTATTGGACTCTACTTTGAACCATAAGAATGTATTTAGCTCCAAGATGAAATGATGATCCCTCTTCCTGTTGTGACCTCCTGATCCAGTTTTCCTTTTTACCGTTTCCTCTTTTTTAAACTTATTCACCGTTCTCTTGATGATTTTTGAAGATGGAAGCCAGAGTATGAATGTTGTTGCCATTATTGAAGGCCTGAATAACCTTTTTTATTTCACCATTGCTCAGTTGGGAAGGCATAATGGGATTGACACAAAACAATTTTAACCTATTCTCTTTCTCTCAAAGGATTTTTCAATGATTCTTACTACAAATGGTTTGAAGATGTCTAAGCGTCTTATCTGAAAACCGGGAAAAAAGAAACTCAATTAGTTTAGTGGTTTGTTTAGATATTAAACATTTTGTGGGATGGATAATTATTGCAAACTGTTACAGGATTTGTACAATTTTGCTGTTACACCCAGTATATATATATATATATATATATATATATATATATATATATATATATATATAAGAAATATAGTCTTAAAGTGTGCTATATTTATGGGATAAAGAGCTCAATACCAGAGATAGAGCGTGTGTAAATATAAAAGTGAACATAGAAGTCAACACTTAGAGGTGACAGTCTGTTTCATGCTAGATGCAATCATCAGGCCATATATATATATATATATATGAATATAGATTTTTTTTCCTCACTTGTAGCAGCATTGAACTTGAAGTGACTACACCAGTCTACTTGTGTGTCAGACCACTTGCAAGCTAACCAATATTCTACAGGTAGATGGAACTCTTGGGGGCTGTTGATAGCTGTGCTAGCACAAAGTCGCAAGTCATTGTGGCCGAGGGCTTGAGCATGCCGTTTTGGTTCAAACTGTTGATCACACTAGATAACATGCTCTTCCCCAGAAACTGTAACTAAGGTCTGCTCAGCATAGTTGCAGTATAAACCACAGGTGGGCTCTGTGGGTGTTGAATAAACCACAGGTGGGCTCTGTGGGTGTTGAATAAACACAAATGTGCCTGAGCAAATGCCTGCAATAGGGATTGGCTAGCAATACTAGTAGACGGTATCCTGGAATATGAGTGGCCAGCTATACAATTAGCTACTCAGAGTTATAACTCCCCTCCATCTTACCAAAATATTCCATGATAAAAAAATGATTTCTAGAGAGGGGAGAAAAAAAATCAAGTATAGCCATAATAATTTAAAAAAAATTAATTTCTGTGTATATTTAACTCTTTTAAAAAAAAATGTTTTGAATGTCACATGAGAGCAGGAAGTTAAAAGCATGATGGGAAATTTGGAGGAAGATATATTGAAATAAAGAAATTAGCATAACAGGAAAGGGAGAACGCGAAAGAAGAGATAAAAATGTTCTTGAATAATGGATAACAAATCATAATGGGATGAACAGAGCTGATCGATAAATAAAAGCAGCCATTGAAATCTACCAATCTATCAATCTACTGCTGTTCATATCTATTTCTAAATCAGGTGATGTAAGCTTTGATGTGCAGGTGGTTTAAATGGATAATGGCTCAGATTTGTAACTCGGAGAGCCGAGTTCCAATTCCCTGTTGGGAGCGTTAGATTTTTTTTTTTTTAAAATAAATAAAGGTTTTATTTGAACAAAGTATCTGTAAACAAAAACAAAATGTTGTTTTTTTTGCTATCCTCTGCCAGCCGCAATGATTGAGAAAGGTTTTACCTTGCACCATCGAAAGTGAGACATGCTGCAAGAGCCACTCCATTTCATGAGACTTGTCCCTTAATCAAAACACAATCCCACCAACCCAAAGAAGGAATGCTATCAAATGAGGGCAAATAACCCCAGAAGTCTCCACTGCCACTGGAGTAAAAAAAAATCTATCAGCAAGAGAAGAATTAAACTATTTTTTTAAAAATTTATTTCTGATGATATATTCACTGATGCGAAAAGGTATGAATCCACCTGTCTAAAGACTGTGCAGCTGCGGAAAGAAATATAAAGGGGAGACAGGCCACCCCCTTAAGGTGAGGCTTCAAGAACACCAGAAAGCTGTAATGCAAGGGGAAGTGGAAAAATCAGGCATGGCTGACCACATATGGAGAGAGAAGAGAGATCACCGCCCTCTGTGGGATCAGGTTGAGATCATAGACAAGGAGCACCACTGGAAAATTTGTAAACTTAAGGAATCAGCACATATGCTAGGCCACAAAAATCTTCTGAGCCGACTAAGCATAGAAATGAATACAATATGGGAACCAGTAATAAGGAGTGCCAAAGACAAAGCGATAATAACAACAAAAAATTGCAATATGAGCTCTGGTAAAAACATGTAATGATAACAGCAAAAATTGCACTGTTAAGAAACGGTTGCTGAAGACATTAGGTTTATAATATCCAGAAATTCATACACAGATGTCCTCAAGGACATACAGTGGATAAAGGCGTTAGTTATCGAGTCAATTGCATCATCCACCGCTAGAAAAGTTGGTTCCCTGTGCCGAGCCAGGAAATTCTTCTCCCCTGAATCGATCCTCCAGGTCTATAAGTCTACCATTCGACCTTGCATGGAGTATTGCTGCCATTTATGGTCTGGGGCCCCTGCGTGTTGCCTCGGGGTTCTTGATAAGATCCAGAGACGGATATGCAATGTGATTGGCCCTGATCTGTCATCTCGTCTGCAGTCGCTCTCTCACAGACGCAATGTTGCATCACTCTGCCTTTTCTACAAGTACTTCCACGGTAATTGCTCTGAGGAGTTGCTTTCACTTGTCCCTAAGCCTCGTGAATTCAAGCGTCCTACGAGGCTGGCATCCCGTTCCCACCCCTTCACCGTTGAAACTGTTAGGTGTAGACGTCTTTTCTACTCCAATAGCTTCATGTCACGCACATCTCGCCTATGGAACTCCCTTCCCTATTACTGTTTCCCTGACAAATACAATCTCCAACGGTTTAAGTGTAGCGTCAATCGTCATCTCCAGTTGCCTTGATCTATCCACTTCCTGACATCTTCCATTCCTATCTGCTCTCGCTCTATATCTCCCGTAACCTCCCCACCTCGATCGACCCTCCGTCCTTCTCTTTCTCCACATCCCTTCCTTTACCACTCCTATCTGCTCTTCCTCCAACCCTTCTGTAACCCCTTGCGTGATAGTGGCCACCGGCCTTGCTCGGGGTGATACGCTTAAAAAAAAAAAAAAAAAAAAAAAAAGATCCAGTGACAGGACCCAAAGAGTGAGAGTTCAATACCCGGTTAAGGCAGTGGAAAACTTGGAGAGGGAATTAAACAGGAGATAACTGATAACTGACATCCATTAGACATGGCACATGGAACTAGAACAGTCTACCCCAGTGAGCGAAATAAAGGGTTCAGTTCGACATTCCAACCACCTGAAGAAGGCCGAAGCGTACAACAGCCGAAACGTTGTAATAAATATGGCAACAAAGATGAGGACAATAGTCTGAATATTGTAAATAGGGTACATGCAGATAACCCTTGGGAAAAGGCATGAATCCACCTTTTCTCTCTCTTTTAATTAGTATGATTTGCATTACTAAACCATTATTATTACCATAAAAAAATAAGAAAATTCAGCAAAGCTAGATAAACAAACAGGCATATGCATAAGATGGGTTGTCAAAAAGCAATGTTGAGTCTGGTCATTGACTAGATGGGTGAACACTTGGGAATATCAGATGCTGTAAACTTGGATGTGCAGTTGGTGTAATTGATAATGACTCTGAATTGTTAATCGGAGAGCAGAGTTAGGTTCGCTATATTCACTTACATGCAGATAACTCTTGGGAAAGGTATGAATCCACCTTTTCTCCCTCCAGCTATGGAGTAATTAGTAAAGCTTGTATCACTATACCATTATTATCATAAAAAAAAAAAAAAAAATTCGGCAAACCTGGATTAACATGCCTACAATAAGATGGATTGTCAAAAATCAACACTGAGCCTGATGGGTGACTATTTGAACATGCCTGCAATAAGATGGATTGCCAAAAAAAAGATAACAACTGATATTGCATTTAAATTTTTGAAAATCAAAGTCAAGTCGGAAGCCAGAAGAATGTTATACAAATGAGAAGTGTAAGCGAAGAAACTGTGAACATAGAACTTATGGTTACCTATATCCATTTCAACAGTAAAATGATGAGACCTTGCTGCCAATCTAGTACTGCGCTTAAATTCATAAAGTCTAAGTACCATAGAGGATAGAATATTGAATTTTATATGAGACACCTAATGAGGACCAAACTCAGCAATCAGTTGTAATTAATTTCACCAATCATTGTTCTGGGTCAAGTTATATGACATTTGAGGAAAGAACGTTTGGAGAGTTTAACACGCACAGTACATATTGCAGCAAAGCAAGGTAAAACTGAGTACTCTACTCAGTACAAAAGATCTTGAGAGCACTATTAGTAAACAGCTACCCATTTTGAAAAATTGCTTCATGAGTTGACCTAAACACAATTCTTTGTAAACTTTTTTGCCTTATTACTGCTGCTTTGCCAACTTTTGTCTTGTATTGTTTGCTTAGTATTTTATTCTGTCTTATTTTTTT
>OZ038502.1:83049309-83069309 GCA_964036315.1 Acanthosepion esculentum
CCTTTGCTACCTTCTCATAATGATCAATAAGAGATTCAGGAATGCAGTTTCAAACTAAAATATACGTAAGTGCCGACTGCAAGGGCAATCACCTTCCAGTACTTAGAGTGAAACTACGGTTGAAGAGGGCCAAAGCAAAATATGCCATCATTATTTTCTTATTGTATGATTTGGTTTGGTTTGTTTTACAGCATATCAACTTCAATGGGTTATTTAATGCCAACAAGATTTTTATTGTCGGTAATAATTTTTTTCTTCAAAAATTCATTGCTGGAATAAGATTTTACAAAAATGTATTTCTGGTATTAAAACCTATTTTTACACTTTCATAGTATCTTGACCCTCAGTTTGGGGGTCAGATATTTGCCCATAGCTGGGACTCTAACAAGTGCAACCACCCTGGGTCAGGGTGGACCTGGGAACACCAGCAATTAAGAGATGGTTCCATGCTCCTCAAAACCTCCTAATCAAAGGCCTTGCTGCTGGATGAAGTTTATCATCTTACCCAGGACAGTTTATCATATGAGTAAAATAATACTTATATAAAATTCTACTTGACATAAAATACTAAGTTATAAACTATATTCATCAGAATGACTAATAATTGGAAAAAGAAATTTATCAGCATGCATATAAAAACCTATTAATTGTAAAGGCTTAACAAAATGTCAGGATTTTTTTACCACACGGGTAAACTACTACTACTACTACTACTATAAGATTCGAAGTTGGGGGGGGGGCGGTTTTGTGTAGTTATAAAGTTGTAAACTGCACCCGTCCAAAAAAAGGGGTTACATATTAACTAAATAGTTATAACTGATCTGTAGAGTAATTGACAATAGTTAAATGTAATTGGCAGAAATGCCCAAAAAACAAAATTGTTGACCAATTCTGCAATAAACAATAACAAGAGAAAAAAAGAATGGCAAAGAATAATATTGCATGAACAACATACGTAAGGCAAAATAACAGTAATAAGGCAAAAAGTTCACAAAGTAAGAATGGTGTTGACACACAAAAGGAATAGAGACAAATGATTGCATTCTAACTTCGAGACGAGAGAGAGAGAGTGACATCGAGTCCTGACTTCGAGACGAGAGAGTGACATCGAGTCCTGACTTCGAGACGAGAGAGAGAGAGAGATCGAGTCCTGACTTCGAGACGAGAGAGTGACATCGAGTCCTGACTTCGAGACGAGAGAGTGACATCGAGTCCTGACTTCGAGACGAGAGAGAGAGAGAGATCGAGTCCTGACTTCGAGACGAGAGAGTGACATCGAGTCCTGACTTCGAGACGAGAGAGTGACATCGAGTCCTGACTTCGAGACGAGAGAGAGAGAGAGAGATCGAGTCCTGACTTCGAGACGAGAGAGAGATCGAGTCCTGACTTCGAGACGAGAGAGAGAGAGATCGAGTCCTGACTTCGAGACGAGAGAGAGAGAGATCGAGTCCTGACTTCGAGACGAGAGAGAGAGAGATCGAGTCCTGACTTCGAGACGAGAGAGAGAGAGAGATCGAGTCCTGACTTCAAGACGAGAGAGAGAGATCATGTTCTCACTTCAAGACGAGAGAGAGAGATCATGTTCTCACTTCAAGACGAGAGAGAGAGAGATCATGTTCTCACTTCAAGACGACAGAGAGAGATCATGTTCTCACTTCAAGACGAGAGAGATCATGTTCTCACTTCAAGACGAGAGAGAGAGAGATCATGTTCTCACTTCAAGACGACAGAGAGAGATCATGTTCTCACTTCAAGACGAGAGAGATCATGTTCTCACTTCAAGACGAGAGAGAGAGAGATCATGTTCTCACTTCAAGACGAGAGAGAGAGAGAGAGAGAGAGATCACGTACTGATTTTAAGATGAGGAAGAACAGGCCTAACTCAGATGAGATCGAGATGTGGCCTATCTTATTGGTTAGGAAGAAATCCCAAGATGTATCTGTAAATTCGGGGAGGGGGGGGATGTGTTTTCAGTCTTTCTTCTTCTGGTTTGGAACTATCATGATCCAAACATGGAAAAATATCAAATATAATGCAGCTAAGTTTGAATTTTATATACAAATAAAAAACTAAAATGGATTAAGATTATGAAATAGACAAAAAAAGAAAGAAAGAAAGAAAGAAAGAAAAAAGCTGTCCAGAATCAAATACCGTTTTCTCCATTACTGTGATAGAATTGGTATCTTTCGGAACAGCCATTATGAAGAACTGCATGAAGAATACTGACGTATGATAAGGTGGAAGATGCAATGGAAAGGACAGAAAGAATATATATATAGAAGAGAATAAAATTTTACTGAAAAGAGAATCGGTCAGTTAAGAGTGGCAGTAGAGGCTGAATATTAGATGACCAACTCAATGAGAGATGAAATTGAGTGTCCAGCAGGTATGACCATGTCAGATAATAGATAGCCAGGGAAGCTTATTTGATTTGACCTGACCCAACCTAAATGGATTTGGTTTAGCCAAAAGGTCACTCACTTTTGGTGATTTGATTTACTGACAGGAGTCTCGATGTTTTGTTTGGGATTCAGCTCACCATATATATCATGGCTTTCCTTCATGAACAAATGTTCAGGAGGAGGCTACATATCTCTCATAGGCTTGCTATTGATTGGTAAGACTTACTTAATATAGGTTTTTATTCTGAGAACAGGAGTAGTATTGGTGGCTGAGAAAACCATCAAGTTTATGGTGGTACCTCTTCTCTTATACAGTGAGTCTGAGAATTCATTCACTAAGGATGGTCACCTGGAACATTTTGTTGCACCAAGACATTTCAGCAGTTTCAATTTGAAGTGGTCAATACTTTTTTCATTTAATCATTCAACCCCATGCAAGGCAATAAAGCTATTAAAATACAAGGAAGTTACTGAAGGTCAGAGAATATGAGAAAAACATTATTAAGGAGGAAGAACAATAAAAGAACAGAATTTAAGAGGACGGAAGATAGCAATTGACATTGCATTTAAATCTTTTAAGATCAAACTTGATTGGAAAGCATGAAGCCGAAAGCAAGAAGTGTGAGAAAAGAAACTGTTAACATAGAACGTAGGGGTTACTATTTCAACTATAAATTGATGTGATTTTGCCACCAATCTCGTAATGTGCTTAAAGTCATCATCTAGGTATCATAGAGAAAAGTTCATCAGAAGAATTACATTATATTAAGAATTTATATTAAAGACACAGTGAAGCTACGTTACAGCAGTGGGAAATGGACTGAAGCCAAGATGCCAGGTTAGGACCAATAACATTGCAGATTCTTCTTTGGATTTTATCAATAGTCTATCATATACAGTGTAACCCGGATATAAGATACCCGGATATAAGAGAAACCCGGATATAAGAGATATTTTCTCTGGTCCCAAATTAGAGCCTGTGTTAATAAAACAAAATAGACCAAACCCGGATATAAGAGAAACCCGGATATAAGAGACTTCTTCTCTGGTCCCGACAACTCTCTTATATCCGGGTTACACTGTATATATATATTTAATTATAAGAGATTATAATAAAAACATTTTGAAACCACTACACAAAAGCATTCAATAAAAAAAATGTTTTTATTATAATCTCTTATAATACCACTTTTTAAAAAAGTAAATGCTATGAACTGTAAAATTTTTACTCCATTTGTTCTTTCTCTCATATATATATATATATATATATATATATATATATATATATATATATATATATATATATATATATATATAAAATGAAATGGATTAAGTCCGACAATTATTTAATATATTTTCTGTTTATATCTTAATTTTATAGATACAATCTATTTAAGTAAAAGCTGTGTTTTTAATTAAACAGTATTAATTACATTTTTCATCGAAAATACTCATTCTCATTCTCTGACAGGAATCAAACCTGTATTCCTCTATGGATACTGTCATTTGACTTGACATGTTGTATGCATATTTTCTAAGGCAAAAAGACAAACATTACTAAGCACTACAAGGAATAGGAGGTTGTGGAGAGCCATGATCGCCCACGTCCTGAAGGGACATGGCACAAGAGGGGAAAAACACAACAAATGCCAGTCACAGTTGACATTTTTCTAACAATATTTTTCTGTGTCTTAATACTTTGCTTAGTTTCTCAAAGGCATGTTGGGCTTTCACTGCCATAGAAGAGATTAAATATTACATAACAGTTCAGCAGCCATTTTTTCTTTGTTACTAACAATATTTTCTCATGTTTTAAACTAACAGGTCACTGACCCTGTTTAAACATTTAATTGCATAAAATTATAGGATGGTGATTTGGAGGCATTATTAATTGGATAATAATTATTAAAATTCTCAGAAGAGTTATTTGAATGGTTAATAAAAAAATGAAAATGAAGTGGAGTAAAAAAAATTGTGTTTTAAGTTAATAAAACTCAATTTATGAACAGTCCCAATGAGAATCAAAAATAGAATTAACTAGCCAAGATTCAGTAAAACAAAACCAAACCAAGGTCTCCAACACTATCCACTCTCTGCCTATAAGAAGAAATGATTAATGCGTTATCCAGCCTCTTCAGTCCTGAGAAATTAGTTTCAAAAGTTTATTTACATTATAATATCTGCCCAAAACTTGTTTGTTCTTACAAATTATTCTGGACAAATAATTTTGAAATTAAATTCAAAGGTTTGTTTACATTAGGCTATCTGTCCAAAACATATATGGTCACAGAAAACAATGATCCAAATTATTCTAGACAAAGAACAAAACATCTTTTTTTTGTTCATCCACATATTCAGATTTGTTTATAATGATCACCCAAGAACAATTATCTTTACAGAAAGACATCTGGGAAGATTCTAAACACGGAAATATTCATATGTTTTTTTTAACAAGGTTTCCTACAACAGTCTCTTGGAAAAATTATATATATGTGAATACCAAACATTGGGAGGGGGTTGTCATCTTTATAATTGAGAACTCCCTGGACTGAAACAGAGAGATGGAAAATCGACCCAACAAGGAAAGTCACCAGAGATTCACTCTGGTTGAATTTCCTGTGGCTGGAGTGAAAACGAAAACAGGGACAGTTGGAAAATTTAGCTCAGAACTGCCCGGGAATGCTTGTAAGACAGTCGTTGCTAAAGAGTACGCTCACAATTTCTAGGCTGGAGCGAAAACATAGATACAGACATAACAAAAGTATTGAGTGAGAATCAACAGACTAGTTATTACTTTAAGGAATTGGGAAGAGTCAATTGATGGGTTATTACTTCAAAGAATTGGGAAGAGTCAATTGATGGGTTATTACTTCAAAGAATTGGGAAGAGTCAATTGATGGGTTATTACTTCAAAGAATTGGGAAGAGTCAATTGATGGGTTATTACTTCAAAGAATTGGGAAGAGTCAATTGATGGGTTATTACTTCAAAGAATTGGGAAGAGTCAATTGATGGGTTATTACTTCAAAGAATTGGGAAGAGTCAATTGATGGATTATTACTTCAAAGAATTGAGAGAGATTCAACAGGCTGGTTATTACTTTGAAGAATTGATTGAGAGATGACTGATTGGTTATTACTTTAGCTTTTGCAACAAGATTTCCCAAATCATCATCCTGCTGTAGTGAACTTGATTTTGTAGTAAATAATAGAAACATTTTATTCAACTAGTTTTTCTTTATATTCAATAAACCTGTTGTTAGAGTTATCAACAGTGTTGTGCATTTTATTGAAACCGTTCTTATTCCAGAAGTTGTTGTGGATGCAATGAAACAGCATGACGACAAGCAGAAATTATACAATCTTGTCTGTGATACACAATGTACATTGAGGGATTCAAACTAAACTTCACTGTCAATCCTAATGTCGTAGATTTTTGGGAAACCCGAATCAACCCTATTGAGACAACACACCAGCCCCAACTGAAAAGAGAAAAGAAAGCCAAGTAACCCATAGGGTCGGGTATTACTCAGCAGAGAAAGAGACTAGTGACTGAGGGAGAAAAGATGAGAAATGGAGAGTGTCTATGTGTGTGTGATGTACCGTTAGACTTGTCAACAATGTGGAGTTACATTAATACTTTGCTTAGTTTCTCAAAGGCATGAGGAGATTGTTGAGCTTTCATTGCCATATAGGAAATCAATTATTACATTATAGTTCAGCCATCTTTGTTTCTAATGACATTTAACTATATCTTAATACTTTTTGTAGATAAATAATATTAGTTGGTCAAAATAAGTGTTTTTTTCCTGATTAGTCTACATATTTATTGATTCATCTACGGCTGTGTTTCTGGCAGAGATCTACTTGTGAAAAAACTGTGAAGGCTAAAAAAAATAGACAAGAATAATTGGCATAAAGATCAATAAATATTAAAATTCTTAACTAAAACCCAAATACCATCTAATAATATTTTATAAAATGTATATGCAGTGAAGGGCAGTAAAATTGCAACTCACAGACTTTGTATTTCTTCAAACATTTCAGCTGAGTCTTTCAGCCTCATTATTTTTATTGTGTTTTGACTGATGTGGTCTCCTACCCTTTTCAGGTGTTTCTGAATTTTTTTCTCCCAGTTTTTGCTACTATTTGAATTAGTAAAACTCAATAAAAAAAAATCTGTGTTGTAGTAAAAAAAAAATTCACATTTATTGGTATTTACTAATTTATATTAGTTTGTCACAAGGCCACGTGTGTGAAGCATCCAGTTAGAACTAAATTTAATGCAGTAATAATGACCTGTCAAACTAGTTTGCTAACCTCTCTTTGTACCAAATACATAAATAAATCTAAAGTAATTATATACATAGTCTGGCACAAGGTTACCTAAGTGAAGCATCCAATGAGGATTGAGTGCAATAGTAATAGTTTATTGAGACTGCCTTATAAACCACTGCTCAATAGTTATAAAATGAATGACCTAATAATTTCTATACTTTTGTTACTAATGGACTCTTGACAATAGCATGTATACTGATTCCTTTAGATTTCATATTGTAAGGGCTTTGTCATTTATCGTGGCATCATGTTAAGGATAATTCAGAATCTGACAAACTCTGTCAAATTGTTTTTAAATCCTGAGTGCTGATGCAATTTGGATGGACAGTAATTCTATTTCTTCTTTTAACAGAAGAAAAACGATTTTATACTGTTTGTTGCAAAACATTCTTATAGCTTTCATAATGTTTTTAATGTTGGATTTATTATTTTCCTCATGACGACAAAATTTATTGAATAAAGCTGAAATCTGATTCATCCAGCCAGAATATTAGTCCCATCTAATTGCTGGAGATTCTAAAATCTAATTATGATTTGACATTAATCTTACAGAAACAAATATCAAGAAAATTTATGGTGTATAAATATATTCTGAAGTAATCTCATTTATCTACCTATATATAAAATTCTGTGATTTCCATTAGATTGTCCGTCTGTCACACCCTCTAAAATAGTCATAAATCAATGATTCCCAATTAAGGGTGCATGCCCCACCGGTGGGGCATGGTAATATTTTGATGGGACATGTGTAAGATGTGCACTCTTTGGTTTACTATACCAACAGAATAAGGGGGCAATTTGCGAATGAGTTATTAATAGTGAATTGTTTTCTAGTGAGTCTGATTGAAAGTGTTAATGTTAATTAATGTGTGTCAATACATATGATGCATATACAATATGCATACATAAAAATATTTGGCGTGTATGTACGTACATGTGTAATTGGCATATATGTAAGAATTAAATATTATAGGGGGGGGCACCAGTATTTTAGAAATACCAAAGTGGGGCATGGCCCCAAATCGGTTGGGAACCACTGCAGTAGATTTTTAATACATCTAATTAAGATGTATGGGATACCTGCGACAGGTAGATCTATAATTGCCTGATGACATTTATGAGAAAGCGGTTGTATACAGCTGAGAGTTTTAATATTTCTGAACGAGTTTGGTGCCATGCATGAAATCCACATGAAATTCTTGATATGACAAGGTTTTAGATTAATGCCTTGGTTTTTAGCAATTTCAAGCATAGAGCAAAACGATGTTCAATTGCCCAAAGTAGAGCTTAAAATCAATTTATTAGTAGATGGCGAAGGCATTTTACTCTAGATCAATGATTCACAACGGGGGGGGGGGGGCATGCCCCCCACCGGTGGAGCATGGTAAAACTTTGGTGGTGCATGCATAGGATGCACACCCTTCGGCTTACTATACTAAAAGAATAAGGGGGCAATTCGCGAATGAGTTATTAATAGTGAATTGTTTTCTAGTGAGTCTGAGTGAGAGGGTTAATGTTAATTAAAGTGCGTTAATACATGCGATGCACATACAATATGCAGACATAAAAATTCAACCACTGCTGCAAGAAATTTGTTGTTACCATTTCCACCGTCATGTTCAGCCAAATTTGGCTTTAGTGCTGTAAATGAAGTGTTATTGAAGAAAAGAAATCGACTGGATATCTCTAAACGAGGAAACTTGAGGCTTAAGCTGACTAAATTGGTGCCTAATAGAAAATCTATCTATAGTAGGAATGATGCACAACAGTCATTTTGTGATGAGCTCAAATTTCATTTGCTCTGGTCTTTGGAGGCTTGTTTTAGAAACCAAATTAATGGCCTTTTAAGCTTCCTTCACGTGAATTGCAGTAAAATTTTGAATATGTAAGAATTAAATATTAAGGGAGGTGGGGGACCAGAATTTTACAAATACCAAAGTGGGGCATGGCTCAAAATCGGTTGGGAACCACTGTCATACATTGACTGATAGAAACCAAATTTTGGGGTAAAGTGCAACAGGTAAGGGGTTACAAAGTACAGTTTTACTAAGATGCATAGCTTAGTACAATAAATTTTCATAAATTATTTTTGAAAAACTAAGTTTTATTATTTAACATAAAAAAATCCTCCTACCATTTTAAAAACAATTTAATCATTAAAATAACAGATATGTATTTAATAAAAATTTGATATAAAGTTTTTATATATACAAGAATCCAGTTTCCAGTTCACCCTCTGTTTACAAGAACTATAAACAATAACAAAGCCAAACATTTCAAAAATTTGGAATTTGGCTCCAGAAAGAAATATTTATACATGGCCAATTCTATGTTGCATGCTCAAGAGTAAGAAATCCTAAGAATTTATTCTTTGTTGTTAAAAAGAAAAAAATAAATTTTCTTAAAAATTATTGTTTGCCATGAAGTCATATAAAATTAAAGGATTTATTAAACCATGAAATAGGGTTTTTGTCAATTTTCTAAACAAATCAGCTGATTCAAATTTCATTGATTGATTTACAAAATTTAATGAAACAGACTTTGTTGAATTTATCACTAACATTTTATGTCAAGTTAGATAAATACAATGTTAAATACTGTAAGGTCTTCAACACATGTCAGCATGTTGTCAAAAAAATTTCTAGTATGAAAAAAATGGTTGTTTACTGCTACTGTTTTATATGGGATTCAATATATTTTCAAAATAGGTTATTGTCTTTCTCCTTATATATCACACTAACCTTCAGGAGGGCAACACACTGGGCCGTCTTGGTCTCACATTTTCCACAGACATGAAGTGGAGTAATTATATTGAATCAATTGCTTGGTCTGCTAGGAAAGTTGGTTCATTGTGCAAGACAATTTTTCTTGCTAGAATCGATCTTGCACATTTATAAATCTACCACACACTGAATCTTGCCGACACATATGGTCTGGTGCTTCTGCTATATATCTCGAGATTCTCAACAAAATCTAAAAGAATCTGTAATGTTATCAGTCCTAACCTGGCATCTCTACTTCAGTCAGTTTCCCATTGCTGTGATGTGCCTTTTCTATTAATATTTTCATGGAAATCGTTCTAAATGGTACCTTGGTAGCTCAACCGCAATGAATTTATGCATACTTCCAGAATGGTAACTAGGTCTCACCGTTTTACTGTTAAAATAGCTAGATGCACCCATACGATCTATTCTAATAGTTTTTGTTCTAGCACTTCTGACTTATGGAACTCTCTTTCAATTTCTTGCTTTTCTGTCACAGATAGTCTTCAAAAATTCAAATGCAACATCAATTGTCTTTTCTGTCTTTTTGAGTTCTGTTCTTTTATAGTCCTTCCTCCTTACTAAAGAATTGTCATTCTCTTTCACTCCCAGTAACCCCTTACCTCCTAGTGGCTTTATTTACTGCCTTGCTTGGATTGAAATGATTAAAAAAAAAAAATGTACGCCTATTATATATTTTATATATATATATATATATATAGCATAATGAGAAGCCACGTATACTTTCTTAATATGTATATAATTTCTGATGAAAGATCGGGGCTGATCTGAAATATCAAATATATATATATAAAAAAATATAAATACTTTCACAAAAAAACATTCAATTTTTTTAAAATTTGCAACTTTTCAGTTGTTTTTTGTGAATGGAGCACTTTGGCTGATTGGCATTTGTTTACATTTGTAAAAACAATACGCTAGATTTAGTTGTGTAATTCTACCGAGTGAAAATAGCTCTGGCTGCCACCAAATCAGTTGTGTTTCAATCCTGGCTTGAGGCACTCAAAAGTCTAGTCGCACTGAGGAGCTGTGATACAGCGAAACATTACTGTCTGTGAATGACATATATATATATATATATATATATATATATATAGCTCTGAATGGCAACTGGTCTATAAGGACAACTCTGAATTCAAAACCTATGGAGGGTTGTTAGGGGGATCTTGTGGCATGTAGTGCACCAGGTCTCTGTATTCAACCCTTCAAATAGTGTGGATAGTTCTCCATAAAACCTTCTCCACTATAATCAAATCATGTGCTGGTATTGGGCTGTCGGTTCCTAGGAATTGATCTGCTTGACCTTCATACGTCGAATTTGAGGGGAGAGTCGATTATACATATATAGATATATGTTGGAGGCACGGTGGAGTAATGGATAACGGCTTGGATTGAGGAATCGGAGAGCCGAGTTCGAATTCCAGTCGAATCCATTACGTTCACTTACGTGCTAACACCCTTGGGAAAGGTGTGAATCCTCTTCTTCTCCCTCCAACTATGGGTAAATAGCAGGACAGACTGGGTTCTATAGCCTTGGACGGCATCTGGTCTAGGAGAAGGACAACTCTGAATTCAAAACCTGCGGAGGGTCGTTTGGGGACCTTGTGGCATCCGTTGCACCAGGTCCCTGTATTCGTCCCTCCAAAAAGTGTGGATGGCCCTGCACAAAGCCTTCACCACTATAATCAAATCTGGTGTGGCTGTCCGGCTTTCAGTTTCTGGGAATTGATCTGTCTGGCCCTCATACGTCGAGTTCGACGGGAGAAGCATTAATATATATATATATATATATATATATATATACATACACACATACACAGAGTGTGATGAGTAAATTGTCACAAATTTTATATTTTGTATTTCACACATGCGCGTTATTTTTATTGACTGCACAATATCGTAGGGTCAGTTGGGCACTGTCTGTGAGAAAAAGAGCACCATGATACAATTCACTCCAACAGAAAATGATTGCTGTACTGTTTGGCATTCACACTGGAAGTTCCACCACGAACATTTCAGAGACTTTGCTGGTATCAGACAGTGCAGAGGATTCGAAAAGAATATCATGGTGTTTGGAGTGATCAATAGTGATGGCAACATTATGCCCTCATTCATCTTCCCACAAGGACTCAAGACAGGGGTCTACATCAAATGTCTTAAATGTCTGGGTCAAGAGGGTCGCTGCTGGAAGACCCTATGTCTGG
Source organism: Acanthosepion esculentum (assembly GCA_964036315.1). Lineage (NCBI taxonomy): Eukaryota > Metazoa > Mollusca > Cephalopoda > Sepiida > Sepiidae > Acanthosepion > Acanthosepion esculentum. The sequence goes on from OZ038502.1 coordinate 83,061,036, forward strand.
CAGCAGGACTCTACAACATGCCACACAAGCAAGAGAATCCAATCATGGCTGTCAGACAATTTCTGCAATGACATAACTCCTTATATTTGGCTGCCTAACTCCCCAGATTGCATCCCCCTTGATTATTATGAGTTGGGCGCAGTTGAGTGAGAGACCAACAAAACTCCTTGTAGTACCAAAGATGAAGAGAAGTCAACAATGATGGCAGCCTTCACCAACTTAAACAAGAAGACCATCCAGAAGAGTTGCAGGAGATTTCAAAGTCGTCTGAAGACTGTGATTGAAGCCAATGGTGATTTTATTGAATAAATTTACTCTTTCGTATTTCAAGATATTTTTGTGTAATTTTGGTAAATATATCTGTTAAAATGAGATGTCGGTGTTATTTTCATTTTTGTGCAATTTAGACGACAATTTATCCATCTCTTCCTCGTGCGCGTGTGTGTGTGTGTATTATATATAAGAATATACCATTTATTTATTTTACTTTTATTCACCTAATATAAGGCCCAAGAGCCACACAAGGTAGAGAGTTACTGAGTGGTACTGTTGTAAAGGAGAGTGAAGGAGGAAGCAGGAAGTGCATATTATGAGGATATGTAGGATAGATAATGGTTGACCCTAGACATGAAGAGGTTAAGAATGTAGTGTTTAGGAAAGTATCCCCTCAGGAGTCTGTTTCATAAAGTAACAATTCTTGAGGAAGAAGCTGTCTGAGTAGAACTTCTTAATGAATGAATATGAGCGGAATAGGGCCGATTTGGCATAGTGGATTCTAGCTGTGTAGGTCTGAGCTAGTGAGACTAAGGATTGTAATGTGATAGAATCATGAGTGGTTAGTTTTCTCATTACCTTTCTCTCTCAGTAGTCCCTTGCATCTTAGTGGCTTTATTGCTCTGCTTGGGGTGAAGTGATTACAAAAAAAAAAAAAAAATGACTCATATCATTAAAATAATAGTTTATACTTATGTAATGGTTGGTTCATTTTGTTTAGTGGCATATCAACATCTTTATGGGTTATTTAATGCCAGAATCTAAACATTTTGTATATAATTTTATACTTTCAGAATAAAGTTATGTTTTTTTAGATACATAGTTTATAAATTATAAAATGTATTGTTGGTCATTTTACTATAAAAATGTATTGTTGGTAATTTTAGTACCAAAATGTATTTTTATATTTTTTTAGAGTTGCATTGATTGTCATCTTGCAATAAAAATGTATTGTTGGCCATTTTATTATAAAAATGTACTATTGATTTTTGTTTGGAGGGGTCACTATTTGCCCTTAACTGGGACCCTAACAGATGCTAACATCCTGAATCAGGGCGGACCTGGGAGCAACAGGAATTTCCATGCTCCTCAAAACCTTCAATTTCCTGAACAGGGGATTTGCTGCCGGATGTAGTTTATCGTCAGACCCAGGACGACTGAGGTAATGGTCTTTTTTTATGGTTTATTCCTTTGAAATATATTTTAAACATATCAGTTTTCTACTCACTGGCTACTGACTACCCAATGTTGCATGTCCATTCTCATTCAAGCTTTGAGCACCAAAGACTGGGAAAAGCCTGCCACATGATCCCAAGGAAATAAAGGAGGTGCATTTTTAATTTAAACTTGGAACTAATTTCAAACTGGAACTAATTTCAACTCTGAACTAATTAATGAAAGTTGCAGAAAAGATGAATTCTGAATTATTTTATCTACTAAGGATTTTTAATGCTAAATTAAAAAATTAAGACCAACTCATTGCATTTTGTTTAGGAATTCACAGAAATTGATAACTTTGATTTCAAATCGAGTTGATATTAGTTCTGTCATTCAATTAAAGATGTAAACACCACAGTAAGAAGTGTCAGTGGGCAGCATTGGAGCTACCTGATCAAAATCTGTCCCCGCCAAGGGCGGACCACAACTGACTTCTTCAATCCCATTTGTATTAATACATACCAGCAACTGGAAATCATCACTATCTGGTTTGTTGTCACTTTACCCCAAAAGTTTTAATTTATTCTTTTATTCCATTTTGGTCAAGTGGTTAACCGCTTTGATAACCATATCTCACAGACTTTATTGCTGGTCATAAAATAGGGAATATTTGAGACTAGGATAGAAGTACCCCCCCTCTTTATTTGAGTAGCCCAGTCATTAGTACCACAATATTTTGCAATTTAGTTTTACTCTAAAAGATTTTTGAATGCAGAGTTTTTACTAACTCAGCTAATATCCGGTATTAATTATAAAATAACAAAAATCTCATATTAATTATAAGTTTATAAATATCTGAACTTACAGTTTATATGTATAATCCTTTTATGCCCACTGGAAAATCTGTTATCAATTATAAAAATGAAAATAAAATCCAGTATTAATTATAGGTTTACAAAGATCTGGTATTATAAATATCTACCTCTATCCTATTAATGCCTACCATCAACTTTGCATTTTAACTCATTAATACACAGTATTAAAGCTAAAAAAAGATCTGGCATTAATTATAGGTTTAAAAATTTGGTATTAATTATAGATTTAAAAAAGATCTGATATTAATAATAGGTTAAAAATCTAGTATTAATTATAGGTTTAAAAATCTGGTATTAATCATAGATTTAAAAAAGATCCGATATTAATCATAGCTTAAAAAATCTAGTATAAATTAAAGATTGAAAAAGATTTGGTATTAATTACAGGTTTAAAAAAAAGATTTGGTATTAATTATAGGTTAAAAAAAATCTCATTAATTATGGCTTTTTGGTGTTAATTATAGGTTTATAAAAATCCAGTAACCACCTCTATTAATGATAAAATTTAAAATGAGTATCTGATATTATTAAAGTTTCCAAAAAATGAAAAAAATGCTGGTATTAATTACAGGTTTATAAAAAATCTGGTATTAATTATAGGTTAAAAAAAAGATCTGGTATTAATTACAGGTTTAAAAAAAGATCTGGTATTAATTATTGATAGGTTTCTACCTATAGCCCATGAATTAATCAATCTACTCTTCCAAAAATGTGATGGTTGAGCATAAAATGGGTTAAAAAAAAAAGAAAAAAAAAGCAAAATCTAAAAGCTTGATAGTGAAAAAAACAAAACTAAAATATTTGACCTTGAAAAGTCATCAGTAATTAATGAATATTCTAGACCCCACCCACACAAAAAACGTAAAAATGTTATATAAAATTTAAAAAATAAAATAAAATGAAAAAATAGGTAAATAAACTAGAAAAAAAAAGAACCCCCCTACCGAAACAAAATAATCTCTTACACCCGTTTCACCTTTTTGTTTCACATGTGTTTCACATTTGTGTTAACCGTTCGTTTTCTTCTTTTTCTAGTTGACTTCAGCTAAACAAAGCACTGTAGAGTTTATGGGGGCGGAGGCTAGTGAATCTATGTCAGAACTTCCTCCTCCATACTTACTTATAAACGCAACAAGTTGAGGCTGTAAGAAACACATGGCCTGATGCGTGGGTTGCAGTTGCACTGATTTGAATTTCGAAAGTCTTAAGCACCAAGCTTCTCCTCCCAAACTATATTGTTTGTTTGAAAAACGCTTTCTTGTCATGCGAATGGCATTCAATAAAAATTATGTCAGAGTGAAAAAGAAACCGAGAATTTCTTCTTCTTTTTTTTTTACATCAAATTTTTCTCGAAGGAGGAGGAGATAATTGGTGCAAGTGTCCTTAGATGATGTAATGTTAAATTGTTATGCACCCTTACCCCCTTTCTCTCTCTCTCTCTCTTTCTCTCTCTCTCTCTCCCCCCCATTGAATTGTGTGTGTGTGTGCGGGTGGCAGGTGTGTGTGTAGTTATGGTTCTGCATTTAAGTTTAAATAAGTGTGTGTGTGTGTGTGTGTGTATATATATATATATATATATATATATATATATATATATATATATATATATATATATATATATATATGAGTGCTTCAATAAGTCCATAGCCTGACACAGTTATTAACTGAATTTTGATCTATATGTAATTAATGTTCACATCTGAATTAAGTGCCTTGAAAAAGAACAAGATTATTTTTAAAATATTTGTTAAAATGTGTGTGTGTGTGTGTATATATATATATATATATATATATATATATATATTAGTGAAAATACATAATATCCAACGTTGATAACTGTTATATAGGAATAAAGTGTCACTGCCGACACTGGAGTTTGAACACAGATCACCAGAGATCAAAGACAGGCAATCCCATTTTGAATAAGTGAACCACATGATGGTAAAGAAATGTATATATGGGAATTAGTGTGGCATCTAAGCGATCACTATACAGATTACTATTCAGCTCACTATTCGGTGGTTACTACTCGAGTGAGTATTATCAAGCAAGTACTATTAGTGCGAGTGTTATTCGAAGGCGTCTGACACTAGTATTGTTTAACAGCGTTATTATAGTTGTATCTGCGATTACAAAGTCTCTACTACAACGAGCATTACGAAAGTGACAATGAGTATTCGTTGACATTACAAAAGTGGCAACGAGTGTTCACTGACATCACAAAAATAACATTACATGAAGTTTCATGCAGTTTATACAATCTTCCGGCATGGATTCTGAGCATTATTTGTAGCGTTCTCATGACTGCCATTCAAAATCGGGATTACAAACTTGTCTATTTATAATATAGAATTAGTTATTAATAATTTATGTTGCTGAAATTCATAAGTTTGAAAGTTGGAGAAATAAGAATAATGAAAATAAATAAATTTAAAAAAAAGTTCTTTTAAATTTCAATTTGGTTTTGGGACATAAACAACATATCAAGGGAGATAACTCTCGTATTTCTAGCATAAAAAGTGAGTTATATTTGTTAACAAACTATAACAGATTAAAGATATAATGTAAAAGCTGCAAAATAAAATAAGTAAATAAATAATAGGTTGGGACTATGTATCTAATATACTTATAACGGTGAAATTATATTTACACACACATTATAATCTAATCGATTACAGTAATATTGCATTGTATGTGTGTATAGGTATATAAGAAAGGTATAGGTAATGAGTATATCTTATTTTTTATCTTATCTATTTATATATATATATATATATATATTGCTTGAAGCAATCACATGTCTAGCCAAACTGATGAGCTGTGCTACAGCGAAACAGTCTGTCTATGGATGACTATATATGCCCCCTCTCATAGGTTGAGCACTTTGGAAGAAAGGGGATTTGTCAGCTGCTACTATTTAACGCTAAAAGCTCTTTGCTATGAATTGAGCACTCTGGTATCCACTAATGCTTATATCTTGTATATAATGCATTAAAAATTCCCATTCTCTGCTGCATGCTGATAGCCTGAGGGTGAGAGACTCCGACTGATGTCAAATCAGTCGGGTTTCGATCCCGGCTTGAAGCAATTGTATGTTTAGCCACACTGATGAGCTCTGATACAGCAAAACAGTATCTGTGGATGACTATATATATATATATATATATATATTTATATATACACACGCACACACACACACAGGGTTTCCATAAAGTTCATGTGCACTTTAAAAAATTTATAACTTTATTTGTATTTGCGATAGAAGTAATTTGTAAAAAGGGTTAGAAAGAAGTAAATCTATATTTTTTAAGGTTTTATTGAAATTTTATTTAAGTTTCCACATGTCCTCCATCATTAGCAATACAAAGGGTAATACGATTTTGCAGTTCACGGAAAACATTTGCCAACTGATTTACAGTAATGCCTGAAATCACATTAGTTATTTTAGCTATACTTAAAACTAGGTACATTAAATTTTATAACATTTTTTACAGATTATTTCTATCGCAAATACAATTAAAGTTATAAATTTTTTAAAGAGCATACAAACTTTATGGACACCCTGTATATACACATATATAGTGACAGTATATATATATATATATATATATATATATATATATATATATATATATTACAGGGTAAGAGGAAATAAACTCCCTATTGAAAATTACTTAAAACTTTTGTTATCATTACATTTGCATGAAACAAAATACATTGTGATCCCTAAGGTGGTAGAATTTCCTTGCTAATTTCTGTTTTTATTTCAGAGTAACACGTGTAGCCAAGAATAGTGCAATGTCTGAAACTGCATAAGCGTGTGGCAGTTTGTGATGCAAGTGCAGAGATGTTGGTGCAGTGTTCATGGACCTCATGCGTTAGTAGTTTTGTGATGTCAATGAACACTCATTGCCACTTTTGAGACTTTGTAATTGCAGATACAACTATAGTAATGTCATTGAACAATACTGGTATCAGACGCCTTCGAATAACACTCACGCTAATACTAAGTTGCTCAATAATACTTGCGTGAAAAGTAACCACCAAATAGTAATCTGTGTAGTGATCAGTATAGAGAAATAGTAAGAGAATAGTATAGAGAATAGTGATCCGTATAGTAATATAGGATAGTATAGAAATAGTGATCTGTATAGTAATATAATGTAATAGAGGATAGTGTAGAAATAGTGATCTGTATAGTAATATAGGATAGTGTAGAAATAGTGATCTGTATAGCAATATAATGTAATAGAGGATAGTGTAGAAATAGTGATCTGTATAGTAATATAATGTAATAGAGGATAGTGTAGAAATAGTGATCTGTAAAGCAATATAATGTAATAGAGGATAGTGTAGAAATAGTGATCTGTATAGCAATATAATGTAATAGAGGATAGTGTAGAAATAGTGATCTGTATAGCAATATAATGTAATATAGGATAGTGTAGAAATAGTGATCTGTATAGTAATATAGGATAGTGTAGAAACAGTGATCTGTATAGCAATATAATGTAATATAGGATAGTGTAGAAATAGTGATCTGTATAGCAATATAATGTAATATAGGATAGTGTAGAAATAGTGATCTGTATAGTAATAGAGGACAGAGTAGAAAGAGTGATCCATTAGATGCCATGCTAATTCCCATATATATATTTCTTTTATGGTCACATGATCTACTTATTAGAAATGTAATCACCTGTGTTTGCTTACTGGTGATCTGTGTTCAAACTCCGATGTCGGCAGCGACACTTTATTCTGAAATGACAAGTAGAGGACAAAACCATCAAAAATTGTCAATCCAAGCTGATTAGGATGGGATCTGCAGTAGATATCCACAGAAGCAACATCCAAATTGGAAGAAGATTTGCAAACGGTACAGGAAATGTTCAAGGATATACAGACGATTATAAACACTGGTGGACAAAGCTGATGCCTATGTAAAATTTTAACACTGTGTAGTACTTCTACCATTATACTCTCGCAAATAAAACATGTATTATGCAAATCAACCAATAATTAAATAAGGATTAAAAGAGTACAAGACTTGTTTTGTGCACAAATTGAACCGAAAAGCTTCTTTTTCCCTGAAAACTGACTATAAGGCACGGGGGGGTCAACAAGATCTTGTTGTAGGTATGAGCACCCACCTTTTCTCCAAGCTTGTAGCAGAAGGGGGATATCTTTATCCTGTTACATGTAATATAGTATATGTATAGTAAACACAGTATATATGATAATGTAATATAGTATATGTATAGTAAACACGGTATATATAATAATAATGTAATATAGTACATGTATAGTAAACACTGTATATATAATAATAATGTAATATAGTATATGTATAGTAAACACGGTATATATAATAATAATGTAATATAGTATATGTATAGTAAACACTGTCTTTTAAAAAGTCCAATTTTAGGTTATAGTTAATGAACATTTTTTTCTTTTTCAAATAATTTTGGGGTGGGAAGAGTCGTGTCCCCTTTGTTTTTAAATGAAGTGTATTGATTTTTAAAAGTTAACATTGACTTTATACTGGTACAATTCTAAGTGATAATTAATGAAAATTTGTTTTCATTTTCTTTTTTCTTTCCAGCAATAACAATAAAAACTCAAGATGAATATGTTAGTCTAATAGTATGTAATATTAAGGCAAACCATCTCATAACGGAATCATTAGAATCTCTGCAAAAACATAATGAAGATTTGAAAAGAGAGAAATAAATAATTGTAATTACAATGTTTTTACAAAAAAGCTTAAGTAAAATAAAAATGAGGAAAACAACTTCAGCTACCAGCAAGCCAAATTTTAAAAAAATTATTTTCCATTAGCTGTCACCAAATATTCCACAATGATTGATTTATTGCCAATTAAAATAGACATTAAATTCATAACAGTCCAATTCTACATTTAAATAAATTTTTTAAAAATTCACAAAAATTTTGGATATTTTTCTTT
>OZ038502.1:83079309-83119309 GCA_964036315.1 Acanthosepion esculentum
AAGTACGTACATCAAATTGTCTTTAAATTCAGTGATGGCAGAAAAATTATCATTGAACTTTTAAAAGGTAAGCTTAAATACTAATGCAATACTTAAATGCAGCGATCAATTTTGAGTTCTTCTGTAGATTATCGTTGCCTATTGCATATGGCAGCAGTATGCCTCGCAAAAAGAAATCTCTGCCAACAGAGGACCAGATTGCAATCAAGAGAAAAAAAAGTCCTGTGCAAATAAAAACACAGATCAAAACAGCAGCCTGGAGAGCTTCCAACACTGAGAATAAGCAAAGACTTAGGGACCCTCAAACTCCTGAACAAGCCAAAGGCCCAATCAAGAGCCCTCCGCAGAAGCTAGCTTAATTGTTGCCATATCGTGTGGCTTTTAAGCTAGTATTACTAAAAATGTTATTTTCTAATCATTTCACCGCAAACAAGGCAATAAAGCTACTAAGACACAATAGGTTGTGGAGGGTGAAAGGTTCAGATAATATTATTGTGTAGAAAAAAAAAGAAAAGAACAGGGTTTCAATTTTTGAAGATTGTAATTGTCAGGAAAGAAAGAATCGAGTTTCACAGACAAGAAGTGTCAAAGAAGAAACTATTAAAATAGAACTTATGGTCATATTTAGCAGTTTCAGCAGTAAAATGATGAGACCTAACTGCCAATCTAGTACTGCACTTAAATTTGTGAAGCCAAGGTACCAAAGAGGAAAGGTCATCAGAATAATAGCCATGAAAATATTTATATTAGGTTGGTGCAAAAATAATGTCGTTTTTTGACGTTCTAACATATGTGAGAAAACGACATTATTTTTGCACCAACCTAATAGAAAGGGAAGATGTTTTGAAAGTGATTGTAGCTAAGATGTCAGGTCAGCGTCAATAACATTTCAGATTCTATTTTGGATTCTGTCAAGAATCTCTGAATACATAGCAGGACATAGCAGCAATATTCAATCACAGAAGAATGGGAGATTCTGGCAAGAGAAATTGTCTAGCATGACACAGGGAACCAACTTTCTTAGCTGCAGACTTAGCAATTAACTTGACAGAATTGTTTATACAGAGCACTCTCATATATTTATGCATCCTAGTTTCAACCTGTGAAAATTTCAGTTTTATGATTTTAATATTCTGATGAATCTTAATTCTTAAGTTAATGATTGAGTCAGCTCATGTTGAGTTGTACAACAATAAAATATCCCTAGAAATTCCCCTATCGCATTGTTAAATATCTGAGCTTAACAACTTTCATAAAATATTGCAATAACATCCATAAATATGAATGCTGGTCAATATTTTAAGAAGTAAGGGGGTACAAATGAAAAGATTTGAAACTGATAACTTTTTTACATTTCACTGAAACAGACGTGAAACATTTCTATCTTCCCTTCTTTCTTTCTTTCTTTCATTTTCTCAATGAAACCAAGTAGTGTCTTTTCCCCTCATCTAACATGATCAAAATGGAATAGTCCATTATTTATGAGGTATTGGCAGGGTATAATTGTTGTGTGAACTAAGAAAAGGATATGAGGGCACCATTTTGAATTCTTTTTAAGAACATTATTTACATTATTTGGACTATTGTCCTCATCTTTGTCGCCATATTTATTACAACGTTTCGGCCATTGTACACTCTGGCCTTCTTCAGGTGGTTGGAATGTTGAACTGAACCCTTTATTTCACTCACTGGAGTAGACTGTTCTAGTTTCACTTGCCATGTTTAATGGATGTCACTTATCAGTTATCTCCTGTTAATTCCTGTCTCCAAGTTCTCCACTGCCTTAACCGGGTACTGAACTCACACTCTTTGGGTCCTGTCACTGGATCTAACTAACGCCTTTATCCACTACGCCATGTGTCCTTGAGGACATCTATGTATGAATTTCTGGGTATTATTTTTAGGGAGTTTTTCCTAAAGATAAAAACTGTTTCAAATTGTAATCTATGCATGGATGAGAAACAACAAATTACAAAATTTAACACTGTGAATAATTTGATGAGTAAAAGGAAAGAAATGGTTGATACGTCGACACATTCCCTTCAAAAAGAAATGTCAAAAGAATAATTTTTGGAAATGTTATTGAAAAAAATCTGTCACCCATTTTCTAAATTAATCTATATATATAAAACAGGATGTCTGTGTGTCTGTGTGATGCCTTTTCACTTGAGATCCATCCAACCGATTTTGACTAAACTTGGCTCATACATTGTACAATGTAAAAGATATGTTCTTAGAGTAAAAAAAAAAAAATAAAAAAAATAAATCGATAATTTTTTAAAAATCAATAATCGTTAAAGCCGATCAGAAAAATCAATAATTTCAACTTTTTCCTCCGATTTTGTTCAAACTCAGTATGTAGGTTACTTACATCATGGCGAGCTCAACGATACCTCATTTTTATTTGTACACCACAGTGTTTAGCGAAAAACCACAAAGATAAAAAATCGATTTCAACACAAATTTTAAACTAAAAAGTCACTAATTTTCAAGCAATCTAATACAAACCACACTCAATTGCAGCCAAAAATAAGTTGACTGTTTAACAGCCATTCAAGTTGATAATTGAGTCCATGTAAATAGTGAAAAATGGTGATTTTTACTGGTTAATTATTATTTTTCATTGATCTGTCAACCAATTTTCATCAAACTTAATAATTGCTTTATAAATGTATCCTCTTTTATATCCCTGGTAGCACACTGACAAATTGAATTTCAAAAACTCCAAAATAATTGTGGTTCTTAAGTGGGTCTTCATGTTGTCCGTTTTACCCTTTCATGTCCTCAGCCAACTTCAATTGAATAAATTCAGACCAATTCTGTTATATCAGTAACTGCACTAATTCAAAATGTTTTTTAATGAAAGTACTTTAAAGTAACTGAAGAAGATAGACTCTGTTACATCTAAACATGATGCTGTTTTTGCTGCATTCTGATTGATCGCTTTTTATGATTGACCAGCTGGGTATGGCTGCCAGTTAAGTATAAATTAGCATTGGTAAATAAAATATTAATTTTTTATATGTACGTAACAATGTTTCAGAGCACCAAGGTTCCATATGGTGATCCGATAAATAGTAACAAATTTGTATTAGAGGAATAGATACTGGATTCCAGCACAGATGCTATGCCGAAGTGCCAATCTGTACATAAAGAATCCTGTAATTTTTGATAGGTGATCTCTATCAGTCACACACACACACAAAAACACACACATACATACATATAGCATTCAAACATGAAACAGATTGTCACTATTCAGTGTTGACTACAGTGTCCACTTTTACATTTACATACGCACTCTGATATTGAGCACTTTTACCCATAAATATAGCATACCTTAAAACTATATATATATATATATATATATATATATATATATATATATATATATATATATATGAGTACAAACAATACTTAAAAATACATTCAGTTATAATTTATTTCATGAATATATAAATATTTATCTCTTCAGACCGAAGTGTTTTTAATAAATGGAGTTAATTTATATGGACGAAAGGAAAAAGGAGAGGAAAAAAGAAAAAAAAGGTAAAATTTTAATATTAAAAGAAGAAGGAAAAATAAATATTTCAATATAAGGTTTTAAAAAATAATAAAATATTATTTAACTATATATATATATATATATATATATATATATATATATATATATATATATAAAACAACTAAAAAGTCGTAAATTAAAAAAATGTTTTTTATGAAAGTATTTATATTTTTTTATATATATGTAATTGATATTTCAGATCGAGCTGAAGAAAGATCGAGGTCGATCTGAAATATCAATTACATATATATAAAAAAATGTAAATACTTTCATAAAAAAAACATTATTTTTTTAATTTACCACTTTTTAGTTGTTTTTTCTATATATACATATTAAGAAAGTATACGTGGCTTCTCATTATGGTATATATATATATATATATATATATATATATATATATATATATATATATATATATATATATATATATACATACACATACACACAATGCTGTAAAGCATTACTCTTCAAGTATGAATTGAGTTCTCTGAGCTGCTGGTGTATTTCGTATATTGAAAAATATTAAAAATTCCCTTCCTTTCTGCTGTGCAACAATGGCCTAGAGGTAAGATATCTGACTGACATCAAATCAGTCGGATGTCTATCCACACTGAGGAGATGTGATACAGTGAAACAATTTATCTGTGCATGACAATATATAATTTTTGTTAAATAATATGGACAAGTTCTGTCTATCAATGTTTACATTAAATTTTCCCAAATTCATTTTTACTCGTATTTTATATTATTTTTCCCCCCTACCAAATACTTTCCAATGTTGCTCCATTCATTTTCAGGGATTCTTCTGTCTGTAGTCACACAACTGGTTTTTAATTCTGGTGTTAATTTCAGTTCTGAAATGGTATAATGGTACAGACCAGTGCTGGCCATATCACATTGAAACACCTGTTCCCATATAATCACTGACGTCTGGTTAGTACCTAGATGGCTGACCTTTGGGAATGTCAGATGCTGTAAGGTTGGATGTACAAGTGGTGTAAGGGATAATGGCTTGTAATTGTTAATCAGTAAGCTGAATTCCAATTCCAGAGATGGATATGCAATGTAATTGGCCCTGATCTGGCATCTCGTCTGCAGTTGCTCTCTCACAGATGTGTCGTCGCCTCCCTCTGTCTTTTTTACAAATACTTTCATGGTAACTGCTCCGATGAGCTGCTTTCGCTGGTTCCCAGACTTCACGAATTTAAGCGCTCAACTAGGCTGGCATCTCGCTTACACCATTTCACTGTCGAAACTGGTAAGTGTAGCCGTCTCTTCTACTCCAATAGCTTCATGTCTTGCACTTCTCGCCTGTGGAACTCCCTTCCCTTTTCCAGTTTCCCTGATAGCTATAATCTCCAACTATTCAAATGTAATGTCAATCGACATCTCCAGATGCCCTGACCTATCCCCTAAACTTCTCTTCATCCTTTCCTCTATCACTCCTATTTGCTCTCGCTCCAACTCTCTGTAACCCCTTGCGTGCTAGTGGCTTCCCACCTTGCTTGGGGTGAAACGGTTAAAAAGAAAGTTGGGTTCATTGTATTCACTTATGTGCAACTACCCTTGAGAAAGGTATGACTCCACCTCCCCTCAAAGCTACTTTATTTCTCTTTATAACAAAAGACCAACTTCACTGGTGTGTGTAGAAGCAATAGGGAAGAACATCATTTCTCTATTTCACTCTCTGGGGATGAACACAACAGTCGCTCTTAGCATATTCTCTGTATTACTGACACATATATCACAATTTATTTTTTGGGCTGAGTGTGTCATTAATAGAGAGTGTGCTACTATTTGAGCACGTGTCATTAATAGAGAGTGCGCTACTATTTGAGCACGTGTCATTAATAGAGAGTGCGCTACTATTTGAGCACGTGTCATTAATAGAGAGTGCGCTACTATTTGAGCACGTGTCATTAATAGAGAGTGCGCTACTATTTGAGCACGTGTCATTAATAGAGAGTGCGCTACTATTTGAGCACGTGTCATTAATAGAGAGTGCGCTACTATTTGAGCACGTGTCATTAATAGAGAGTGCGCTACTATTTGAGCACGTGTCATTAATAGAGAGTGCGCTACTATTTGAGCACGTGTCATTAATAGAGAGTGTGCTACTATTTGAGCATGTGTCATTAATAGAGAGTGTGCTACTATCTGAGCATGTGTCAGAAAATTTACGACATTACCATATTTGGATAAAATGGATTGTAATGTGATGAAAATAATTATTAGTCTCATGATATGGAAAATATAAATAAAAGTTTCCATTTCAAATCTAATCTCGAAATCTTCACGGAGTTGACTATTACACTGCAGGCATCCACATGATTATACTGTTGCTATAGGTGCGTCATTATTTCATTATCATATTACAGGATGAGAATCCATTATTCGAAATTCTTGGGACTCAAAGTGCTTCAGTTTTCAGACTTTTTTGAATTTTGCAATACAGGCTACTTAATTTGTATATAGCATCTATAAAATTGGGCAGCTTGGGAATGGAACCCAATCATAAACACGATATCCCTTTACATTTCATAACACAGCTTATACATATACCCTGAAGGTAGTTTTATATAAATAACATATACTCTGAAAGTAGTTTTATGTAAAATTTAATAAATTTTGTGTACATACGGATACAGGTAATGATGCTAGTCATGTAATGCTCACACGGATTTTTAAGTGGTGAAATTAAGATTTCCCTTAAAAATAATGTTTTGTACTTTCTATATATATATATATATATATATATATATATATATAAACAAAACAAAAAAAACATGATCACTACTCACTACTTACTCATAAATGCAGTAAATTTTGACCTTTTGAATAATATCTTTACTGAGCATGAAACACCTGGTAAGTAATCTACAAATGAAGGTATTGCTGTGACAATCACTAACAAAAAACTTGAGCCAACATAGGCTACATAGCTGGGTTGGGGAACCCCCACCCAGGGCAGATGAGGTCCTTTACACCAGGTGCACATCACTTAGAAACCTTCCAAGAAATTTTCCATTTTTGGAAAGTCATGTCAGCACCTGAAAAACTTTTGGATTTTTGGATAAAGGATCAGTTATGTGCCATGCGTGATACACACTTAGGCGATTATGTATCTGTGACTGATGAGGCAGATTTTTTCCCACAGTAGGTTGCCATTTCTTTCTGCGGTAGGAACCCGGTCTTGTTATTTTACACACAGCTGGGGGAGAAGAAGAGGATTCATACCTTTCCCAAGGGTATTAGCATGAAAGTGAGTGTAATGGATTCAACTGGAATTCGAACTCGGCTCTCCGATTCCTCAATCCGAGACGCTATACATTACTCCACTGTGTCTACTCAACCTGTATTGATGTGCACCATAAATCAAAATTGAAATCACCTAATTTGGATGAAATGGATTGTAATGTAATGAAAATAATTATTATTTTCATGATAAGGAAAATATAAATAAAAGTTTCCGTTTCAAATCTAATCTCAAAATCTTCACTGAGTGGACATTATACGACAAGTATCTACATGATTATAATGTTGTTATTGGTGTGTCATTATTTAATTATCATATTGATGTGCACTGTAAATAGAAAGTTTGCTACACATTGAGAGTGCGTCATTAATAATGAAAATACAGTGAAATTAGTTAGCAATGATATTTACAAAGCTAGTCCTGATGCTACAAAACAGTTATAGGTGTTAAGCCAAACACCTACCAGTAAAGCTTGTCACCCACTGGTGGGCGATAGCATCCAGGTTGCTGAACACGGGTATAGATTGTTTATTTTTAACTACTTTCACTTTCATTATCTTAATTATATTAATGGCTTGCTATTCTCGTTATGATATTGCTATAGTTTCCATTGGATTTTTATGATTGTTATCAGGATACGATATGCAAATCTACATAGACTAATAATGGATAATCTTTGTTAATTAGAATTATTGATCTGAAGTCGTCTTTTTCTAAGGATAAAATGTGTTACTATGAGATTTTTTACATTTTGTCATTTGATTACACATGATTTATCATTATTATTATTATTAATATTATGATGATCCCTACTATTCTTCTGGTAATAACCTCCTGCGTGCATGTAAGTGCTACACTTTCAGATGGGATATTACCCTGCTTGCATGAAATACTACTGTCTAGAAAGACTACCAACCTTTGCTACACTAAGGTGTTGGACATGGACTCTTCCATTGACTATCAAAGTAGTTGCAAATGAGACACAAAGAGTTGCAAGGTGTGTTGCACTATGATATTCACTAGTATTGTAATATTAATCCACATGATTAAACATTCCTTTCACTAATCCAGTGTTTTCCTTTAGAATATTAATCCTAACGACGAGTTGATACGAGCATTATCACAAATACATATGACTCATTTTGTTTTCAAAGAAGCAGACAAAAACATGACAACAGAAATGTAAGGATGGTTTCATTCGCTTTCTTACCTCCTCTCATACTTGCTATCTTTCTCTCTCTTATTCGCTTTTTCCCCTCTCTCATTGTATTTGCTGTCTTTCTCTCACTCTCTCATTCACTTTATTTTCCCCTCTCTCATTGCATTCTCTCTCATTCACTTTACCCCCTCCTCTCATTATATTTGCTATCTTTCTCTCTTATTCACTTCCCCTCTCTCATAGTATTTGCTATCTTTCTCTCTCATTCACTTTCTTCCCTCCTCTCATTATACTTGCTATCTTTCTCTCTCTTTCACTTTCTTCCCACCTCTCATACTTGCTATCTTTCTATCTCTCTCATTCACTTTTCCCCTCTCTCATTATACTTGCTATCTTTCTTCCTCTCTCATTCACTTTCCCCTCTCTCATTGCATTCTCTCATTCACTTTTCCCACTCCTCTCATTATCTTTGTTATCTTTCTCTCTCTTATTCACTTCCCCTCTCTCATTGTATTTGCTATCTTTCTCTCTCATTCACTTTCTTTCCCTCTCTCATTCACTTTCTTCCCTCCTCTCATTAGACTTGCTATCTTTCTCTCTTCTCTTTGATCAAACCTTGGTCATTTGCACAATTTGTGGTAGATCAACTTTCCTACCCAGTTTATATATATATATATATATCTCCGATGCGATGAGAATGAAAGTAATATATAAATTCTAATGTTCACAGCGTTAATTCAAAAAAGATGGTTTTGTCTATATGATAAAATTATAATAAATAAATTATATATATATATATATATATATATATATATATATATATAATATGATAAAATTATTTGGTAATCTGTATGGATAATTCCAAAGAGAGAGCTCAATGTAAGAACAGAGTAAATGATAATTAAGAAAGCAGAGATTTTAGAAGCACATGGTAACATTTTTATTTCGTGAAACCAATATTTTGGTTTTGCTTCTTCAGACCAAATGGTTTTAACATTTGTTTATATGTTATTTTTGTTGGACTTCGTTCATTTCATTACAACACACAGAGGGTGCGATGAGTAAATTGTCGCCATTTTATATTTTTTAAATTTTTTGCATGCGCATTGTTTTTGATTTAGTCAACTGCACAGTATAGTCAGATCAGTTGGGCACTGTCTGTGAGAAAAAGAGCACCATGATGCAATTCCCTCTGCCAGAAATGGCATGCTGTACTGCTTGGCATTCACCCTGGAAGCTCCAATGCAAACACTTCAGAGTATTTGGGTGCCAATCTCAGGACAATGCAGAAGATTCAGAAAGAGTTGGATGAATATAATGGTGATTATGAAAATACGCCAGCTTGGAAAATTCACTGCCCGAATTTGTTGGTGAGGGCCTCAGGTTCAACATGGAGGAGGTAGTGCTGCCCTGGGTCAAGAGAGTGGCTGCTGGAAGACCCTATTTCTGGCAACAGGACCCTGCACCATGCCACACAAGCAGGAGGACACAATCGTGGCTGTTAGACAATTTCTGCGACCAGATCACCCCTTACATCTGGCAACCTAGCTCCCAAAGCTGCAACCCACTTGATTATTATGTGCGGGGCACAGCTGAACAAGAGACCAACAAAACTCAAAAGCTGAACTGAAGGCAAGGATTATGGTAGCATTCACCATCTTAAACAGGGAGACCATGCAGAAGAGTTGCAGGTGATTCCAAAGACGTCTAAAAGCCGTGGCTGAAACTAATAGTGATTTTATTGGATAAATTTACTCTTTAGTATTTCAAGATATTTTTGTGTAATTTTTGTAAAAATTTCTTTTAAAATGAAATGTCAGTTTTATTTCCATTTTTGCATAATTTGCATGAAATCTATCCATTGCAACTTGCGTGTCTCTCTCTCTCTCTCTCTCTCTCTCTATATATATATATATATGTGTGTGTGTGTGTGTCTCTCTCTCTATATATATATGTGTGTGTGTGTGTGTGTGTGTGTGTGTATGTCTCTCTCTCTATATATATGTGTGTGTGTGTGTGTGTGTCTCTCTCTCTATATGTGTGTGTGTGTCTCTCTCTCTCTCTCTATATATATATATGTGTGTGTGTGTGTGTCTCTCTCT
Source organism: Acanthosepion esculentum (assembly GCA_964036315.1). Classification (NCBI taxonomy): domain Eukaryota; kingdom Metazoa; phylum Mollusca; class Cephalopoda; order Sepiida; family Sepiidae; genus Acanthosepion; species Acanthosepion esculentum. The sequence continues at coordinate 83,089,392 of OZ038502.1, forward strand.
CTCTCTCTTTCTATATATATGTGTGTGTGTGTGTGTCTCTATCTCTCTCTCTATATATATATATGTGTGTGTATGTGTCTCTCTCTCTCTCTCTATATATATATATATATATATGTGTGTGTGTGTGTGTATGTGTCTCTCTCTCTCTCTATATATATATATATATATATGTGTGTGTGTGTGTGTGTGTCGGACAGATTTTGTCTTTATTTTCTCCTAAAATTAAAGCAAATATACAGAGTTTAGAACAGTTCATGATCAAACACAATAGACATTCGTTGTCTGTTATATTTAACAATATATGTTTGAATAATGATCTGCTGTCCCAATACACTAAATATATATATATATATATATATATATATATATATATATGATAGGAATGGTTAGGAGGATTTGATAATTATAATTAAGTAATTCATTGAGTCTGAAAGAAACCTCAACAGAATGCAGAAAGCACTGGGCGGCCGTTTCGTCCTATATTTGGGACTCATCAGCAGTGCGCATCCACTACCGAGAATTGAAACCCTGACAGTTGAGTTATCAAGCAAACGTCATACCAACTGTTCCAACGGGCCTCGGTGACGAAGAGGTAGAAAATCAGACTCAATATAGCGCCGCTCGCTCACATGGTGATAGTAGTCGTGGCTCCTGGGGGCACAGTCCTATGGTTACAGAGAATTTCAGTTGAGTTCCACCACGGAATATGTGATCGAGCGGCAGTATATCGAGTCTGATTTTGATATGGTTGGTACTCGGCTCCTTATCACTGCAGTGATAGTTTGTTCAGTACACTTGTTCTGGACTGCTGTTAATAGGAATTTAGTTTCTCTCTTCAGATGTCCTCTGCCCAAGTATGTCCATGTTTTCTCTCTTGCAATCTCTTCTGCTGTTCTCTTAAAAATTTCTCTATAGTCATTTTTCTTTCCATTTTATGTTCATCATTTTCTTATACTCTTGTCACAAATTATTTTTCATTTTTTAAAAAATCATTTTGAGGCAATAAGCCCCTAAAATGCAAATGGTTACTGAATGTTATAGAATACGAGGAAAAAACACTATTAACGAGAGAGAACAATAAAAGAGAAATAATTAAGACAGAATATAATGACTGACATTGCATTTACATTTTTGAAGATCAAAGTTGACAGGGAAGCAAGAAGCTGGAAGAGTTCCACAAGCGAGAAGTGCGATAGAAGAAACTGTTAACATAGAACTTATGGTTACATCTAGCCATACAGCTATCTATCATATCAGAGAAATTTATTTTCATTTTCCAAGAATGATTCTGTTTATTGTATTGTTAAAAATGGTCATATCTGAATGAATGGCCTTTGCCAATTTTGTTCCTGAATTTTGAAAGAAACGTTACAGAATGCAAAGACTTGTCCAGGATAGCCAGCAACTTGTCTGAATACCTTGTTGGTATGGAATTCTGACAATGATGGATTGCCCTTGTTTAAGTTTTAGATATAAGACCAAAATGATGAGAAGTTGACAAAGGACTGGAAGAATTTTAAAGCATTGACATGCTTTTCACACCCAGATTCCATACACAGGGTAAGATTCCACAGGTGGACTGCTAAGCCTATGAGTGAGTATGCGTTTCTCTGAAGTTCTTCCTCCTGCTACCTTCTAGAATTGATGCTACTACATAACAGGTTGAGATCATAGACAAAGAACACCATTGGAAAATTCGTAAACTTAAGGAATCAGCACATATGCTAGGCCACAAAAATCTCCTGAGCCGACCAAGCATAGAAATGAATACAATATGGGAACCAGTAATAAGTAGTGCCAGAGAAAAGCGATAATAACAAAAATTGCAATATGAGCTCTGTTAAAAAACGATTGCTGAAGACATTAGGTTTATAATACCCAGAAATTCATACACAGATGTTCTCAAGGACACATGGCACAGTGGATACAGGCGTTAGTTAGATCCAGTGACAGGACCCAAAGACTGACATCCATTAGACATGGCACATGGAACTAGAACAGTCTACCTCAGTGAGTGAAATAAAGGGTTCAGTTCGACATTCCAATTACCTGAAGAAGGCCGGAGTGTACAACGGCTGAAATGTTATAATAAATATGGCGACAAAGATGAGGACAATAGTCTGAATAAATGTAAATAAGCAAAAACCTAATACAAAACAAAATAAGGTAAAATTTGAAGGAGGAATTTACTCTATCACTTGTAATAATTGTCACAAGGAATGGATAGGAGAAATAAATAGCAACAGTCTGTTCCATGTTTTAATTCAATCTTCAGGCCTGTCACCATTCAGTGTAGAACTCCATAGGCAGACTGCTTATGTTAGTACAGCTGAATGTAACAGACAAAAAACATGACAATTTTTCATCAATTCATCTTGGTTTTGAACCAAATACTTTACATGAAATAGAAATTCCTGAATGCATGTCCTGTAGCTGAATTGTGAGGCAGACAGGGTCCCATCTGTTATCACAAGGAAGGAGGCTTAGAAAAAGATCTACTTTACAGATTTTTGTCAAAGCCTGTTGAAAAATATTTTGTGAATTAATCAGTCCAGAATTTTAAATTGCGAGGACCATTCCTTTTTTCTCAATTCATCTATTGAATGTTCAGCGCTCATTCATGGGTGTAAAACATTTGGTTTTAAAACAAGTTGATCAATATACGTAACCATCTTCCATTGTCAACAATACTTGCAAAAATGGAATTTGCAGCTGAAATATATATTACGCAATGCACACACACACACACACACACAAAAGGGTGGAGCAAAAAAGGTCTGAAGCAGGACATGTAGTTATTAACCGGGTTTTGATCAGAAATATTTATGGTAAAATGTTTAATCAATGTAATTAAAATTCAACACTGAATTATGTGCAAAAAGAAGGTTTTGTTGTTGAAAAGTATTTCTCGTATAAAATAAATTCCTTTTTCATCATTAGGTTGCAAACTTACTGATGTACTGCTCTTTCTCTCTTTTACTAGTTTTACACACGTGTGTGTGTGTGTGTGTGTGTGTGTGTATATATATATGTATGTATGTATACTACACATACATAGTGTGTGTATATGTATAGTTTGATGATCACAAACTCATATCCATAGAACTTATATATATATATATATATATATATATATATATATATATATATATATATATAAGGAAGAGGTTATAGAGGTTCCAACGAGAGAAAAGTGTGTATATTAAAAAAATTCCATTATGGAAAATAAAACAATATTTTAAAAAAAAATCCACATTACAACCAAAAACATTTGCGGTAACTCTCTTCTTTTTAATTATATATATATATATATATATATATATATATGGATATTGAAGGCAACATAGAGATGACAGTCTGTTCCATGCTAAACATAATTGTCAGGCCATGACAATTGCATTATTATGAAACAGACTAACACCTCTGGGTGTTGACTTCAATGTCCACTTTTATATTCACATATGTTCTGTGCTTGATATTGAGTACTTTTATAAAAGTGAACACTGAAGTCAACACTCAGAGGCAACAGACTGTTTCATTTAGCAGGAAACAGTCTGTCACCTCTGAGTGTGTGTGTGTGTGCGTGTGCTTATTATATTATCAATAATAGATATACATTTTCTTCTTCCCCGTTTGTTACAACAATGAATTTCATGCACATAGCAATCCCCAGGTACTGACTGAAAACTGACTATTGTAAATTTTAAATATTACCTTAACACAGTGGTGCAGATTTTTTTTATGAGATTTTTTTGGGACTAATTTTTTGTACGCTAACAATTTTCATAATTAGTAAATAAATTTGGGAATAATTAAAATTAACTGCAAAATCCAACTAAAGTTACCCATAAAAAATAATTGTTTGCATGGAAAGTAAGGACCTACGCACATCAAACTGTCTTTAAATTAAGTGGCTGCAGAAGAATTATTGTTGAACTTTTAAAAGGTAAGCTTAAATACTACTGCATTGATCAATTTTTAATTCTTTTTATTGCTGCCTATCATCACATGTTCTCCTCCCTACTTATTGTGATGAAGGCTCAATGAAGATCCCTCTGCAGAAGCTAGCTTATATGTCACCCGATAGGGCATCATTTAAGCTAGTATACAATAAATATCATCAATCATATTGTCAATATTATCATTTTGTTGTCTTTTTATTCTTCAATAAATTTCATTTAAATCTACATGATTATATATATATATATATATATATATATATATATATATATATATCAAGTGAACATTGAAGTCAACACTTAGAGGTAAGACACAATCGTCAGGCCACGAGTGTTGTTTTCTTTCACGGTTATTTATATATACGGTTCAGTGGTGCATTGTGGGTAGTCTATTTTGCCGGAAGTCATTTGTTTATTTATTTGGGTTAAATTATTTTGCTTGTTTTTATTTATTTTTATTTTTTTATTCTTATTTCTTATCTTATATATTTATTTTTATTTTAATCGGGGTTTTATTAACGTAGTAAAAATTTGTTTATATCACTTATTTAATAGTTTTGTTTTGGTTTGGGAATATAATCAAAGATATTTATTCAATTTTGGGGTTGATTGCTGTAGTTTATTCTAACTATTATTTTGGTGGGAGCAGTTTTTAAGTTTTTTATTACTTCATTTATTTATTTGGATTGATTATCTTTACTTGTTTTTTCTAACGGTTAATTTATTGGGGTCGGTTTGTTAGTTTGTTTATTTATTTGGATTAATTTAGATTAATTTATTTTACTTGTTTTTTATTATTTATTTATTATACTGTATATTTTTATTTACTCTTTTCGATTTTCGATTTTTAAGTAGTATTTTTTTTATTGTTATATAACAGTTTGAGTTATAGCTATGTTTTTCGTTCGATTTTTGGTTTGATTTTTATAGTCTAATATTTTGGTCATAATGGTGTGTGTGTGTGTGTGTGTGTGTGTGTGTGTGTGTGTATGTATGTATGTATGTAATATATAAGTAATGATTTTTTATTTCATTCATTAGTCTGACTGATTTTATTTCTTAAATGTTAGTGGATACCCATATTTGAGTAGAAATCTTATTAAAAAAAAATATGTGCTCTGCGGAGAGAGTATGTTATTGTTTTCTTTAATAAGCTATCTTGAATATTCAGGCCGGTAGACGGAAATAAATAAATACATTGTTTAATAAATAAACGGAACATCTCCTAAAATATGGGCATCCATTAAAAATAATGTTAAGTAATAATATTTAAATTAAAATTAAAATAATGTATAAAATATAAAAAAAATATTAAAGAAGTGAATAAGTAGTGTTACAGTGAGTAAAATGTTGTACTGGTGGTACTGTTTTATACTAAAAATTCATATATGTTGATTTATTTAGTTAAAAAAAAAAAATCCCTATTGTCCTCAATATTTAAAATTAAAAAGGCAACTGCCACTGAACAGGCATCCTGTCTGGGTTTCATTGTTGCTGGTGGTTTTTATTGTTCAAAGCCTGTTTTCCGCCCACACAGATTTGTTGAATGCAGTAGCCGGCCACAAAATGTTGCCATAGTTACTCAGAAATTGGAGTTCTGAGAAAGACGCATTCAAGGGTCAAACATACCAAGACATGCACTGAAAAGCAGAATATATATATATATATATATATATATATATATATATATATATATATATAACCAAACAGATTTATTGTCATAAGAGATACGATACATTTACACAAGATTTTCTATCACATTCTGTTATCTGTTCACCTATCATCCGTCAACTGTCAACTTGATGTCAGCTTATATCTGTTGATTGATATCAGACATTTTCCCACCCTGCTCATATCTTTCTCTAGATATTTGGTTGTTTCTTTACGTCCATTTTCATTGTATATCCCATCCTATTTTACTTTTATTATAAAAGTAAAATAGGATGGGATATAAAGATATAAATATAGATAGATATATAAAAGTTTTATATATCTATCTATATTTATATCTTTTATTTATCTTTCTTTTCTATCTTGCTATCTGTTTCTTGATTGATATCTCTCTCATTCTGTCATTACGTTCATTCATAACTTAGTTTGGTCATATCTATGATATTCCGTTAGCGATCTCTGTTCATTTCTCTCTCTCTCTCTCTCCCTCTCTCTCTTTATTACTATCTCTCTCTGTGTTCATGTCTCTTTCACTTTCATCATGTCTTTCTCCCTGTCTCTTCATATCTATTTCTCTTTTTCTTTCTCTCTCTCTCTCAGTTCATGTATCTCTTCCCCCTCTCTCGGTTCATGTCTCCCTCTCTCTACCTCTCTCTGTTCATGTCTCCCCCTCTCTCTGTTCATCTCCCACCTCTCTCTCGGTTCATGTCTCCCTCTCCCTCTTTCGGTTCATATCTTCCTCTCCCGGTCCATGTCTCCCTCTCTCTATCTCTCTCTGTTCATGTCTCCCCCTCTTTCTGTTCATCTCCCCCCTCTCTCTCTCGGTTCATGTCTCCCTCTCTCTTAGTTCATATCTATCTCCCTCGCTCTCGGTTCATATCTCCCTCTCCCGGTACATGTCTCCCTCTCCTTCTTTCGGTTCATATCTCCCTCTCCCTGTTCATATCTCTCTCTCTCTCTCTTATATACCCAAAACAAATATTAAAATTTTTTTTTTTCAAATTTAAAATTCCCAGTGTTTGTGAACAGTCCTGACCTGGCATCTCGGCTACAGACACAACACCCACCTCCCCACCATAAGGTTGCCTCTTTCTGCCTTTTCTATAAATATTCTCATTTTTTTTATAAGACAATCCTTTATATTTTGAGTTGTTAAGGTTAAGGAAAATTTAATCGATTTTGATTAGAGGTGGTTGGGTTTTAATTTCCCTAGACAGCTTATGTATCAAATATATGTTTGTACTTACAAAGTCAGGTTAAGTTTAAGTGGGGTGGGGGTGCCTGCTCGCAAATACAGACATCCGTTATTCAGCGTGTCATCTGGGTTTTCAATGACAAACAAATTTTGGCATTTTTATTTATCTGCTTAATTCATATTTTTATACATAGTTTTTCTAAAAGGGTCATTTAAATATGAGTAAGTTATACTTTTAATATTTAAATTTTATTCCTACATATTTAAAGTACCATTCCTCCTAATAACCAATAGCCTAATGGTATTTTTACAAATATATTAGTATTTAATTTTATATTTAAAAAATGTTTATTAATTAATGATCAATATAAATATGTATGTTTCATCTCTCTTCTTTTTAATATTTTTGTTTTTTACCAAAATTAATTATTATTTAAGGTGCCTGCAAAAAACAGCTGTTTCATTTCTTTGATCTAGTAAATTTTTATTTTTCAGAAACTTAATAATGTATAATTTTTCATGCATGCACAAAAGACATGGGTTATTTAATAACCTACAAGCTCTAGCTTTTCTTATTAATTTCCATTGGCTTCTTGTAAGTGCCAGAAATATTTAGATAGGGATGTTTGATTTTGGTATTTATTATTATTAAAGAATGTTCGATGTTGGTTCCACCATCTTTTAAATTCATTCCTTGTGCATCCAATGTACATTTTAACCATATCCTGATTTTCATGAGATATTGCATTGATAAACTACTGATTCAATACAACATTTATTATTAAGAGGACAGTCTTGAGGATTTTTACATTTACATCATTTTTTCTTTATTTTCATTTCTTTTTATTTTAGGAGCTATATATTTTAAATTTTAGTATCAGTGTTTATTCAAGATATTAGCATTATGTTCCTTAATAATCATTTGGAAGTTTTCAGCACAACTAACTTAATTTTAGGGTATTTTTATTAAAAATTGTACTCAGTTTACTATCTCTCGGAAAATGTTTATTAGTTAATGCAAGGAATTTTTGTCCTAACTTATTTTTTACCATTTGGCTGTATGGGGGTGATTTTTCTATTTTTTCTATGGTGTCCATTTTTATTTTTTTATATAATTGAATTTTGGGCATTTATAGCCACTATTCTTGAGAGCTTTATTATAGAAATTACTATGTTCACAGAATATTTTCTCATTTGCTGAATTTGTACTAATCCTTTTTTTGACAGATGAAATGTATATGCTTAATTATAGAGGAAGGATGATTAGACTTTGGGTGTATATACTAGGATTAGTATTGGGCTTTTTGTAAGGTAGGTATATTTCATTAAATCTAGTGCTATATCAAGGAAGTTAACGTTTTTCAATTTAGTGTTTACAGTAATTTTCAAGTTTAGACATTTAAATTCTCTGTGTAATAATTTTCTAATTTTATCAATTTTACAGTTCGTAGGATTCCTTACAATCATAAGGCCATCATCTCTGTACAATCCAGTGTCATTTATACTAATTTCATGATATGCAGTAAGATTATATAATATAAAAAGACCAATTAGGTCAGACGACTCTGCAGAGTCCAATGATCCCATTGTTATATTGAAGTGATCCTTAGTTTTAAATCCATTGCTAGTTATTATGAATAAGTACCAATTTTTTCACATTCATAATTATGTTTTTTTCTTAACTCAAAATATAAAGATTGTCTGCGCTTATAAATTAAATAAATTTTTTAGAAAGTTATTCATAGCATCGTTCGACAATGGAACAAAACGCTTGATTTTAAGTTTAATTTTCTATAATTAAATTTACAATTTTCGTTTCAGTTTTGAAACAGAAATTTCTGTGTAATGATGGAATCATATTTTTAAAAAAAGAAAATAATTATATTTTGCTCTACTCTTTGTTTTTTTTTAAAATAAAAATAATTTCTAAGAACACCGGATTATAAATCTTATTGTTCTTTCTTATTATTTCTTATATAATTGCATAGTTGTTGATATTTCTTAAGTTTCAGATGCATAAAAATTTCTGTGGGTCATAAGAAAGATATAATCTTGAAAGAGAAATAAGATATCAAATTTGTTAAGTGTTGCAAAATTTGAACAGAGACTATGAAACAATTAAAAACGAGGCAAGAACATAAAAAATAAATGTCACATAAGAAAAAATTCAATGAGTAAAAATCAAGAAAAATGTCTGAAGAAACTTGTGTTGCAAAAGTAAATTCCAGAATATTAGGAACATTGAATAAAGACATGAATATAATCAAAGTACCACCTTTTATGTTGACATCACAAAGCGAAATGTTGAATGAGGATGTACCGTAAAAGGCCTTATATCCAAACATACTCATATCCAAACTTCTCAGTGTTGATATTTAGAAGTTGTAGGAATATGCTATATTCTAATATCTTTCTTTTTTTTTTTGCAGATAATTGTTAGTAACAGGAAATTTCTCAAACTATAGGGTCTTGCACAGAAGAAACTTCAACTGTAAAAAAAAAAAATTGTAGAATCTGAATGAAACGCTAAAACTTACACTTGAAGATGATCCACTGAATACTCTGATTTAAATGAATGGATAAATGAAGATGCTAATGAATTACAAAAGAATTCAACGGTAGAATCGATTCAAAATGATTGTCAAGAAATAGATGAAGAATCAAATTCTTCCGATAATGTTGAAAATATGAAGGATGATGAAGAAAAGAAAGATATTGATGAAGTCATCAAATTCATAGAGAAGAAAATCTTTGTTCAGTAGTACAGAATGTAGAAGTGCACGTAATTTGCAGAAATGCCTGACTTTAAAAAACAAACTAGAACAGCGAAAAGTAAGCAAAATGAGAAAAGAAATGAAAGACAATTGAAAATAAATCTTAATGAACATTAAACATTGCTAAGTAATATTTACTTTGCACTATTCACATTATTCGGACTATTGTCCTCATCTTTGTCGCCATATTTATTACAACGTTTCGGCCATTGTGCACTCCAGCCTTCTTCATGCGGTTGGAATGTCGAACTGAACCTGCTCACTGGGGTAGACTGTTCTAGTTCCACGTGCCATGTCTAATAGTTATCTCCTGTTAATTCCCCTCTCCAAGATCTCCACTGCCTTAATCGGGTATTGAACTTACACTCTTTGGGTCCTGTCATTGGATCTAACTAACGCCTTTATCCACTGTGCCATGTGTCCTTATTTACTTTCATGAGACACTTAATTTTTCATATATAAGTTCTTGTGTTTTGTTAAGTTATAGTTATATTACACATGCTACATTATATCCGAACCCATCCACATATCCCAACTACTCTAAAGTCGGATATGAGGACTTCTAATGTACATGAAAAACTGAATTTCCTCCTTCACTTCATATTCCATTAGGTTGCATAAGAGTAAGTGCCATTGCCGACACTGCAGTTTGAAACTAGATTGCCAGTGAGTAACACGGGCGATTCCATTATTAGGTAGATCACATGATCATAAAGGAAGTGAATAAATAGGAAGTAGCGTAATGATCACAGATCACTGTTTCTCCTCTATCACTATACGGATCAGTGTTCCCTCTTCTTGTTTATCCACTATTGCTATACAGATTCGATTATTAGGCAGATCACGTGATCATAAAAGAAGTGAATAAATAGGAAGTAGCGTAATGATCACGGATCACTATTCACTCTTCTTGTCTATCCACTATTGCTATACAGATTACGATTCTCTTCTGATCATTATACTATTTGGTCATTACTACTTGGACAAGTATTACTAGTGTGGATGTTTTTGGAAGGTGTTACTGTTAGTACTGGCATCTATGAAACCTTGAATATAACAAATATTTTTGATAGTGATAACGAGCTTTCGCTTGACATAGCAAAAGTGACAAGCAAAACAATCCAACATCACAAAACATTAGTAAGAAGTAAGTTCCACTTGGGCAGCTTCTTCTCAAGAACTGCTGCTTTCTGGAATAGCAAAAAGCAAGGCGGTAATACCACTAGTACATAGTGGGTTACAGAGAGTGAAAGCAAAAGAGAAGACTGAGAAATGGAGAAAAGATGAACGGGATTTAAGAAGAAAGAAGATGGTGATTGACATTGCATTTAAATTTTAAATACTTGTACCCCCAAACAACATATAGTTTTGTACTACTTGCACCCCTGAAGATGATCTTGGAAGAAGATCAAAAGTACTTGGGATGAAAATAAAAGAAATTTAAACAGTTATAGCACATTTCTCTCATCCTTTAACATCAATACACTGAAGTTTATTTGTGAGTATGAACGGATTTTGTTAAAAATTAGCAGACATAATGTCTATAATTTATTTAACCAGATATGCCTAAAAGAGAATTTGCTGCCAGAATACAAATATATATATATATATATATATATATATATATATATATATATATAAAAGTGAATATAGAAGTCAACACTTAGAGGCGACAGTCTGTTTCATGCTAGACGCAATCGTCAGGCCACGATATATATATATATATATATATATATATATATTGTAAGGACGGGTTGTTTATATATCTATTTCTTATTACTGTAAACATTATTTTTGTGAATGCCCATGTTTGAGTAGATGTTCTGTGTTTTTTCTTTTTAATTTTATATTATTAAGTATATTTTCTCTACCAGTTTGCACATTTGATACTTAATAAAGAAAACATGCTCCTAATACACAATCTAGTAGACGTAATTCATACTAATATAAAAAAAAAAAAACTTAAAAAAAATGGACGTCTACTCAAGCACGTGCATCTACAAAAATAAAGGGTAATAAGAAATAATTTTGGATTAAATATAAAATTTATTATTTCCTTAGAATTACTTATGCATACATACACACATACACACACACACACACACACACACACACACACACACACACACACACACACACATAACTTATCCTTTTGTTTATTGTATCCCAAGTCATCATGTCCTTCCCTATTAGTCACGTTTCAATCACCCTGAAGGCAGTTGAATCTACAGTGTTCTCACAATTGTGCTGATAGATAATTTAATGCTCTTATTCATTCTTTCATTTCTTCCTTCCTTCTTTCTTTCCTGGATTTCTTTTTGTTTTTTGTTCATTTATTCATTCATTCTTTGGTAGTTTTTCCTTTCATACTTTTTACTTAAATGAAAAATATTTGTTCTTAAAATTTTTAATTTGATATATTTTTCTCTTTAAAATTTAAAAAAGATTTTAGATTAATATTTTTTCTCTCTTTAAAATGAATAATTTTTATTTTTTATTCTTAATTTAATATTTTTTCTTTAAAATGACTAAGTTTTAATTTGTAATTTTAATTTCTTCAAAATGTCTTAGTTTTCATTTTAATTTCTAATTTACTTTTTTAGATTCAGATTTTTTTCTTTAAAAATGATTAATTTTTAAATTGCAGATTTAATTTCAAAATATCTTATTTTTCATTTTAATTTTAAAACTCACATTTTTTTCTAAAAGGATTAACTTTTAAATTGCAATTTTAATTTCTAATTTTTATTTTTAGGTTAATATTTTTCTCTTAAAAGTGACTACTCTTTATTTTTAATATATAAAGTCATACCCTCCAATTATTTAGCTCAAACAAAAGGGGCTCACTAGCTCATATAACAAAGACAAACCTTAATTTTGTCTGACTCTGCCCTGAATACTGTCCAAAATACCAGGATCATAAAATATAATTTCTGACCAATCAGAAAAACTTTCACATGGGTTTTCACAGCAGCCGTTTCTGAGTCAATGACTCATTAGAAAGGCAATGTTTATTTCAGAGACGAACTATTGACATCTACAATGCAATAATTCCTGTTGATATTTCTCCCACAAGTCAAATTTATTTGACCACATATGTGTGTTGATTTTTTTCTGTCTTCTCTGTCCTTATGTTACACCCTGAACAAACTCTCAGTCTTCTATGACTGATATATGATACCTTGTTATGGGCAAATGAATTGAACCTTGTAAGTCACAGTAAATAAAAACGCTTATTTATCTTGACCACATTTTATCTCCATTTTTTGTTTTATCCCTTGCAATTTCTTTTTCTTATTAACAGTAAGACTGCCATTACGGTATAATTTGAAATTCTATTTTTTAAATTAAGTTTTTTTCTTCTCTGAAATGATAAATTAATTTTTCTTTTAGAAAAAAGAAAAAGATTTGGTTTAGTTTGGTTTGGTTTGGTTTACGGCATATCAACCTAAATTGGTTATTTAATGCCGACAAGACTTATTGCTGGTAATACTTTTTTCTTGTAAAATGTATAGTTGGTATATTTTTTCCCCAAAATCTATTGCTCGTAATAATTTTTCCTTCAAAAATGTATTATTGCTATTAAGACCTATTTTTACACTTTCGTAGTGTTTTGATCCCAAGTTTGGTGGTTAACTATTTGCCCATAGCTGGGACCCTAACGGGTGCTACCACTCTGGGTCAGGGTGGACCTGGACACAAGCAATTAAGAGGTGGTTCCATGCTCCTCAAAGCCTCCTGATCATCTGTTGGATGTAGTTTATCATCTTATGCAGGATGCAGATGTAGTTTATTATCATAACCAGGACAGAGAAAAAGAAGAAAAAAATTTGTTTTCTTCATTTTTTTTTTTATATTCTTCATTCTTGTTCATTCATTCACATTGTTAGGGATTACCTGCTTTATCATTTCTTCATTCTCTTTCTTTTTCTCCTTCTGTTTAGCAATTTACTTTTTTTTTCTCTTTTACTTATTTCCTCCATTTTGCTACTTTCATTTTTTCATTCTTTTCTTTCTTTCTCCCATTTAGTTTTTTATTTTTCTCCTTCCTTTCTTTCTTCCATTTCACTGCTTTCATTTTTATTTCCTTTCTTTTTTTTTTTAATTTATTCCATTTTTTTCTTTTTCTTATTCTCTTTTCTTTTCCTGGTTTCATTTAGCCCTTTTTCTTTCTTTTTTCTTTCCTCCATTTTCCTGCTTTCATTTTGGTTTTCTTTTCTTCTTTTACTTTCATTCATTCTTTATTTTTTCTGATTTATTTTTGCTACTTCTTTCTACTTCCTCTTTTTCCTTTTTCAAATTTTTCTTCCTTTGCTTTTTCCTTATTTTTTTCTTAACTTTTAACTCTTTTTGTTCAATCAATCAATTTGCCAAAAAGATTAAATACAACAATTTATTTTTTTCAAAATAGAAATACTAATTGGCTTCGGTTATTTAATGTTTTTATCATTGCAAAACATTGGATGCTTTAGAGAAAACTTATGTGTTTCCATGTAGAAATCATTCTGCGATTAGGTCATTCCAGACAAAACACACAAATGCTGCAGGAGGGTTAGGCAGGAATTGGAACTTTAACAGGTTACACAATCTGTCAATTATACAACATTCTCCCCACATCTCAATGAATATTTCATACAACTGTTAAAATTAATTGACCAAGAACGGAAAAACGTCATTTTTTTATCAACTTTCTTTTAAGAAAGCCATTTTGAGACTGCAATTCCCTGAACATTTCACTGACAACATACATGAGCAAAACAATATAATAACAATGAATCATTCATAGAAAAAGTAAATTAGTAAAGTTAATGAGATAAAATGATGAAATCCCTTTGCTAACAAAATTTTAAAGATGCATTAACCTACAAATCACTTGACGAATGTTATGATCCTTGTTTTTTAAAATTATAAGCTGTATTAGGTCTTTCTTAAATACATGAGTACTTTCAACTGTACATTCAGTCATCTTCAGGCATGGAAATTATTTTGTTTTTGGTAAAAATCAGGTAGCATCCGGAAGGAAAAAAAAATATAATGTGAATCGAAATAGGTTTTTTTTTTTTTAAATGTGTTATTGATAAGGGATGCAAACTTGTGGAGCATGCAGTCGCAACTTAAAAAAAAGTTAAAAAAGTCAAGTTTTAAAAAACAAAACAAAACATTTTGATATTTTTTTGTCTCGGATGCTACTTGAATTTTACCAAGAACAAAATGATGAGCTGTGATACAACGATACTGTCTGTCTGTGGATGACTATATATATATATATATATATATATATATATATATATATTTTTGAATTGGACATAGTCCGACAATTTATTTAAAGACATTTATATTATGTTTAACGTTCTTTTTATAGATACAAGTATTTAAGCAAATGCTCTGTTTTATAATAAACAGTATTAAATAACATTTACCAGCCTGAATGTCCGAGAAATTTTTCATAGAAAATTTTCGCTCTCCGACAGGAATCGAACCTGTATCCTATATGGAACCATCATTTCATTCATTTAAGGCACATCACGCCAAATGATGGTCCCGTATAGGATACAGGTTCGATTCCTGTCGGAGAGCGAAAATTTTCTATGAAAAATTTCTCAGATATTCAGGCCGGTAAATGTTATTTAATACTGTTTATTATAAAACAGAGCATTTGCTTAAATACTTGTATCTATAAAAAGAACGTTAAACATAATATAAATGTCTTTAAATATATATATATATATATATATATTTATTTATTGTGTGTGTATTTAGGCAGCATTTTTTCATTGATGCATGTTTCACTAAATAATATAGACAAGTGTTGTTTATTTTATGTAAATTCTTTTCATATTGTCTGAAAATCTTAATAACATTATCATTAAATGAAAAAAGAAAATCACAATATTGATACATATTTTTTAATCCAATCTAAACTTTCGGCTTACGTAAGCCATTATCAAAGATAACAATTACATTACAATATATTAAACAATACATGGACAAAACAGTGATGATAGTCTGTTTCTGTTTACATGGAAGATTTCCAAGCAACGACAAACTCATGCATATAAGACGCTGGAAGCGAAAATCACACCGCAACTCATAATGTCACACATGACGACATGAGAGTGAAAATGGAGATTCCATTTTATTTATTAAGCAGTATATTTATTTTCATCTACCAGCTTGCATATTCAAGAAATCTTATTAGAAACATATGCATTCTCTGGCAGGATTTGAACCTGCATTTCCCTAGATCTGATGTGCTTTGACTGCTTGGTTACAGAGAGCCTACAGCCAAGCAAAGCCCGAATAGTGCTTTTAAACACAAATTCTTCCCAATTCTCAAAATGTATCTCGGCTCAGTTCTGTATCCTAACACGAAGAAACGAATATCAGGAACAGCTTTTTCATTTATTAATCTGACATTTTATTATTATTATAATATATGTGTAGGTAATTATATATATATATATATATATATATATATATATATAAAGAACAGTAAGATATATAATATGGTGTTCGTTTTGATATTTTTTATTTTTGTAAAACAGTACTCAATGTAAATTTGCAGAGCATAAATATTATACAATGCGTGCCAAATTATTATTGAGATTAACAAATAACAAATATGGTGCCAATTTGTTTACATTGTGCAGATCAGTACTAAAATTTCAGTAATTGCGCAGGTCATTGTTGTCAACATTGTGTGAAAATTTTGTGTGAATTGATTGGACGGTTTTTGAAATATTAGAAAAAATAGTGTTATCTAGATAATAATTTGACACGCAGTGTAAATTATCTGATTTAAAATATGGTTTCTTTGCTACACAGTAATAACCATGTTTCAAAGACTAAAGCCAAAAACTTCAAATTTAATTATATAATTAAATTAAAAGCATTAGTTCTGTTTCATCTTCAAGCGAATTTTGGTTATTACTGTGTAACAAAGAAACCATATTTTAAATCAGTTAATTGATAATATATATATATATATGTATTAATTACTACATAGACGTACACCTTCGTTTTTGAATGTGTGATATATATATATATATATATATATATATATATATATATATATATATATATATATATATATATATATTAAAATAATGAGAAAGAACAGTAAGATTTATAATCTGGTGTTCTTATTAGTTATTTTTACTTTTAAAAAACAGTGCTCAATACAATTCTGTAGAACATAAACATTATAAATTTACTATTTTAAAAATATGGTCCCATCACTACACAGGGATTACCATGTTTCAAAAAGAAAGTAAAACTTTAAATTTAATTATCAAATTAAATTAAAATCCTGAGCACTGTTTCATTTTAAAATCGCTTGAAAATCAAACAGTGCTAGGGATTTTAATTTAATTCTATAATTAAATTAAAAGTTTTAGTTTCTGTTTTTGAAACATGGTAATTCCTGTGTAGTGATGGGACCATATTTTTAAACTAGTGAATATATATATATATATATATATATATATATATATATATATACATACACACACAAATAAATAAATTGTTAATGCTATGTGCATCCTGAGTTCACAGATATAAAGGTACCTCCACAGAAATACTTTTCTGTGATATTTTAAACTAAAAGTAATATTTGTTTCAAATCAGATTGACTTTAAATCCACTAATCTTCCTCAAATAAAGTTTTGGAAAAGTATATTTTACTTTTGAAAGATTTTTTTTAAAGAGAATTACACTGTGCTGACAGATTTATAAATATGGTTTAAAATCAAGTATTTTGTATCAAATTAAAGAGAGAAAAAAATTCCAATCAATTTAAATCCATTTTGAAATATAGAACAGTATTTTGCTTACGAGAAATATTAAATTTAGCTTGAAATTAAAACTAAAATATAAGCTTCAAGAAAAATTTTTTGTTTTTAAAAATTAATTTTAAACCTTTGGTATCACTTTTTCTGGCAGTCCATATGTTAAATGCTAAGATAGTAGTATATCTACTTGAGTGATTTTTGCATTAACTAATTCGTTCTTTCTTTTAATGTGTCATGTCCTTTTAGGATGTAGGCAGTCATGGCTCTCCACTTCTCCCTATCCCTTGTAGCTCACAATAAGTTTCATTCTTCTGTCATCTCCCACAGACCATGTTCTGTCATCCACTTGCTTAATCATAGTTACCGAATGTTTATATTGGAGAATTTAAAAATCAACAACATTTTGGAGTTAAACAGGACCCCCAGTTGTACAAAATCTGCCTTGAATTGTAAAATAAAAACTGCAATAAAACTTGGTACCTCTACAGAAGTCCCGAAAGTTTCATTAAAATCTGACAATTATTTGATTTTTGCAAGAATTTTGAAATAAGGTTTTTTTCAATATAAAAAAGATGCTAAAATTTCCAATACTTATCTTTGGTCCCCCCATTCTGACAAAAAAAAAAATTTTTTTTTTCTGTTTGTACATTAGTTTTATAGATACAATTTATTTAAGTAGATACTCTGTTTTCAATTAAGCAGTATTAATTACATTTACCAGCCTGAATGTCCAAGAAAATTTCATAGAAAATATGCGTCCTCCGACAGAAATCGAACCTGCATTCATAAATGGAAACTGTCATTTGATCTGATGTGCTATACCATTTAGCTAAAGAGAAGCCTCTCGTTAGCAAAGTCCAAATTACTGTTTTTAAACACACAATCTTTGAAGATTTTTGTCGATCAATCATATCTGCTCATGAAATGTATCTTATCATAAACAATGACAACATATAATGAAATAATAATTTTCATTTAAAAATTTCTTGAACATTCAAGGCCAGTAAATGAAATTAAAAACAGAGTATTTACTTAAATAAATTCTATCTATAAAAATAACATATCAACAGAAAATATATTAAATAATTGTCGGACTTAATCTATTTCATTAGATATATATATTCATTTTCTAACAGAAGTGTTTTTCCTTTTCAGAAGGATAAGGTTTTTTTTTCAAATTGTTCCATTATACACTATTTTAAATTTTGGTGTGAAGCTGATTATATGGATAGAACCAATTTACACCTGGTACAAGAACTAACCATCATGTTTCAGCCTATATAAGACAGTGGGGAGTTGAATAGTTCCAGACAAGTGATGTAATCAGCATCGGATTCTGCCATTGGTCAGCATTTGGTGGATAATCCTGCATGTTCTGGTGAATATCAAGAAAATTGGTTTGGCATTTTACATAAGGTACTGTCTCGACATTTGCTCAAGATTGTTGAAGCAGTTACAATTGAACTCAGGAGATCTATTCTTAGGCTGCAAACAAAGAATTTCAGTTCGTACACTTCTTTCGGGAGAAAGCTAACCATTTTTTTTCCTCCCCTTATCCATTTCCGGTGCTTCTTAAGGTTTGTTCGTCAATTTTATTCATTTTTAATTTTACAAATTGAATTGATTTTCTAAATGTGATTGGAAATGATTTTATATTTTAATTATGCACCAGCTTTTTCTGCCCATTTAATCCCCTAGAAGTGCATTTCATTGTTCTTGTTGAGAAAAAAAAAAAATTGTTTTTGCCAACAATTGATCTCTGATTTTCATCAGAGATCAATTGTTGGCAAAAAGCTTCCTTAGATATTTGTTTCCTCTTTTTTAATATTAAGATGCTTACATCGGTGCTATTTAAGGCCTTAATAATATTTTATAGTATCAGGTCATTGTTTAAATATTTACTGTTTCATAAAACACCGCTTACATAGGTAAAGTCGGTCATATGATGTAGTGTTGTGGGCAGTTGAAATTAGCATGAACTACTGTATAGATGTGCATGTCAACTCGTGTGGTCAAATGTCAGTGGCCATAGGCAATCTTGAGCAAGGAACAGTTAGGTAGGTCACTCATTATTTCCCCCTGTCCCTTCAATATGTCCTATGAGTGTTAAATTCTCCAAGTCTTCTTTTCTCAGTATGTGTCCTTGAAATTTCAACTGCCTATTTCTGGTTTGGTTTGTTTTACGTCATATCAACCTCAATGGGTTATTTAATGCCGACAAAATTTTTATTTCTGGTAATATTATGTTTTGTCAAAAATCTATGGTAGTAATTTTTTCTTTAAAAATGTATTGCTGGTAATATTTTTTTTTTTAAAAAAAAAGTATTGCTGGTAATATTTTTTTTTCAAAAAAAGGATTGCTGGTAATATATTTTTTTTTTTAAAGTATTGTTGGTAATATTTTTTTTTGAAAAATGTATTGCTGGTAATATTTTTTTTTGAAAAATGTATTGCTGGTAATAGTTTTTTTCTTCAAAGATTTATTGCTAATAATAATTTTTTACAATGTATTTCTGGTGTTAAAACCTATTTCTACACTTTCGTAGTGTTTTTACTCCAGTTTTGGGTTTAACTATTTGACCAAAGCTGGGACCCTAACAGGTGCTACCACCCCGGGTCAGGGTGGACCTGGGAACACCAGCAATTAAGAGGTGGTTCCACGCTCCTCAAAACCTCCTGATCAGAGGCCTTGCTGTTGGATGTAGTTTATCATCTTACCCAGGACGCAGATGTAGTTTATCGTCATACCCAGGATGAGCCTATTTCTGATTTTAAGTATTAGTATTTTTTAGTTTCCATTTCCTTTAAGACTTCCCCAGTGCTTACCGTTTCTAGATATGCCATGGAACTTATTAAAGATGATGCATCTTCCAACTTTGTGACATGGCTTGCTAACACCTTTTTAATAGGCATACAAGATATGGACTTTCTTTATCCAAGCCTTAAAGGTCATTATCATTGATAAGTCAAAAATAGACAGGGAAAAGTCTAGAGTAAAAGTAACCACCTATCGGAAGCATGTTCCGAACCATGAAAATATCCTCTGCATTGGTGTTAATTGCAGAGTTGATAAGAACACTTTACAACACAAAGAGATTAAAGAGGAAAACAGAAAAAAAAAATTAAGATAATGAATGGACTAGAGCACCACTTGACTTTCACTAGAGATAGACACAGAAAGTCAATATCTCACTCACAGAGTTATCCCTAATATTAGTGCAATTGATGTTGTTCTAGCAGAGGATGTTGCTGCTGTTTCAACAGTGTAAATTCCATTAAGACCGTTCTTGTGGACAATACAAACACTGGTTGTGAGGCAGGGCTTGTTATAGCTCTGGAGAAAAAAAAACTTAAAAGAAAGTTGCACATGATTAGCTGTTCGCTTCATCAAAATGAACTTCCATTTAGAGCTGATTTTAAATACACTGATGGAACTATAACAAACCCGACTGCTTTTACTGGTTCTCTAGGGAAACTTTGTGGAAACGATTACCAGGATTTACCCCAGGTAGAATCTAAAACTATCAATGGCTGTCTAGATAACATATCTTTCTGCAGTGGCAATGGAAGATTTAAGCAGTGACCAAAGACTGCTTTTAAAATATGCAGCAGGAATTTCTCAAGGGAAACTGAACTCCAGATAGGCTGCCTGCAAATTTGGGTCTCTAAATCAAGTAAGATGGTTAACTTGAGCCATCAGGTTAAGGTGTTTATGAACCAGAGGTGCTTGAATTGAAATATATGCCATTAATTGCATATATTTCAAATAATAAATTCCAAAACCAACTCTAGAATATTGTTTCAGCTTGCAAGTTGTCTGACACGCAAGTAGACTGGTGTAGTCACTTTAAGTTCAATGCTGCCCTGAGTCATTTAATGGAGAGATATATGGGTGAATAGAGTCCACTCATGCAAATGTGTTGGGCAGGTCCATTACAGCAAAGTGGACTAACCCACTTGCTGCATTAGGTAATCTCCTATAAATGAGGTAGATTTACCTGGCTTGCCTATGCAAGAAGGAAGCCATGTTAGCAGGTAAGTCATTTAACTTCTACATCTCCCTCCTCTCTCCATTGCGGAAACATAGTGACCGTTGGGAAGGAATCAGTTCCTTATTGCCTGGCCGATTGTATGGGATGATGGCAGTGACTGAGTAGGGCTCTGGGATGCCAGGTCACTTTGCAATGTAATTCTGCTATTTTCCAATTATTTGGCAGATTGATGTGGCCTAGACATATCTGTCATCGTTGGCTCAGGGGACACAGGCAAAGCACTTGGTATAGGAGTCTTGATTAAGGGCGCTTCAAGTTTCCCTAAGAATCTACGAATCTGCAGGGTTATTCTACTTGATCCTGCAACTCTAATCATATATTGACAGTTTGGAAGCATCTCTACTGTTCACCCAGCTGTGTCCCATCGATGGCTATTTGGGTTTTGAACGGAGACTGTGTCGCCCTTACAAAGTGGAGATAGGGCATGTGCAGTATGATTGTACCTCTCGATGAGGCCTGCATTGCATTTGGATAATGTCTTTTCATGTTTTTGGGCTGCGGCTATCCACTCAGGTTGTGGTTTATATAAGTGTGGTTGCAATGGGATAAAATCTTGAAGACGTCTATGAAACAGGAGTTGCACTGGTGATAAGCCGATGCCTTGGATAGGGGTGTTTCTATATTGCAGGATCGCTTTGGGCTGTCATAGGTGTGGGGAAGTGAAGAGACAGTATACCTACATCAATACAGGCAGCCTTACTAAAATATAGCTTACAGTCTTATTGCAGAAAAACAAGGCTTGCTTTGTTGACATTTCTCTAAGACTGAACCGAACAGGCAACCATCCCTGGCTTATAAGGGTTGAGCGCTTATACAAATAACTGTATATCTTCAACATGATCAAGAGAATAAATCAACAGTCAGCTGAAATACAGAATGTTGCATTAAAAAAAAGTTACAGCACAAAAATATTTTGTTTCAGAAGTAACAAGCCACCGGAGAAGAGAATAAAAAAAATTACATCCAACTTTGAAGCAACACACTGGTTAAATTTGATTAACCTCTCGCAAAATGGAGTTTGTGAACCTGCGCTTGCAGAAGGTTTTTCAAATAATGAACTAGAAGAGATTCTAATGAATGGAACATTGAAGTTACCAAATTTACCTGAACATTTGCAAGGTGTGGAAAAAGCAGTTAAATTAACTACTGAAGCTTTACAAATTATATATGAACAAAATGCATAGCACAAGCACATTATTACTAAATCATTGTGCCATCAAATAAAACCTTCATTTACGTCAAAGGGAAATTATACTGAATAATTTAGCTATATTATAATGTAATATATTTAACAGTACAGTAGTTTTAGTGTGATTTTTTTTTTATAAACAATGTAAAATTAAAACATTTTGTCTTATAATTTGTGCCCAGCAGTATTATGGCGTTATATGCACTTTTATCTATTTTTTGTTTTTATTAATTATGATCTCACAAATAATCTAACAAATCTTATTCATTGAGTAGACTGTTTTGCAATATTTTACAACTTTTTTACACAGATTTTATTTATCAAATACAATATGGCAGCCTTCATCAACTTAAAGAAGGAGACCATCCAGAGGAGTTACAGAAGATTCCGATGTCGTCTGGAGGCCGTGGTTGAAACCAATGATGATTTTATTGAATAAATCTACTCTTTAGTATTTCAAAAATAAAATCCTTATAGCACAGCCTTATAAAATTTATAATTTACTGAAGCTTTACAAATTGTATATGGACAAAATGCATGGCACAAGGACATTATTACTAAATCATTATGCCATCAAATAAAACCTTCAATCATGTCAAAGGGAAATTAGACTAAATAATTTAGCTATATTATGATGTAATATGTTATACAGTTTTTGTAGTTTTAGTGTGATTATGATGTAATATGTTATACAGTTTTTGTAGTTTTAGTGTGATTATGATGTAATATGTTATACAGTTTTTGTAGTTTTAGTGTGATTATGATGTAATATGTTATACAGTTTTTGTAGTTTTAGTGTGATTATGATGTAATATGTATATACAGTTTTTGTAGTTTTAGTGTGATTATGATGTAATATGTTATACAGTTTTTGTAGTTTTAGTGTGATTATGATGTAATATGTTATACAGTTTTTGTAGTTTTAGTGTGATTATGATGTAATATGTTATACAGTTTTTGTAGTTTTAGTGTGATTTTTAATAAACAATGCAAATGTAAAACATTTTACCTTATAATTTGTGCTCAGCAATATTATGGTCTTATATACACTTTTATTTTTTTCATTAAATATAGCCTAACAAATTGTATATGATCTGTGGGAGAATGAAAATTAAATAATAAATGAAATAAATGATAAACATAATAATTTAAAAAAATAAATAATTTAATTTTCCCATAATGCAAATGGAGACCCAAAAAAAAGGATTACCAGTCATGTGCAAAGTTTGTGACCCCCACTTCCAGAAAGGAGATCATCTAAGTCTGGATACTTTTGAATAATTGGATTTGGACGTGTTTTGCAGGAGTCCTAAGGAAAGGAGCTTCAGTGTCCCTCTCTCAGCATCATGCCGACTTCAATTTGACCACTCTCTTACCGCCAAGCTTAGTACACACACGTGGGTCAATAAAAATTGACTCTTAATTTTCCAGTCAAGTTTTCGTGTTATTTATTGTGGTCCAACAACATTACTATCTTCTGATACCAGACGAAAAAGCAAATACCAGCCCACTACAGATCTTATTCATTGGTTAGCCTTTTGTAATCATTTACAATTTTTACTTATTGAATACAGCAAAAAAATTTGAATATTTATAGTGATTCATAATTAGAATTCTAGTTTGAATATATTTTTTGTTCAATGTATCTAATAAAAAAGATTAGAACTTTATTTGGATTTATTCTTGAAATAGTAAAATTTTGAAGTCAGTTTGTATGCAAAAAACCTGTGGAAATTAGGTATTTATGTACATTTTTCAGATGATCTTTAAAACTAAATGCTCAAAAATTGGTAAAAGCTATGAAGCTAATTTTTGGTGCCAGTATTTATTCCATCAAACCGCATCTTTTACACTGAGTGCAATGATAATTTTCTAAATCTAAATTAAAAAATCAATCTTCCTTTTAATGCACCATGAGTGAGTCAGTAGTATAGAACACCATGTCATCACAGCTTTCACACTGAGTGCAATGTTGTTTTTCTAAAAAAGTGAAAAATCAACCTGCCCTAATTGGCAGTGGAATGAGGACAATCTCCTCCCATCATTAAATAAAAGATTCAGTTCAGAATTACTAGGTTACCCAGATCAATATACACTTGATGAAGACCAAACAGCACAATGATAGAAATATTGCGATAATGAAAATAAAGATGAGGACAGAAAATCGAATACAAACAGTATAAATAAAAAAACATTACAGTTTTGAAATTCAAGAAAACTTTGTTGTTTTATTTGTTTTTTAACATGAAATTTGGTGTTCAGAATATTATAAATTTAATAATGTTTTGATGCCATCTTTTGGGGGCAAGTTATAAGTCCACTTGTGAAATTAAATAAGTCAATCTTAAATATATTTAATTTAACTGTCTTTAGGCTTAAGAATATATTTTATGTATATTTCCCATTTTTAGGATTATAGATTCATGTATAGCTAAAGTTGCCTTCCAAAAGCTAAGCAAAGTAAAAAGAAATGGGAAAATCCAGTTAGAAACAAAGAAAAAAGTACTGAACTATTACATAATATTAATCCTCCTGTATGGCAGTGAATGCTGGACAATCTCCTCACAGATGAAGAAGAGACTTGAAGCAACAGAAATGTGGTCCTGCAGAAGGATGCTGAGGATACCATGGACCGGACATGAATTTCTGATTCATTTTTTTACATTTAACTCTTTGCAGTTTATTTAAAGTCAGGAATTTTTTTTTTTTTTGAGATTTAGTGATATTGTCTTACTAATTAACTCATAGCAGGCAGGAAACAAAGTGAACGATGAAGTTTTAGAGAAAATGTAAAAGAACGAACACTTACATTTAATATCAGGAAGAGAATGGTCTACCCCCATAGATTAAATAACAGGTTTCAGATGATAATTCATTGTAGGCTACTCAGATCGTCATATACCTGATGAAAGCCAGAGTGCACAATGGTTGAAACACTGTGATAGCAATAACAAAGATGAGGATGCTAGTCTGCATGTAAATAGTGTAAATACTGATAACTGCTCATCCCAGAAATCTGGGGAGAAAGTAGTGTTACAAATAAACTTGGATATGGTCAAAGAAGAAACTGTCAGCTCGACTTGAATGTAACTGAAGAACTGTTATCCAAATATTGCAATTAAGGATCCATCCTCCTCTATGGCAGTGAATGCAAGACAATCTCCGCACAGATGAAGAAGAGACTTGAAGCAAAAGAAATGTTGTTCTACAGGAGGATACTGAGAATACCATGAATATTGCTGCCGCATCTAGTCTGGTGTTCTTGCTGTATCTCTCAAGATTCTTCATAAAATCCAAAGAAGGGTCTGTGATGTTATCAGTCCTGACCTGGCATCTCGGTTTCAGTCAATTTCCCATCACCATGACATGAGTTCTCTGTATCATTTCTATAAATATTTTCATAGCAATTGTTCAGCTTTCCTCCTCGGTACCTCGTCTGCATGAATTTAGACATAGTACTCTGGGAAGTGTTTTAATAGAGTATTAACACAAGGCAAAACTGAAATCCAAAGGTGCATGGGGATAGTGAAAGATGCCTTCTAAAAGCTAAGCAAAGTATTAAGAAACAGGAAATTTTCATTGAAAACAAAGAAAAGCATACTGAAGAGTTACATAAGACAAGTCCCTCTACATGGCAGTGAATGCTGAACAATCTACTCTCAGATGAAGAGACTCGAAGCAACAGAAATGTGGTTCGACAGAAGGATGCTGAGACATACCACGGACTGAACAGGTGAGCAATGATAAAGTTTTAGAGAAAATGGAAATAAAAAGGACACATAAATAATATTAGGAAGAGAGAGTTGAAATTTATAGGGCATATAATAAGGAAAGAGGGCTTAGAAAATTTGATACTCACAGGACAGATTGAAGGCAAGATAGACAGAGGAAAACAAATGCATAACCTACCTAGCAAGTTTGAGTAAATGGATAGCAGAGCAAGGTTTAGGAGAGATAGCAAAAAGACAAAGGACTGGAAATTGTGGAGAGCCATGATCAAGGGACATGACACATAGAAGACGACGAATGAGCTTGAATAAATAGATGGCAGAAAAGAGTTTAGGAGAGATAGCAAAATGACAAAATTTATTAAGAGCTACAAAGGACTGGAAATTGTGGAGAGTCATGATCACCAATGTCCTGAATGGGACATGGCACATAGAAGATTTGTATTCTGTTTATGTTGAAAAAATATCTTTGAGCTGATTTTGAGTGTCTTCCACTTCAAGTCCAAGATGAAAATCCTGAAGACCAGAAAGGTCATGAAAAGAAGTCAAATTTGTTGAGAATGACATTTGTAAAAGAACATTTGACACAAGCAAATAAAACATCACTGATGAATTGAGTAGTTTGATTTGGTTTATTTAATGGCATATCAACTCCTCATGGGTCATTTAATGCTGGAATTTTATTTTCTTGTGAGCTTTGATTTGATTAGTTTATTATTTAACAGCATATCAAGGAATTTAATATATTAATATAAATTAATTAATATAAAATATTAATATAAATTAATTAATATAAAATATTAATATAAATTAATTAATATAAAATATTAATATAAATTAATTAATATAAAATATTAAAAAATAAAATATTAATAATAAAATTAATATATAAATTATATAAGGATTATATATAAAAGAAGCATATAGGTTCACCATTTACTAATGCAAATTTGATTTGATTTGTTTGTTTAATGTCACATCAACATCATTATGGGTCATTTAATGCTGAAATTTTCTTTTCTTGTGAGCTTTGGAAATTTTTTTTTTTTTAAAAACATGTATTGCTGGTAATTTTTTCTTGTGTATTTTTATATTTTCCTGATTTGACCCCAGTTTGGGTGTTCACTATTTACCCATAGCTCGGACCCTAACAGGTGCTACCACCCAAGGTTATAGTGAACCTTGGAAAAATGGCAATTAAGAGGTAGTTTCGTGATGATGATAATCTACATCCATCAACAAGGCATCTGATCGGGAGGTTTCAAGGAACATCGGACTACCTTGTTGTTCCCAGAATCACTCAGACCCTGGGTGGTAGCACCTGTTAGGATCCCAGTTATGGGTAAATAGCGACACCCACCAAACAAAAACAAAACACTATGAAAGTATTAAAATACATTTTTATAGTAAAAATACCGGCAATTCATTTTTATAAAAAAAAATTACCAACAATAAACTTTATCTGTAGTACAAGGCATACAATTACATTCAAAATATATTAACTTGAAGCTATAAAATTGTGTTCATATATATATATTATAGATTTCAGCATTAAATAACCCATAAAGGCTGATATGCCACTAAACACACTCAACCAATTAAATAAATTTATATATATATATATATATATATATATATATATATATATATATATATATGAATATGAATATGAATGAGATAACAATATATATTTTTATATATCAGGAACAATATTGGGGAAAATGTATGACATAGTGGCAAAAGTTTACTTTCAGGACTTCATTGGACTAAATTTGTTATGTTGGTATGACTAAACATACATACAAAAGACAGGTGCTGGGTATTTTAGAATTTTTTTAGAATAACAGTGTGGGATACCTACTGACAAAAGTGCTGGAAAGAAAAAGAAAGATTCTAAATGAATTGACGTAGATATAAAAAATTCCCAAATCCCCAGAAACCCCTTATTTGTGCACATGCGTAGTTGTACCAACATGTCACAAGTAAACCTTTTCTACTTTGTCATACATTTTCCTATATATATATATATATATATATATATCGCCTGACGATTGCACTAGCATGAAACAGACTGTCGCCTCTAAGTGCTGACTTCCATGTCCACTTTTATATTTACACACACTCTATCTCTGATATTGAGCACTTTATCCCATAAATATAGCACACTTTAAGACTATATTTCTTTATATATATATATATATATATATATATATATATATATATATATATCTTCTATTTCTAGAATTGCAGATTCCTTAAATCTAACTTGGAAAGGAAAACTTCTGAAACATTAAAATCTTGGATTTGTTGCTGAATTTACAGTTGAGCATTGGCACCAAGCATTTTAATTGTAAAATGAAGAAGGCTACAATGGTCGTGGAAAGAATTCAACAATGCTCTTATAAGTACAGGTGACTCCTCCATACTTTAATCATGAGAAATTCCCACTCAGACAAGAACTGCTAGTTTGTAGAACAGACTCACACATGGATGTTTCTCTGAATATGATAATCTTATCTGTCTATATTTCTGAGATGAGGTATTGCAATTATTTGCACTATTAGCAAGACTGTTGTCCTCATCTTTGCTGTCATATTCACGATGTCGTATGCGCTGACCTTCTTCAGTTGATTGGAATTTTGAACCGAACCCTTTATTTCAGGGTAGATTGTTCTAGTTCCACGTGCCATTCCTCTTCCAGATATCTCAGTTATTTTCCTTTAGTAACTCAACTCTCCAAGTTTTTGTTTACCTCTGCTGTGGCTAGGTATTGAACTCACAACTCTTTGGGTCAAGTCACTGGATTACCTGAACCAACGCTTTTATCCACTGGGCCATGTGTCCTTGGGAGCATCAATGTGTGAAACATGATTTATACACTGATCAAAATAAAGGGTTCGGTTCGAAATTACAATCTCTTGAAGAAGTCCAGAGCATACAATGGCTGAAACATTGTGAATATGGCAATTAAGATGAGGACAACAGTCTTGTAAACAATAATCTTAATGTTTTCAGGTCATGGGTCATTTGTTTTCTCTCCTTACCCTCATAATCTTCACTTCCTACCACCTCCTCTCTTATTCATATTGCTCAACTCATTCATCATAACCATTTTAACAGTAACCCACTAACTTGAGTGGCTCTCAAACCTTATACTGGTTTTGGTTGCTTTTGTTTAGCGGCATATCAACACCTCTATGGGTTATTTAATGCTGAAATCTAAATATTTTTTGTACACAATTTTATTTTATTTTTGGTTTAGTGATACAAGTCTTACTAATTAACTCATAGCTGGGGGGGTAAGAGTTGGATCCATACATTTCCCAAGAGTGTTTGCACGTAAGTGAGTATAACAAACCTGACTGGAACTGAACTTGGCTCTCTGATTAACAATTCCAAGTTGTTATCCATTACGCCACTTGCACATCAAAGCACCTGGTCTTCCCAAGCGGTCACACATCTCACTACTTGACCGGGCTCAATGTTGCTTAACTTCATACAGGAACCTTATACTGGGTGAACCTTAGTATAAAAAAGGATGGGACTTAGACAATTATGTG
>OZ038502.1:83121809-83131809 GCA_964036315.1 Acanthosepion esculentum
ACTGTGGTCATGTTCTATGTTCAGAAAAGAAATCGCTTGTACAAATGCAAGGAAAAGTTAATGAAAAGCTTAATCATTGCACCTTGTGTTGTTTTCAATGAAACTTGTCTATATACTTATGTACACATCACCTGAAAAATTGCACAGCAGTAACCGTACGTGTGTTTAAAAATGTGCAAATTATGTGACATTCTTGGAAATTAAATATACACTCACACACACCTGCAATCATGCAAACTTCAATGCATCTAGTTTAACATTTGCAGTACACAATTTAAATATCCCCCCCTAAAAAAACAACAAAAAATAGTCAAAACAAAAAGTATACATCAAAATTAGATGACACACAAAGATGTTGAAAGGTCATGAAGTTAACCCACAAAAATAAAAACAAGTCTGAAATATGACACCGTCATTCACCCCCACCTTATCCACCAAAATGTGTCTTTTTCTTTTCTTTGAAATGTCACCAACGTCAATCCGCATTTATGAACCAATTGCACTGAAGTTGACGACTGCTGCTGCGATTGCCATGGTTACTAAATCCCGGGACTGCATTTAAATGCAGATGCTCACGTTAACAATAAACACAGGCGATGACTTCAAATGATGCAGCCGTGCTTCATTTTTACTTCTTGCTACCACAATCCGCTTTTTGATCTATGGTCACCTACGCGTGCGACAATAAGCAGCTATTTCTCGATCGCAATCGAGCTGTTTGTTCACGCTGTAGAAAAAACAAAAAAACAATTATACCTACAATTATATCGATTGATTTGTTGTAATTATTTTTCTAAGTGTCTTCTTAAATTGTCTACCTTCGTTCGTTTTCTTCTCGTCGTCGTTTTCATTCTCTACTATTTCTTTCTGCTTGTTATTATCAATACACTTTTGTTGGTACACGGATTCTGATCCCAGCCTCTCCTTCAAAAGTGCCTTTTCTCACTTTCTTTATAGAGCTTTACCCCAAAGCAAATTCCATGTGTACATCTACAGACTATGACGACACTATTATCATTATTATATATTAGGGTGTATCAAAAGTATTTTCACTTTTTACAGACCTTTACTCTAAAGCTTATTTCATGTACACATCTAAAGACTATCTAGGACTCCACTATAGTATTACTCTGTCAGTCAATTATGCATCATACGTGATACACGTTTAGGCGATCACGTATCTTTCGATACATAACTGATGAGGTAGATTTTTTCCTGCAGTAGGTTGTCATTTCTTTCTGCGGTAGACCAGTTACCATCTAAGGCTATAGAACCCGGTCTGTCCTGCTATTTACCCATAGCTGGGAGGGAGAAGAGAATTTATACCTTTCCCAAGGATATTAGCACGTAACTGAATTTCAGTCAGTTATGTGCCATGTGTGATACACGCTTAGGCGATCACGTATCTTTCGATACATAACTGATGAGGCAGATTTCTTCCTGCAGTAGGTTGCCATTTCTGTGGTAGACCAGTTGCCACCCAAGGTTATAGAACCTAGTCTGTCCTGCTATTTACCTATAGCTGGGAGGAGAAGAAGAGGATTCATACCTTTTCCAAGGGTATTAGCACGTAAGTGAATGTAATGGATTTGACTGGGATTCGAACTCGGCTCTCCGATTCCTAAATTTGAGCCGCTATCCATTACACCACCATGTAAAAACCACATCTAAAAACTATCTATGGATCCACCATATTATTGTCATTATTATTATGATATATTTTCATAGGATTCAGAAAGATGAAATTTGCCGGACGTTGTTTATGCCAGCCAGAAAAAATTACATCACAACTCATTTTGTGCTTCAAAAGAACAGTAACCTGTAAGCTGTGATGTTCGCAGATGCACTTATACAAAATACTGTGATTGAAATTTGGAAAGGGAACTCTTATGGATGAAAACATCTATGACGGATTGGAATA
This sequence comes from Acanthosepion esculentum, assembly GCA_964036315.1. Classification (NCBI taxonomy): domain Eukaryota; kingdom Metazoa; phylum Mollusca; class Cephalopoda; order Sepiida; family Sepiidae; genus Acanthosepion; species Acanthosepion esculentum. Next base: position 83,123,731 of record OZ038502.1, read on the forward strand.
ACTGGAGTCAATATGCAAAGATGTTGTAAATGGAGACTTGGTCAAAATAAGAAAAAATATTATATATTACGATATATCAAAAGTTTTTTTAAAATTATTTACAGATGTTTACTCTATAGCTTATTTCATCTAAAGATGATGACTTCACTCAGTTATCATCATCATTATTATTATACATTGCATTTTCAATACTGTTCAGCTGCATCTTCTATTTCAGATGTCATAATGGCTGATACGGTTGCATTGGGCTTCTGACAATTGTGTGGAATTCTTTGAAACTCAGCCTCAAACCCACCGAAACGGCTCACAGAATTTTGGGATGTGGGAGGAAATGAAGCAATAACTGACTGTGTTGCCCCCAAATTGTCTCCAGCATCAGTTGTTGATTATGATGATTTAAAATGCAAAGAGAACTCAATTTTTGAAAATAGCAAAACTTTTAGAAGAATACTGAATGATAACATCAGTTTAAACAGGATTTAATTAAGGATGGATATATCAAGACATTTTAAAGATGAAGACTTATCTGTTGAAATAAAAACCAGAAGTGAGCCTCCATCAGCTGCTGATTATGATTATATATATATATATATATATATATATATATATATATATATATATCATGAAACCAGAGAAACAATGAAAAAAAAACAAAAACATGCCATGTGTGTGTGTTTGTGGAGCACTTGTTGAAGATGTATAAAAAAGTGTGTGTGTGTGTGTGTGTGTGTGTGTATACAGACAAACACACACATACATACATACATATATATATATATATATATATATATACAGGTATGAGATAAGAACAAATGTTAGTGCTGAAACATGAAAGCTATTACGTAGCGATTTTCCATACACTTTTGTTTTCACCTGCTATAATAAATTTTACATATACATATATATATATATATATATATATATATATATATATATATATGACATACACAGATATATATTATGAATGGACTAAGTCCAACAATTATTTTAATATATTTTCTGTTTATATGTTATTTTTATAGATACAAATATTTAAGTAAATGCTCTGTTTATAATAAACAGTATTAACTACATTTACCAACCTGCATGTCCAAGAAATTTCATACAGTAACACACACACATATGTATATATATATATATATATATATATATATATATATATATATATATATATATTTTAAAAATCAAAAGTAATAATTTGTGCCTAATGAGTTAATAGAACAACAAAACTAAGTTACACTTTGAACAGAGGTATATGTCACACATTATGAAATGGACAAAGTCCGACAATTATTTTAAGAGTTTTTTTATGTTGATATGATCATTTTATAGATACAAATATTTTAGTAAATGCTCTGTTTATAATAAACAGTATTAACGACATTTACCGACTTGAATGTCCAAGAAATTTTCATAGAAAATATGCGTCCTCCAACAGGAACCGAACCTGTATCTAATACAGAACCGTCATATAGCCTGACGTGTTTTTACCGATTCAGCCACGGAGGACGAATAATTTCTATGAAAATTTCTCGGACATTCAGGCTGGCAAATGTTATTAATACTGTTTATTATAAAACAGACCATTTACTTAAATATTTGTATCTATAAAAAGAACGTATAAACATAAAAAATGTCTTAAAATAATTGTTGGACTTTGTCCATTTCATAATGTGTGACGTAATTTGTTTACATCTGGATATGCATCGAGCAGATATGAATGTATGAGAGAAAATAATGGAGAATTGTAGTTTAAAAACAGTAAAATCGACCTTGCTAACCGAAATGCCCCTCTGTGGCTCAATTGGAAAAAGCACGTCAGGCTATATGATGGTTCCGTATAGGATACAGGTTCGATTCCTGTTGGGAGACACATATTTTCTATGAAAATTTCTCGGACATTCAGGCCGGTAAATGTTGTTAATACTGTTTATTATAAACAGAGCATTTTCTTAAATATTTGTATCTATAAAAAGAATGTATAAACATAAAAATGTCTTAAAAATAGGTATATGTATACTTATTAATATGTACTTCTTAGCCCTGTCTAACGACATTGAGAACTGTTTTGTTTACACCTTAAATTAAATTGAGTAAATATTTATTTGCTTACCTGTGTATGCACACTAACATATGTATATACAGTTGCTAATATCTAGTTATTTGATTTATCCACATCAATATATATATATATATATATATATATATATATATATATATCCATCTAGCTCTTATTTCAAATAACTTAAAAGAGACTGTTTTACCAACACAAGGAATGTTAAAAAATTCATGTTAAAAAGATAAAAAAACAAATGAAAACTATAAACAAAAGTTCATTTTCTCCATCAAGACATTCATTCCTGTAGTTTACTGCTAGCAGCAAGCAGAAATATTTTTTCTCTCTCCTGATGATGGCCATGTTGGCCGAAACTAGTCGAGGAATCTAAATGAAATAATAATAATAAAAAAGAAAGAATATTAATCTACATTCCAGTGTGTCTGAAGATTTTAAATAATTTTTTTAATAATTTTTATTGTTCAAAATATATATATATATATATATATATATATATATATATATTACACACACACACACACACACATTCATATGTAGCTTAATATTTACTATACTGAATCAATGAGGACACAGAAATCAACACTGCATGCTGACTGGCAGTTTTGCACTTTAAGTGATCATTGGACTGAAAACATGCTTAATTAGAGATGTTATTGTAGATATATATCTTTGTGAGTTGAGGTCTATTTGTTTTCTATCTTCTCAGTTTTCGTCACCAATTAATTTCAGTGTAATGCCTTTCAATCACACCAATGAAAAGATGCCATTTTTTTTCTTCCCATTCATTTGCCTCCTTTGTACGCATTAATCAAATGTTTTGATCCTAAACAGAAACAGTAATACATCTAAAAAGCAATTTTTCTTCTTCTTCTTCTTCTTCTATATACCATGTGTCATGTTGCTCCACAACTTCCTGTCAATTGTAGCTCTTAGTAACAGGTGTCTTTTATATGCTATCCCTCCTAATTCCTGTTCTGCAAACTATTTTCACAAGCAGTTACTCCAAAATAAACGTTTGCCTAAAATCCAATTTTGACAAAGATCAGAACTTTTTACCTGCAATTTCAAGTTTCTTTTCTTAAGGTAAACATTTGAACAAAAATTGATGTGGTTTCGTTAAGTTTATCAACAATAATTTTATGCACTAAAATTTGGTTAAGGCCAGTTGGTGAAAAACTGTTTTTAAAATGAGGTTGTCTTGATTTTGCATCTACATAACCCAGGTGCGGAAAATGTTACATTAAAACTGTGTCCCTTTAACATCACTGGTCGTATATCTTTTGACAGTCTGAGAGAACTCTTTTTACCTTTCATCAGCATGACAGATGTTAACGTCCAGGAGAATGATTCTTTGCACCTTCACAGACTAAAATATTCCACTGAGACGAAGCGAAATGATTATATTGCATCAATTGCTAGGTTAGCTGTTAGGAAAGTTGATTCACTGTGTCGTGCTAGACAATTTTTACTGCCAGAATCTAGCATACATATTCATAAAAATACTATGGCTTAATTTAAGTATATTAAATTACAGGAGTAGGGGGAAGAGAAGAGAAGATTAAGTCTTTACTGTTTGTCTTGACATCCAAACACGTTAATGTGTAGAATTTAATATCTGCCCATGGTCCGTTTTTATAGCTGTTATGGTAATTTACCCACGCATGTGTGGACTCACCCGGCTATAAATAGGAGCAGGTACTGCCTTTTGGAGGGTGAAGTTTCCAGCAGTCAGCTTTAATAGTCGGACCAAACATTCTTGCTGTAACACTCTCATTTGTATATGTTTGTATTACTGTTTCTGTTAATATATTTAACTCAATTCCTCTCTTGTGTCTTTATTTCTGGCCCTAACAAGGCCACAACAATAATGAAGACAGATACCATTCCTTGGCAATGGAGGTAACCATAGATTACTCTACACCCCCCTTTTTTTAAAGTCCTATCAATCTGAAAGTCTATCAGGAGGTCGAAACTTGCGACCATATCTGGTGGAAACTGACGTGCTGGTGCCATCAGCAAATAGCTTTTCAATTTCATTTATTTGGGTTTTGTGTTGTGTAGTAGTGCGAGAAAATAAAATAAAACTGTCGACTTAAAGCAGCAACAAACATCTGCAACAGATTTTTTCTGTCTCTCGACTGCAACACTTGTAGCCAAATCACAGTTCAAATGCTAGTCTGTCGTAACAGTCCAACAAGAAAAGTAGAAACGACAAAACTGGGTTACACGTCCAACCTTCACTTCTCACTAGCAAAAAGTAAGTGTTCCTCTCCTGAGCTCAGAAAATATTCTGCTTTTATCAGCGAAAAACAACGGCTTCTGTTCACCAAGAGATTTTTTTCTGATTGGTCACGCCATTCAGAGGAGGGAAGAAAATTAGCATAGATTCTAGTCATTGAAGTAGATTTTTGCTACTTTTTGGTAATTTTTCTTTGACAGATCGCACACAAAACAAACTTTTTTCCGAGGTAACTGATTATCTCTTTCACTACATGTTGATCCCCTGACAATTCAGCTGGACTCGATTTCTTCAAGTAACTGACATCCAAAACAGATTTTGATTGACACTGCAGTGTATTGGAAGTTTGTGGGTTGGTACCCTTTTTTGATGATGGCGGTTCAGTCTTTCACCTTAGGTGAAAGGTATTTCATCATGGAATTCCACTGTCTTAATTAGAACAGACCTTTGTGAAGCAGGTTTTACAATGACTGCTGGTGACATTTTGGTGTTTTAACCCACACAGGCTGTCCTTCAGATTAAGGCTATCCTTTGTTCAATGTCTTAGATCAAAATCCTTCTTTTGTCTCACTTTAATGTTGTTATCAATTCTTTTGTAAGATTTCTGCCCAGACAAACTTTTGGAGAACAAACTGGGAATTGCTGGGACCCAAGTATATAGATTCCTATTCATTCCAATTCTGCTGGACTAAAACCATGTTTCAAAGGAGTAGTCCTGTAATTCAGAAGTACTGTCTATGGATCATTTTCTTTTTTTTAACAAGTTCTTCACCATTTGAACTGTTCATTCAGCTTCTCTATTTCCTTGTGGATAATGTCAGCTACTAGTGAAGTGTCTGAAACTTGAGAAATTTAAAAATTCATGTAAGCTGAACCGAGGGCCGTTATCAGATACACCCAAGTGCAAATTAATTGAAACAAAATGAAAAATTCCGTTATTATTTACTTTTTTTCATATACTTCCAATAAAACATGACCCAGTGCACATGTTAGTACTTCATATGTCCATTCCACTAAATTGTTCCTTGTAAATTGACCACAGATTCTCAAGTGGATTTAAATCAGGAGAGTTTATGACCCAGTCATTAGTCCTTTGATTTGCTTACTGGTAAGGCTTGCCAGTGTGTTTGTGCAGTGTTACAATTTTCCTACACTTCCTTGGAGTAACATCCATCACAGCAATGGCCGTAGGACAACTAATCAACAGTTGAGACAATAGTGTCTGGGCATGACGAAAATCTAATGCAATTACAAATGACGCAATATTTTTCAAGGTCAAACAAATTTCATCAAATACCCTAAAAATAGATTCATAATACTGCACACCACAGCAAATGACCTAATCTGCTGAAAAACATAGTAATCGATTACACCCTGTCACTCCAGTGGGTCTAAAACTGACCGTAAGGTGAAAGAAAGGAAACTAAAGCGGTCGTTTCGATTAATTTGCAGAAAGGTATCTTTGGATACAGTGTCTTGCAAATATTAACTTGCTGTGTTCAACCACTTTGACAGAAGTGGGATGTCTGAGGGGTGAAATTTCTATCCATCTAGAGTAGTAGTCAACAATTAAAAGATACTGTTGTTCTTTCAGTTCAGATAAATCCAGAGAGACTTTTTGTCATGGGTAGTCTGGTAACTTTGTGGGTTGGCGTGGCTCTGCTGGATATCTCCTAACCTTTTCACATATGGAATACTCTTCTACCTTCTTTGCTATTTGCTTTGATAGGCTTGTCAACCATACTGTATCTCCTGCTAGTACTCTACATTTAACAAGGCTCTGATGTCCTTCATGTAAACAGTCTAATATTTTTTTCTGTAATTCTGCTGACATGATGAGTTTGGTCTGGTACAACAAAAATCCATGTAGAACTGATAAATCTTTGTCATTCAAACCAATATAATTTCAATTCGGGATCTTCCCTGACTAACATTGGACAGTGGTCTACTTTACAAAATCGTATGACCTGATTAAAGATACCATCTGATAACTGCTTTATTCTTATTTCTTCCAGAAATTCATTACTTACTGAAATATTAGCAATTTATGCTTCTCCCGTCGAACTCGACGTATGAGGGCCAGACAGATCAATTCCCAGAAACTGAAAGCCGGACAGCCACACCAGATTTGATTATAGTGGTGAAGGCTTTGTGCAGGGCCATCCACACTTTTTGGAGGGACGAATACAGGGACCTGGTGCAACGAATGCCACAAGGTCCCCAAACGACCCTCCGCAGGTTTTGAATTCAGAGTTGTCCTTCTCCTAGACCAGTTGCCGTCCAAGGCTATAGAATCCAGTCTGTCCTGCTATTTACCCATAGTTGGAGGGAGAAGAGGAGGATTCACATCTTTCCCAAGGGTGTTAGCACGTAAGTGAATGTAATGGAATCGACTCAATCCAAGCCGTTATCCATTACTCCACTGTGCCTCCTAAAATATTCGCAATTACTGAATTAATAAATGTTCTGTTTTCGTTTGGTTTGTTTTGTTTTGCTTTACGGTATATCAACCTCAATGGGTTGACAAGGTTTTTATTGCTAGTAATATTTTTTCCCAAAAATTGTACTGCTGGTAATATTTTTCCACCAAAAATGTATTGCTGGTAATATTCCCCCCCCCCAAAAAATGTATTGCTGGTAATATTTTCCCCCCCCCAAAAAATGTATTGCTGGTAATATTTTTTCCCCCCAAAAAAATGTATTGCTGGTAATATACCCCCCCCCCACCCCCACCACACACACACACACCAAAAAAAAATGTATTGCTGGTAATATTTTTTTCAAAAATTCATTGCTGGTAATAATTTTTTTTTTTCAAAAATTCATTGGTAATAATTTTTTTTTTCAAAAATTCATTGCTGGTATCAAAACCCATTTTTACACTTTCATAGTGCTTTGACCCAAGTTTGGGGGTTAACTATTTGCCCATAGTTGGGACCCTAACAGGTGCTACCACCCCGAGTCAGGGTGGATCTGGGAACACCAGCAATTAACAGGTGGTTTCACGCTCCTCAAAACCTCCTGATCAGAGGCCTTGCTGTTGGATGTAGTTTATCATCTTACACAGGACACGGATGTAGTTTATCTCCAGGATGGAGAATTCGTTCTGTATATCCTGACTAGTTGGACTATTAGTAGGAGCCTGAGATAAAATGTCAACTATTATTAGTTCTTTTCCTGGTATGTAAATGGGATCGTATGAGAACCTCGTTAGTCTCATTCAAAACCAATGGTCCTAGGGGTCACATTTCATTCTGACTTTTCTTTTTTTGGAAGTATCAGCGGTGGTTTGTCCTCTGTTTCTATAATAAAATTTGTTAACCAAACTAGGAAATGTCAAACTTCTCAAAGCACCAGGTAACAGCTAAAGCCTCGTTTTCAAGTTGAGCATAAATTGGCTCTGTTATCGTAAGAGATCTTGATGCATAAAACACTGGTCTCCATTCATTCCCTTGCTTTTGCAGAAGAACCCCCACCTAAGCTGTATGGAGATGAATCTACTGAGACCTTTGTTGGATTATTGGCATTATAATGGGTTAGAATTAGTGTGGAGCTCAACATCTTTTTCAGAGTTTGGAACACAAATTCTTGTGGCTCCTCCCAAGTCCAAGTGTTTTCTTTCTTCAGTAAATCTCCGAGAGGCTTCGTAACATTTGCTAAATTCTTAGCAAATTTTCCTATGTAGTTTATCATGCCTGGCAGTCTTCGTAATTTGAATACATCTTTTGGTTGCGGTAAGTCTATTATTACTTTGACTTTCTCT
>OZ038502.1:83136809-83254309 GCA_964036315.1 Acanthosepion esculentum
TATTCTGTTTTGATCATGGGGAAAGAGGGTAAAAGACACTACTTGGTTTCAGTAAGAAAGAAAGGGAAATGGAAAAGTTGTCAATTTCAAATGTATTCATTTGTACCCACTTCTTAAAATATTGACCAGCATTCATATTTATGATTCTTATTGGAATATTTTGTTAAAACTGTTAAGATGAAATATTTAATGATGCAATAGTAAAATATCTGTAGAAATTCGCCTGTCATAGAACGCACCATGAGCTTAATAAATCATTAACTGAAGAATAAAGTATCTGTCTATATCTCTGAGATGAGGTATTATCATTATTTACATTATTCGAACTGTTATCCTCATCTTCATTACTATATTCACAACGTTTTGGCCATTGTATGCTCCAGCCTTCTTCAGGTGATTGGAATTTCGAACCTCAAGGATACGTAGCCCTATGGAAAAAGACGTAGGTTAGATCTAGTGACTAGACTCAAAGAGTTGTGAGTTCAATACCAGGCCACAGCAGTAGTGAACCAAAACTTGCAAGTTGAGTTATTAGGGGAATAAGTGAGACATCTGGAAGAAGCATGGAATGTGGAACTAGAACAATCTACCTTGGTGGATGAAATAAAGGGTTCGGTTTGAAATTCCAATCACTTGAAGGAGCCGTACAACGGCCAAAACATTGTCATTATGGCAATGAAGATGAGGATAACAGTCCGAATAATGTAAATTAAGATTGATCAGAATATTAAAATAGAAAAACAGTAAATTTTCATTGGTTAAAACTAATTCTACAAAATATACTTAATAGTCATTAATATTTAATAAATACAGAAAATGGAGACGAAGAGCCAAGAAATGGCTTGTTTTAATGGGTAGACAAAGAAGGCAAGAAGGAAGGGCTAGCCATGAACGGTAAGAAGACAAAAAGTATAGTCATCTTGAGTAAACTGGAACATACATTCAGCCACACTGTCAAGAGTTACATTTATTTTGATAAGACTTTCAATCTCTAGGTCAGTTGACATTAATCTCACTGCTCAAAAAAAAATAACAAGGAGGGCTACTCAAATATATATGCCCACTAAATATAACACTGATAGTGATTTTATATATATATATATATATATATATATATATATATATATATCACAAAAGAGAGCTCAAATTAATTTTTATTATAGACCATATAAGTGAATTACAATTAATGACATCCAAATGATTTACCTCATACAGATGATCATTTCGTCCATGGGAAAGTAGTTTTCCCTGGCCTTATCAAGGCAAATACATTTACTAAAATGAATAAAACATTTCTTCATAGGAAATTTGAAAGGCAAAGGAAGGAAAGAAGGAAAAAAGAAAAGGGGAAGACTAAAAGGAGAGGGAGTAAGAATTGGCTTATAGTAGAGGAAGGAGTTATATAGATAAGGAGGGTTAAGGGACTTAAGGTGGTTATGGTGGAGTTGGGTGCAAATAAACACGACAAAAAAATGGACACTGACATAAATGCAACTTATCAACACCTGTGCAAGGAAGAAAAATGAACAAAAAAAGGCTATGAAATATTTTAGAGAGGAGCTTACAATTATTATAGAATGAGAGTAAGAATTTAAAATTAATACTTTTATAAAAAGATGTTAATATCAATCCATTCAATACTACATCTTTAACTATATAGTAAAAGATACAGTAAAAAAATTAAGTAAATTATTAATATACTAATTTCATTTAAATATAATCACTCTCATTATATCAATATAATATTAAATTTTCAAATACTAAGTTTATAATTTAAATTATATCATACTTTTTTTTTTTAAAAATCTTTTCACCCCAAGCAAGGCTGGAAGCCGCTAGCACGCAAGGGGTTACAGAAGGTTTGGAGGAAGAGCAGATCGGAGTGGTAGAGGAAAGGATGTGGAGAAAGATAGTGGATCGATCAAGGCAAGGGGGTTACAGAAGATTTGGAGCGAGAACAGATAGGAATGAAAGGTGAAAGGATGTGGAGAAGGGAAGTGGATAGATCAAGGCAACTGGAGATGTCGATTGACGTTACACTTAAATAGTTGCAGATTATATTTGTCAGGGAAACAGGAATAAGGAAGGGAGTTCCACAGGCGAGATGTGCGAGACGAAGCTATTGGAGTAGAAGAGACGAACAGTTTCAACGGTGAAGGGGTGGGAACGGGATGCCAGCCTCGTAGGATGCTTATACTAATTATTTAAAAATTCTGTAAAGGATTAAATTTAAATTCAGTATATAAAAGAAATTAGTATTAGAAAATTCCACATATAGATGAAAATTCCACATAGAGAAAATATGTAACAGGGAGAGAAATATTTAGATATAGAAGGAAATTACACATTTCGAAAACAATTTCACAAAATGAAAAAAAATTACATATAGGGAAGATGTCACAACATAGAAACATTCACATATAAAAATATAAATGAAAGAGAGAAGTGCGAGGTTCGGCTGATGCTATGTTAGTTGAAATTTGTTCCTGTAGTGATATTTGGAGTGTGGGGTTGAAATAATGTTATGTCAGTTGGAATTTTTCCTATGGCGACACTTGGATACCAATTCATTCCTTTTATTTAGTAGAATATCTTGATTCTTAAATTTAATTTTTACTTCCAAACAAATTACATCTACCCTTAATGCTATTTGGAGTCCTAGCAAAACCTATCAATTCCCAGTCAATTAGAGTGTTCAGGTCTTTCTCCCTCAATTCCCAAAATTTTGGGGAGAGAGTAGTTTAATGTCTGGGGTTTATTTTGTATAATAATAGCTTTTAGTGTGTGTGTATGTGTGTGTGTGTGTGTGTGGATATATATATATATATACACACACACACACACCGGCTGTAACAACAAAATTGTCCATCCCACAAAATGTTTAATATCTAAAAGCCACTAAACTAAGTGAGTTTCTTTTGTCCAGGTTTTCAGATAAGATGTTTAGCCATCTTGATACCATTTATCACTGAAAAACCCTTTGAGTTATTCAGCTAAAGTGAGAACAAGTTAAAATCATTCTGTGTCAGCCCCACTATCTTCTCAATTGAGCAATGGTGAGAGGAAAAATCATTCAGGCCTTCATTAATGGTACCAACATTCATACTTTGGCTTCCATCTTCAAAGTTGATCCAAGAACCATCAAGAGAATGAAGAATAAGTTTAAAAAAGTGGGAACAGTAGAGAGGAAAACTGGATCAGGAACTCACAACAGGAAGAGGGATCATCATTTCAACCTTGAGCTGAAGAGATCAATTAGAAAAGATTGAACTCAATCCATAAGATGTTTGGCATGTGAGAGAGGAGTTTCAGCTATGACAGTCCAAAGAGCAGTGTAAAAAGACTTGAAAATTAAATCGTACATGAAATGTGTGAGGCACCTTGTTACTCCAGGACAGTAAGTTAGAAAGTTAGAGAGGGTGAAGATCATCTTGAATAAGTTAAGAAATGATCCTGGAATAATATATATGAATTTTATTTCAATCCTTCCTAAGCTTTTGATCCTTAGCTATCATTAATTAATGATAAACATGTCATTTTTGTTTATGATCGATTTCATCACGATTCTTCTGTTAAGCTTGGAGAGTAATTATACATTCGTATTGCTCAAAGTAGTGTTCAATAGTGTTATAAATACCTTGGAAAATTCCAGTAAGATATCTTTAATCATTTCTATCATATCTGTAATCATTTCTAAGATACCACGGTTCAAAGCTTAACAATTAGACAATTACACCCAGTATATATATATATATATATATATGATGGCTGTCTACAACCATGACCACCTTCTTTTATGGAAAAAAGTACCTGTAACTTTATAATAACAAGAGACATTTTTACATCATGAATATCACTCTCTGAATGTCAATGACCACAATCCAGTGACGAGATAGCTCAAGATGAGTTCAATCATAGATTTTATTTCAGAGATGCCCTTCTCTTAGACAGGTTGCCACCCAAGACTGAAGAACTCAGTTTGCTCTACTATTTAACCCATAGCTGAGAGAAGAGATGGATTCATACCTTTCCTATGTGCATTTGTGTGAAAGTGAATCCCACAGACTTAGTTTGCCAATTTCTGTTTCCAAGATGTTATCCATTACAATTCCCACAAACCCGCATATATAGGTGTGTGTGCATGAGAGTATATATATATATATATATATATATATATATATATATATATATAAGAGAGAGAGAGATAGATAACAATAAAATAGATAACAAACGATAGATAAAAAGCATAATGAAATAGATATGAACAAACCCAGAGAGATCGATAGATACGAACAAACCCAGAGAGATCGATAGATACGAACAAACCCAGAGAGATCGATAGATACGAACAAACCCAGAGAGATCGATAGATACGAACAAACCCAGAGAGATCGATAGATACGAACAAACCCAGAGAGATAGATATGAACAGACCGAAATAGATATTGTAAGCTGATGAAAGAGATTTGAGGGATAAAACAATAATAATGATAATAATATTTATTGTCCATCATTCAACCCTTTGACCAAATAGAAGCACGATAAAAAAAAAGATGTTAAAAATGAGAATTCTTTTGACACACCATGTCCTTTCTAAACAAAAAAATAAAACGAAGTCGGACTTTTTTTGTTGCAGAATGTCTGTTTTTCATTTCCCCTCAAGCAAGGCAATAATGCCACTAAGATGGAAAGGGTTACTAGATGTGTAAGAGAATGAAAAGATTTTAGCGAGAAAAGTAAATAAATGAACAGCATACAGGAAGCAGAAGCTGGTGATTGACGTTACATTTAAATTTTGAAGATTGTAGTTGACAGGGAAGCAAGAAATTGGGAGGGAGCTCCACAGGTAAGAAGTGAGAGAAATTTTATACAAAAGGAATTGTCATAAATTATTTTGCTTATTTTTTCGATTAACCATTCTAAGTTTGATTGGATGGCACTTATCTATTCAATATGCATGTGTTTATGTGAATTAATAATTAATAAAGAATTAATATTCTTAATTATTTTATTTCATTATTATTTTATATTTTTTAATTTTTTATTAATCATTTCACCTCAAGGAAGGCAATAATGTCACTATGATGCAGGGACGTTACAGAGAGTGAAAGAAACCGAGAAGAATTTGCAGGGAAAGATAGAGGAATGGACAAAAAAGGAACAGAGTGAAAGAAGATGGAAGATGGTGATCAACATTGTAGTTAAATTTTTGAAGATTGTAGTTATCAGGGAAGCAAGAAATCAGAATGGAGTTACACAGATGGGAAGTGTGAGAAAAGAAACTATTGGAGTAGAAGGGACAGTTGCATTGAGATAGTTCAACAGTAAATTGGTGAAACCTAGTTGCCAATCTAGTAGCACGCTTAAATTCATGTAGTTGGAGCACAAGGGAAAAAAAACATGTCGAGCAGACTGATTAATTTTGTGATAAATTCTAGACTAACATCTCCTTCATGTGTTGTGTGGAATCCTATCCCCAGTTCTAAGAAGTGACAGGCTAATGATAAAAACCCCTAAAAACACATCCCATATTTTACACCACCTAAGTACAACAAGGAGTCCCTCCTTGGAGAGGCATAAAGTATATAACCTGCATCACAGGTGGCCTCTTGCTGAACAAGCCATTGGTATTCCTCTTGAAAAATGGGTATACAACATGTGGCAATGAAGACGGATGACCACTGCCAGGGGACTAAAACTGCTCATCCTTAATGTATTTCCCTATCAATCGGGCAAAATACAAGAAGTGGTAGTGGTATCATCTTACTGGTTCACACAAACCAATTCTTAAATTATAAAAGCTTAGCGAACCAGTTATTGGATGATCCAAAAATAATCTTATATATTAATAGCCGATGGTTTAGGTAAAATGTTAGTTATGTTATGCTCACTTGCACATACGCCTAGTGAAACTCTAGTAGACACGTACCCACCATCATTTTGATATTAAAAATGTGGCAAATCTGGTCATGAATTTGATAGGCCGTTCATTGGACTTTTAGGATTGCAGCAATTCAGTTTGAATGTGGCTAATAAACCATGACACAGCTGATGACACTAGAGTCATAACAAAATATCATACATCTGAACAGAAATACAATGAGAATAGAATTTCAATCTGGAAATATCTTTATAAATGTGGTGAAGAATTAATTTCAACTTGGAAATAAGTGTTAGGGTTTTAAATTGAGTTGAAATTAGTTCTGTCACTCAAATAAATGATTTCTATTATCAAAATGGTTTCATTCTTTTTTGATACTATAAAGTGATTTGTTTCCATTCTCAGATTGAAAAAAAAAAAAAAATAAGCAGAATAGATTCCTAAAGATTATCTGCCTTTTTAGAACCGATTCTTGGAAATTTGGGATGCCACCACTGAATACGCAAGATACAAGGGTTTCATGCACAAAATCAGTCTCGCACACAACCCATGCACGTGCGAGAAGCTACAAATCACACAATGTCTTGAGGTACAATTCAGTAGGAAAGAAGTTAACAGTGTTTTTCAGGGCTGATTTTGAACCTGTATGATTGTCTGATTTGCCTTTTCCTTCAGTTCTTTATATATGTATACGCAGGCCTGAGTTTTCCATCACATTGTCTTTGTTTGGGCACCTCAAAGTGGTTTAATGGTTAGTAAGCTTGTCTCTCTCTTGATCAATTACAACAGAGTAGCGAGTTTGATCCTCACTAGGTGCTCCACACTGTCAGCCTTGTGCCACATATAATCTATGCTTAGAAAATCATTTGGGCACTTTGATGTGGTTAAATGGTTAGCAAGCTTGTCTCTCTAGATCAAAACCCACTGAATAGTGAATTTGATCCTCACTGGGTACCCTGTACTTTCACCCTTGTGTTGCATCTAGGCTACGTTTAGAACTTAGGAAATCATTTCAGGGCACTTTGGTGCGGTATAATGGTTAGCAAGGTTGTCTTACTAGATCAATTACAACTGAATATTGAGTTTGATCCTCACTGGGTGGTCCATACTTTTAGCCTTGCGCCACATCTAAGCTATACTTAGAAAATGACCATATTGTCTTTGTTCATTCGATTTACAGTCAGCAATTCAGGCCATTGATGTTCGATTTGATCTCAGCCAGACAATTAAGGCGGCCATTTCATAAACCTAACCGCACACTTTTAAAACTATTCTGAAGTGGTTTTCAAAGTATGTTTTGTCTGTTTTGTTGGAAGGTGAATTGCCTGGCAAGTCTAAGCTGGAGAGAAGATGGTAAAAGATTTGAAAGAATGGACTGACATTTCAACAAATCAATTTCCCACTTAGTCTTGGGTGATCTTTCTGGTACCTTCCGCTTTATAGCAACTCCATAAGACAAGGTGTTCACCACCATGATACACTATTGGGCTAATATTTTTTTTACATTGAATATCCCCCTACATATCAAATATAACAGTTCTGGTTACATCCTCAAAGTTCAATTTTTGTTTAATCTAATCAGATAACAGTTTCCTAGTAATCATTAACATTTAGCACTCCCCTTTTACTGTATATGGAATCCCTTCAAAATATTGGGTTTTCTTTTTATATATTACTTTAGGTACCTTCACTTTTTTGCTGAAAAAACAGCATAGCATGATGAAAAAAGGCTCAAACTTAATAAAAACAAAGTTTTATCGTCAAAATGTTTACATTATTATTAAGAGGAAAACCCAAAGTATTTTTTTATATTATTTTATTAAATTTTTTAATCCTTTCTATAATGTCTGAGGTTTTGGTTAAAAACTTGAATTTTTTTGTGTTAGCAGTCGACGTAATATTTACAATTAGTTTTTTAGTGTCTTTTTTTTTATGATGAAAAACACATTGATTTGGAAATTCTTTCAAAACTCAAATAATTGCCGGATTTTAATGAAACTTTAAGGAATTATTCGCAAATGAATGAAATTATTTAAAATTTTTTTTTTTACATATGTTAACCGAACCCCACACACGCTCATAATTTCAGGAAATTTCGAGAAATTAAATTTTCAAACAAAAATTTTATTAGTTAAAAGCAAGACTCCTTGGAGAATGTAAATCATCAATTTTATTTTTCAAACTAGTACTCATTTCTTAAAAATCTGCCCTGAATCATAAAATAAAAATGCAATAAAACTAAAACACTATTAGAAAACCTTTTAATTGCTTTTACAAATAAGGTTTTGTAAGGACACTATTGTCTTAAGAAAAATTTTTTTTTAATAAATAATGAATTTTTACAAGAATTGTTTCCATTTATTAAAATTTTAATTATAATAATTTATAACATATAAATCTTTTAAAATTCTGCATTACTGTTATTTGGTTAGTTAATATTGTTATTAAGTGAAAACTATATTTACTAATCAAAAATTGAAAAGCTTAGTACAAATTACTTTGCACCAAGATTTTTAAAATAATTTTTCATTTTTTTTATGTATATAAAATATTACGTAACATGCCCATGTTTGAAAGTATGGTCAATAAATATTCAACATTATCAGAAAATAAGAGCAATGACTACAGTAAATTTAAAGTCAATATTCCTAAAATTAGATTACAGAGAATATTTTCCAACATTTTTAAGACTACTGGGTACTTAAAAAATTATATAAAAAAAGGGGCTCACCTGTCAGTTTTTTAAATTATGTTTTAATAAACCTGTCAACACCTTTGTCATCAGTTGTTACGTAGGTGACAAGTGGTGACAAGTACATAATCCCTGCTATTGTTTGTTTTAAAAATCCATTTCTGTTATTTTAAACTTAAAGTAAATAATTTTTTTTTTTTCAAATTAGATTAATTATATTTTAATTCAACCTATATTCCTCAAATAAAGTTTAAGTAAAGTATATTTTATTTTTGGAAGATTTTTTAATACAGAGAATTACATTATGATGAAAGACGACTTAAAAGAAAAGAAAAAAAAAGGGCACTAATCAGATATTTTAGCAAAAAAGAGAAAAAAAATTGATTCTAATCAATATAATTTCTGTTTGAAATACACCAGAGTATTTTGCTTACTGAAAATAGTAAATTTAATTTTTTAGCTCTCAGTTAAAGCTAAAATGAAAGCTTTGAGAAGGCTTTTTCATTTATAAAAAAATTCATTTTAATCCAAGGTATCGAAAACTAGTAGAAGTACCTATATTAGTTCTATATATTTACAATTGCAGTAGCCTGACTCTTAATTTAAAGTCAATATTGTTTTAGATGTTGCTATAGAAGGATATAGCTGCACAACCAAGAAATTAAAATTCAACTTGCATTGAGAGGACTAACATTTTCTAAAGTCTTTAACAGTTAGAAACCACCATGTCACATCCACATAGTTGACTCATCCTTATTCTCTTCGTATTCCATTGGTAAGGAAGAAGTTCCACTCAAACAGCTTCTTCCCCTATCTTACATATTTATAAGTCTGCCATTCGTCCTTGCTTCGAATATTGCTGCCACATCTGGTTTGGTGCTCGTTCTATTTATTTAGATTCTTGATAAAATCCAAAGAAGAATCAGCAATGTTATTGGTGCTAACCTGGCATCTCGGCCTCAGTCACTTTCTCACCACTGTGACAGAGCATCCCAGTGCCTTTTCTATAAATACTTTCATGGTAATTGTTCTGAAGAAATTTCCTCTATAGTACCTAGATTTTATGAAATTAAGCACAGTACTAGATTGGCAGTAAGGTCTCATCAATTCGCAGTTGAAATGGCTCGATGTAACCATAAGTTCCATGCAAACAGTTTCTTCTATCACACTTCACACTTATGGAAAATAGGGTTTTTTTTTTAATCATACTCTGTAACATTCAGTAACCCTTTCTTTCTTAGTGGCTTTATTGCCTTGCTTTAGAGTAAAATTATTAAAAAAAGTATGTGAACTGATTGTTTTTATGGCTTATCAACCCTCTGTGGATTACTTAAAGTCAAAACATATTTTTTGGCTTATAAAAATAATTATTTTTTGCAAATTAATATTGCATTAAGAATTTTTTCAGAATAGTCATGATTTTTCCAGATATATGTTTTACTATTTAGCCCATATATAGTGGAGAAGATGGATTCATACCTTTCCTAAGGGTAATTGTGCGTAAATGAAGGTAACAAAACCAACTGCAATTTGAACGGCTTTCTGATTTCTCATTCCAAATTGCTACTCATTGCACCATCCACACAACCCAGAAATGCGGAAAGATGCATCCCCGATCACTATGATCTTAATATCTTCAAGTCTAGGGTCAACCATTATCTATCCTACCTATCCTCATAACATACACTCTTTACCTCCTCCTTTTTATAACCTTACCCCAACCTCATTCAATAACCCTCTACCTTGAGAGGCTCTTGGGTCTTGTACCGGATGAACTATAGTATAAAATATATATAATAGCTGTCTCCTAGGGCAGTGAGTCAATCCCTGTTGCAGACACCTTCTCAGACATATTTGTATTCGTTCAGCACCCACAGAGCCGACACGTGGTTTATACTGTAACTGTGCTGAGTGGACCTTAGTTTCTGGGAGCGAGTGCAGAATCTGTTATGGTGAGCAGTTTTGAACAAGGTCTGTATGCTCACTTGCAATGACGTGTCTTTGTGCTATCACAACTATCAACAACAGCTTCCAAACAGTTCTGTCTACCGAAATGCATCCAAAAGACTTAGGTCAACCCATGTTGTGGTCTTCAGGCATTTTCCAAAGGTGCCACATGCTGGGATCCGCTTCCCCACAAACCAAAGACAAATCTACCAAGATGAGATTCAAACTCTAGTATCATGGTCAGAAAGTGAACATTCTAACCACTCAGTCATGCTTATATAATTATTTAAAAAAAAAAAAAAAATGATTCCATCGCTACATAAGAGTTCTCATGTTTCAAAAACAGGAGCTAAAATCTTCAATTTAATTTAAATTGAATTAAAGTATCAAGCACTTTCAATTTAAATTAAACTGAACTTTTTAGCTCCTGTTTTCGAAACATGAGAACTCTTATGTAGCGATGGAATCATATTTTTAAAAAAAAATAACAATAATTTAAGCTCTACTTATGTATTGAGCACTGTTTTTTAAAAATAAAAACAAAAATACGAAAGAACTAACATGTTCTTTCCTATTTTTTTATATATTTGCACATTATATATATATATATATATATATATAAATATATATATATATATATACACACACGCACACACACACACACACACAGACTACCCTTCAAAAGTCTAAGTTTAAATTCATTTTTTCCACCTTGGAAGATAGTGTATATTTGTAAAAGGACAATGTAAACTTTCCTTTTGTTTATTTATTTATATATATATATATATATATATATATATATATATATATTCCCAAATTCTCGCTTGACAAGGAAGCGTGACCAGACACCTTAATTTCAAAAATTATATTAGGGGTCTCGGCTCTGGATTTTGAAACATGAGAACTCTTATGTAGCGAAGGAATCATATTTTAACATATATATATATATATATATATATATATATATATATATATATATATATATTGCTAAATTTCTCAGAATAATTTTGAAGAATACAAATATCCAGAAAGAAGCTTACACAGCAGTGCCTTTTTAATAATTTTTCAATTTGATGTAACTACACAACATGTTGCTTTTATTTATCATCACTTTTTATCTCCACACAGACACACATATATATATATATATATATATATATATATATATATGACAAAAGGAAATCTTATCTTAGACAAAACCCTACATCCTCTGATGGACTTCATCAAGCCAAATGTCAGGATTTTATTTTGCAACAAGTATTTGTAAACAAAAGTAAAAAATGTTAATTTTAAAAATTTTTTAATTTAAGAAATGCTCATATATATTCATCAGGTTAACTGAAAAGTCTAAGTAAATTATGGAGGATGCTAAGTGATATAAAATTAATGTCAGTAAAAGTGAGTAAATCATGTTTTTGCTGAAATCTTACATATGCATGTGTAAAATTTCAGATAGAATATATCTGTAAAAGGACAATATGAATAAAGACAAAAGGAAAACTTATTTTAATCAATGCATTTCTTCCTCTGATAGACTATCAATGCTAATGCAAGAATTTTATTTTGTAACAAAAATTTCATTTTGTTAAAAAAAGAAAATTTCAAGAACATCATTTACTCACTTTTAAATTTTGATGTTCTGTTTGTATTTTTAGGCTAAAAATAATTACTGATAACATTGTTGGAACATTCTAGAATATTCCACTTAAATAATCTAGAGTATCAAAGCAATTTTAAAGTTTTAAAATCTGAAATTTGTATTGTACAAATACTTTTTTTCACCCATTAAAATTTTTCTGTTTTCTATACATATTTAGTTATTATGCATCTGTGTAAGGTTAATTATATGAAAAATATTTTTATTCATTAGTTGGAAATACAATAAATTAAAAAGTTGTATGTGTACGAATATTTGTTTCCCCCACTGTAAATACTTGTTACAAAATAAAATGTTTGCAGTTGCCTTGATCAAGTCGGTCAGAAGATGAAACACATCAGTTAAGTTTTCCTTTTGTCTTATATATATATATATATATATATATATATATATATATATATATATATATATAATGTAGTATTGAATGTTAAAGACAACATAGTCTTGCATATTTTCTTTTGAATTTTCTCATATTCTCTAATGAGACTTTTTATTTGAAAATGATTTCGAAATAAGTATTGTCCGTACGATGACCTAGCGCTTTCAAACATCATTGTTCATCTTCAGGGTCAATATTTTAGTCAAAATTTTTTTTTTTTTTTTTTTTTTTTAAACATACATTTGCCAATTATCTTGTAGCGTAATCATGTTGCTACTTTTTTACAAACTAAATAAACTATGTCATCCTACGGACAATACTTATTTCGAAATCATTTTCAAATAAAAAGTCTCATTAGAGAATATGAGAAAATTCAAAAGAAAATATGCAAGACCATGTTGTCTTTAAGATTCAATACTACATGTTTAAAAGAAAAGTTGCTGCCAAATTACACACATTATATATATATATATATATATATATATATATATATTTGTTTAAAGTGGGGAGGTGTTAAAAGGAGGTATTAAAATCATTAAATTTTTATTTGGAAGTACTTCTTGGTCAGGCTAATAACTTTTCAGCTTCAATTCAAATTATAAAAAGTATTTTTAGTCAGCAATCCTTTGTTTAAGCATGTTGTATTAAACAGGACTGACACAAGTTGTATCTGTTAAATCTTTTAGCAAGTTTATCTTTATGTTGAATAAGTTATTTCATGTCAAGGAACTTGCCAAAATTGTGTCTAATGTTCAAAATATCAATGTTAGCCAGTTTCAAGGGCGTAAAAGTCAAGTGACACCTGGGAATGAGAGTTTATCCTGTCAATGTTCGGAGTTTGAAATTCTTAGGTTCAGGGAATAAATTTTAGCATCAGGTGACTAAAATGAGTTTAGAGTTTAATGACATTTTTATACAGTTTTATTCATGGCTGTTTAACCTCATGTGATGTGAAATTTCTCTTTCTATACCAGTGGTTCCCGACCAATTACAGAACATGCCCTACTTTGGTATTTCTAAAATTCTGGTGCACCTCCCCCCCACCCCGTAATATGTAATTCTTACATATACAAAATTTTACTGCAATTCTCATGAAGGAAGCTTAAAAGGCCATTAACTTGGTCTCTAAACAAGCCTCCAAAGATCATGGCGTCCATGAAATAGAAAAATTAAAAAAAAAAAAACAGAGACAGTTAAATAAATGCTGTTTCAAAACACAATAAAGAACTGAAAGGCAGAAATGTAAAATATTTGAATGAAAGCTTATTCTGTAATATACTTCGATCATTTTAATCATGAAATAATAATGCAAAATGAAATCTGAGCGCACGTTGGTATAGTAAGCTGGAGGGTCACACCCTATGCATGCCCTACCAAAATATTACTGCACACCATGTTTGGAATCATTGTTTTATACTAAAAATGTTGCCAATACATATTTGAATAACATAATTTGCAAACTCTTCTCTATAATAAAACTATAAAGATGCTATTGACATCTTTCTATCATTTGTAAATATATTCCTATAATAAAAGCATGAGGAACGTGTTTACATCTTTACCATTTGTAGTGTAACCCTGTCATAAAATAACAAGGAATGTATTTACATCTCTATCATTTGCAATGTATTCCTATATTAAAACTATTTGCAATACATTGATATAATTTAATATATAATTTTCTGATGTATTCTGTAGTCAGATGATTTGTAATGAATTATGTAAACTTTTTGCATTTGTTGGGTCACCTTATATGAAATGTTAAAATTGAATGTATATTTTGCTATATTTGTACAATAACGTCTGGCAATATTATAGGTTATTTTATCACTTTTAAATGTTATTTTTAGAGAATGCCCATATTCGAGTAGACATACCTTTTATTTATTAAACAGTATACATTTATTTATGTATTTATTTATTTTCGTCTACCAGCTTGAACATTAGAGAAATTTTATGAAAGAATAAAAAAAAAAAATAACATTTAAGTGATTAAATCTGTTGGATTAATAAAAGAAAATCCATTACTTCTTCATAAATTGCTTTACATTTACATTAATATACAAAACTGAGTCGATATGAATATTTCAAGAGTCAGAGACAGATTTGCATTTTTAATGTATTATTCAACTTTGCTTGATCAATGACACATTCTGTGGCTGAGTCGGTTGAGAGTGCATAAGATCTAATGTCCGTTTTCTCCTGCAAAGGGGGAAGCAGGTTTGAATCCTGCCAGAGAGCACATTTTTCTTTAAGATTTCTTGAATATCCAGGCTGGTAGATGAAAATAAATATCAGTCAGTTATGTGCCATGTGTGATACACGCTCAGGCAATCGTGTATCTTTCGATACATGACTGACGAGGCAGATTTTTTTCCCACAGTAGGTTGCCATTTTTTTTCTGCAGTAGACCAGTTGCCATCCAAGACTATAGAACACTAACCATCAATTAAAGTTACACCGCTACTAACCATGGGTATATCATTCCCGATTTTGGAAATATCAAAAATATATTAAATATAAATCTTTATTTGAAATATTTTACATGCAGGCACTTCAAACTTTGTACTTTGAGTTAACATTAATAGGAACTGAAAAACATTATTTAGGTAATAAAACCAGTTACTGAAAATTGTAATTAAAAATAGGAAAATTTGTGCTGGGTACTATATACCCATGGTTAGTGTTCTAGGGTTAATGCATTATTCAACTTTGCTTGATCAATGATGCATTCTGTGGCTGAGTTGGTCAAGAGCACATAAGATTTAATGACTGTTTCTCCTTCAAAGGGGGAAGTAGGTTCGAACCCTGCCAGAGAGCACATATTTTTTTATTTAAGATTTCTTGAATATCCAGGCTGTTAGATGAAAGTAAGTATCAGTCAGTTACGTGCCATGCGTGAGACACACTTAGGTGGTCATGTATCTTTCAATACATGACTGACAAGGTAGATTTTTTCCCACAGTTGGTTGCCATTTCTTTCTGCGGTTTTCAGTTGCCATCCAAGGCAACCCGGTCTGTCCTGCTATTTACCCATAACTGGGGGTGGTGGAAAGAAGAGGATTCATACCTTTCCCAAGGTTATTAGCACGTAAGTGAATGTAATGGATTCAACTGGAATTCGAACTCGGCTCTCCATTTCTTCAATCCGAGCCGCTATCCATTACTCCACTGTTCCTCCTATAAAATAAATATTCTGTTTAATAAATAAACAGAGCATCTACTCAAATATGAGTATCCACTAAAAATAATGTTGAAGTGATAGATTCTAGTTGGCATAATAAATTAAAAAAATATTACTTCTTTAGAGATTGCATTATCGGTTATATAAACAGTTGTAATAATAATGTTAGCTATAGTATAGTAGTAATATTAACAATCATATAAAACAATGTGATCAGTCAGCCATACAGCACAGTCTCTCCTCTCTCATGAAGTAATCCATTGTTCCGGTAACAGGTGTTATTAATGACAGTAACTGAACAAGCCTCATGTTAACAATTTTGTGACAGAATATTTTATATGTAGGGGAGATCAGACTGCTAACAGACTGATTTTCTTGTTAGCTTTCTTTAGATATTTTTTACTTTTAATAATTTAAAAACAAATTTCTTTCTTATATGAAACGATAGAATAAATTGTAGAGATAAAAATCCGAGATTATTCATGCAGAAAATGTAATAAATGCAGTTACAAAAATCTTCAAACATTGCCATGACTTATTTTTTTTTGATATACATTATGTTAACTTTCTCCATTTTGGTTTGGTTGTTTAATGACATATCAACACCTCTATAGGTAATTTAATACTGAAATCTAAATATTTTGTACATAATTTTATGCTTTCAGGTTAAAGGTATGTTTTCTTAAATATATAGTTTATAGATGATAAAATGTTGGAAATTTAAAAAAATATATTTTTTGGTAATTTAAAAAAAAAGTATTGCTGGTAATTTCACTACAAAAATGTGTCATTATAATTTTTAGTGTTGTATTGACTGTCGATTTGCTATAAAAATATATTGCTGGTAATTTTACTATAAAAATATAATGTTGATCTTTGTTTGTTGGTTCACTATTTGACCACAGTTGGGACCCTAACAGGTGCTACCACCCAGAGCCAGAATGGACATGGGAACAAGAGCAATTAAGAGGTGGTTCCACACTCCCCAAAATCTCCAATTTCTCGATCAGAGGCCTTGCTGCAGGATGTTAGAGCCAGGACAAGATTTCCTTACATATTTTTACTTTAAATGATTTAAAAAGCAGAATATTTTTATTTTAACAATGATGTTCACCCTGTACAAGGCCTGAGAGCCACTCGAAGTAGAGAGGTACAGAGGCACTGTTTATGCAGATATGTGGGAAAGATAATGGTTGACCCTAAAATTGAACAAGATTTTAGTGATCGAAGAAGCATCCTCTTGGGAGTTGGTTTCACAAAGTAGCAATTCATGCAAAAAAGCTTCTCAAGTAGAACTTCTCATCTATGGAATCTGGAGGCAGTGAGATAAGGGTGGTTTGATACAATGGGTGTGGCATGGCAGGTCTTAGCTGTGAAGGTTAGAACTGGTGGAACTAAGGAATGTAGTTCATCTGAACACTTTCCACGGGAGCAGCAAGAGCCTTGCAATGTTTTGTTTGTGAGGAAGTGGTTCTAGGGTGGAAAATCATTTGTCACTCACAAGGACATGGAGGCACTTTTGGACTCTATCAAGAGTCGGAAGTGAAGTCCCAGCCCATATTTGGTAACAGTATGCCATTTTGGGCCCAATCTGGATCTTGTAAAGGTTGTTGCAGGCTTCAACATTTTTGATGAGATTTTTATATTCCTGATACATTTTGCCCTCAGGCCATCTCTGCCTATGTTGTGTTCTTGATCTCAGAGAAGTAGATCAAATGTAGTCGTAGTCTTGCAGTGCTGGTCAAGCTGTGGTGAGTGCTATATTAAGAAAAAAGTATCTTCACAATGAAATAAATAAAACAAAAGATTCATGGGGTTAATCTTCAATTAGTTTATATAACTCTTGCTACAACAGAAATTAACCCTTCCCATATCAATCTCTCGAGTGACACTGGGCCTTGCCTAAATTTCTGGAAGGCTAGGTTCAAAGTCTTGGAATCAAGAATTCTGGTTGGCAGCTTGTGCGGATTCCAGAAGCACTCGATATGGCCTCTCAGTCCAAGGGCTTCGAGCTCCTCAAAGTTATCTGCTTATATATCAGGTCACCCCATAAGTTCTGTCCGAATTTTGAATAAAGAAAACAAGTGACCAAATGTTACATTTAATTACAGATTCAATCAACAATGTATTTTCCCTGATTATCTATGATTCCTTCCATCTATTAACAAGCTTACTAATTCCATTACTGTAAAATTCTTTTGGCTTTGATTCGAAGAACTCACAAATGTCAGTTTTAACCTCTTCCTGTGTTACAAAAGCTATTTCTTCCAAATGATTCTGTAAGCTACGAAACAAATGGTAGTCTGAATGAGCAAGGTCGGGAGAATAAGGTGGATGAGGAATTTTCTCCCAAGTTCTTCGATCTTTTGTGACGTGATTCTTGCTGTGTGTGGTCGCGCATTGTCCTGAGGAAACATCACCCGTTTTCGATTCACTAGGGCAGGTCTTTTTTTTCCTCAAAGCTTCGTTCAAACACTCTAATTGCTGACAGTATATTTGAGCATTAATTGTTGCATTAGGTGGTAAGAATTCAAAGTGGATTATTCCTTGGCAATCCCACCAGATTGAAAGAAGAACCTTTTGCCCATTAAATTCCCTTCTCGGCTGTGGCTGGGGTCATTCCCCTTTACCAAGCCACTGTCTACGACGCTTAACATTTCGATAAAAGATCAATTTTTCTTCGCCAGTCACAAGTCTATCCAAAAAAGGTGAAACGAGTTGGTGAGAATGGAGAGAAGAGCAGATGTCAACTTGGGATTCGAGGTTGTTTTCAGACAATTCATGAGGCACCCATTTTCCAAGTTTAGGAACTTTTCCAAGTTGTTGAAGATGACGATGAACAGTTGTATGGTTTGAACTGAGAACCACTGCCAATTCCTCAACTGATAAAGCAGGATTTTCTTCAAGGGCTGCTTCAAGAAGCTTTTCATCAAACTCAACTGGACGTCCGGTTTGATCTTCATCTTCAAGGGTGAAATCTCCACATCTGAATTTTGCAAACCATCTTCTGCAAGTTCTTTCATTCACACATTCCTCTCCATAAACTGAGTGAATGTTTCTAGCCGCTTCGGCTGCTGAGTTTCCTTTCTTGAACTCATAAAGCATTATGTGCCTCAAATGATTCTTGGGTACTTCCATGTTAGCAGGGTTTTAATCAAACAAAATTTAATTTTATTGTTCTCTGAAATAAAATTTGATCAGTTTAAATACATCTAAATATAAAAATAATGTTCAGCTCCATTAGACATTATAAAATACTCTTTAAATTTCGTTCATTTTAACAAAAAGTTAAAATTTGGACAGAACTTATGAGATGACCTAATACTTGAGATTTTTATGTTCCTGGTACATTTGACCCAGTATCTTGGCAGACTCGTGTAAGTCCAAAGGAAAAATAAGAAAAATATTGATAAATATATGGATAGGACATTTTACAAAAGGAAAAATGAGAAATGAAATGTGAAAAATTCAAAGCAAACTTCAGTGTTTCTAGTTGAGTACATACATTTTTTTTTTTTGGTAACGAAAAGAATAAGTCACCAAGAAAGATTAATTCTTTCAAATTTTGCATCACCTGTAATTATCGTTAGGGGGCTGTAATCCAACAAAGTAGAGGACAGCAGGAAATAGCTGCAAGAGGCTTACAATGTTTCATCTGTGAGAAAGGGGTTGTAAGGTAGAAGATAATTCTTATGTGAAACAATAAATTGTAAATATAAAAATTCTAGATTATTCTTGCACAAATCTCACCAATGCTACTGCAAAATTATTTTATTTTAGCCATTATTTTCCTGACATTACATGTAAGTAATAATAATAATCTGCTTCTTGGAAGTATTAATATAATGCAGTTCAAGAAACAAATTCCTAACAGTATCATTCCCGTCCATCTATCCCCCATCACAATGTATTTGCAAAGTCCAAGTATCTTGATGCCATTTGCGTCTCCACTTGACCTGGGGATATTTTTGTCTATAACCAAGCCAACTTCTTTTACGTCAGCAAGAAAAATTATCTATTGACTGATTTTTGATTTACCGTAATTTCTAATAAAAAGAAAAAAAAAAAAAGAAAAAAAATACCATTCCAAAATTGGTAATTCTATGATTGGTAATTCGATAATATCTATGGCCAAGAACGGATCAAAATATTCACAGCTTATTAGCAGAATTTGATCTGGAATTTTCACTATACAGTTTGATCTATGTGATTAATATTCACAACAGAATTAAGTGCATTGCCAAGAAAACATTTTATGTTGACAGATTGTGATAGCTATTAAGGAGATGTGATTAAATATACTTTAATGTTTAAAAAAATTTATTCAGTATTATTATTGTTTGGATAATAATCATTATAACATACCACAAATAGCTATATTGTGGAAAAAGGAATTTTCAACAATATACACATTTTTTTACGTATTTATTTTATTTTTTAAAACTTTTATCAAAAACGACATTCTTGTACATGTAGTTATGGATAATCTTATACATGAATTACTAATGTTTTAAATTAATAACTATCTGTGTTCAGTTGTTGACATTAATAGCTATCTGCTGATATGTTAAAATTTTGGGATA
This sequence comes from Acanthosepion esculentum, assembly GCA_964036315.1. NCBI lineage: Eukaryota > Metazoa > Mollusca > Cephalopoda > Sepiida > Sepiidae > Acanthosepion > Acanthosepion esculentum. The sequence goes on from OZ038502.1 coordinate 83,157,133, forward strand.
ATGCAATAATAAAAATTTAAATTTCATCTCTTTGATAGATGTCACGATCTGTGAAAAATAACAATTTTGGCTGGTTATTTAGCGGCATATCAACCTCTATGGGTTATTTAATCCCGAAATCTAAATATTTTGATTGGTTTGGTTGATTTTGTTTAGCGGCATATCAACCTCTATAGGTTATTTAATGCCGAAATCTAAATATTTTGATTGGTTTGGTTGATTTTGATTAGTGGCATATCAACCTGTATGGGTTATTTAATGCCGATATATCTAAATATTTTGTAAGCAATTTCATTTTTTTATTATAATGAACCCAACTGGAATTGGAACTCGGTTCTCCGATTAACAATTCAAAGCCATTATGCATTACACCACCTACACAGACAAGCTAACAGTATTTGGCATTCCCAAGTGAGCACCCACTTAGGAACTGATCAGGCTCAACATTGCTTAACTTTGGTGATCATACGGGCACCAGTATTTTAATATCATGCAGCCAAGTGATGTTTATAGGAAATGGGAATAAACAGCATCAGAATACAAGAAAAAAAAAGAAGAAAAAAACAAAATGAACCTGTTTTTGATGCATGTGAGTACATTGAAAGAGTGGGTACTATTAGGCATTCTCTATCAATCTAAAAAGCAGATTGTAACAACCCCAGTAAAAAATAACAGAAATTGTTCCTGTTAGTATTCCTAGGATCTGGAGTTGTCCTTATTTACATCTGGACTAATATCTTCATCTTTGTTGTTATTATCACAACAGTTTGGTCCTTGCACCTTTTGGCTTCGTTCAGGTGTTTGTTGATCTGGATAACTGTAAACAGATTTCAGACCGATCGTTTAATCCCGGTGTGTGTGTGTGGGGTAGATTGTTCTCATTCCGCAGTCTATGTCCAGGGATATCTTGTTCTTTTTAGAGCAGCTCAGTTGTCACTTGCACATCTTCTGCTAATTCGGCACTACCTGTCCCAGAGATTGAACTCGACAGTTACTATTCCTCCAAATTCATGAGCTCATGGCCACATCACACTGAAACACTGGTTTCCATACGATCACTGAAGTTAATCAACATCAGACCTGGTCGGTACCTACATGGGTGACTGCTGGGGAATGCCAGGTGCTGGAAGCTTGGGTGTGCTGGTGGTGTAATGGATAATGGCTTGGAATTGTTAATAAGAGAGCCGAGTTCCAATTCACGTTGGGTTCATAACTAGGAAAACTGCAACTCCACCTCAGTTAATTAATAAGACTTGTATCACTAAATCATTATTATCTAACAAAAAAAAAAAAATCTTACAATCTAAAAATATTTTCTGGCTTTAAATAACCTGCAAAGGGTTGATAGACCATAAAAAAATGAATGAATCAATCAATCCATGTCCCATGGAGCACCCTGAACATGAAGACTTTTTTGACTGCCTGCCTGAGGATTCTGTCATATTTGAGTGCCTTCACCAAAGCATGTTTTTTCTTATTGCTTACTTTAGAGAATGGAAATTTGGGGTTCAATCCCAAGGTTGAGTAGTATACACTTTGACTCAGTGGAAATGGGATGAACGTTACAGAAATAAACTAGACAAAACAGTAGAATAGATTAAATAAAGTGTTCAGGTCAATATTCGACAGACACCTGAAGAAGGCTAAAGGGCACAATGGTCGAAGAGTTGTGATAACAACAACAACAAAGAATGTAAATAGATATTACGGTAAAATATTATATGCAAAACCAAAAATGTAAACGTTGTGAATCAGTAGATTTGATCCACGTAGCATTGACTAGAATATGGCATATGTTTCTTAATTTGAAAAAAGCTGCTTTGATCGCCGCTCTGATAAAACATTCAAACCTATTGATATCGGTTACCAAGTGGACTTGAATTTTCATCTATCGCACCAAATGGTGTTCTTTCAGGGAAGTGTTGAGCCTTGAGCGCCTATTGGGACTTAAGCTCAATGCAGACCTCAAATGGAACTCGTACATACAATCGATCTCTAAAGAAGCTGGAAAAATGGTCAGTTCCCCGTTCTGCTCCAGTAAGTACCAGACTTCTGCTATCTTCTAACTTTACAAGAGCCAGATCAGCCTGAAAAAAATGAAGTACTACCACCATATTTGGGCAGGAGCTGCCAAGATTTCACTTTCCAGTCTTGATAGCGTTCAAAAGCATCTCTGCATCCTTGTGGGTGATGAATTATTTTCCATCCTACAACCCCTTTCCCCACAGACAAAACATCGCAGGCCTCTTACTGCTCTATCGCTACTTCCATGGAAAGTGTTCAGATGAACTACATTTCTTAGTTCCACCAGTTTTAACCTTCACGGCTAAGACCCACCACGCCACGGCCATTGTAGTGAACCACCCTCATTCCCTTTGTATTCCATTGATGAGATGCAAGTTCCACTTCAGCAGCTTCTTCCTATGAACTGCTAATTTGTGGAACCAACTCCCAAGAAGACATTTTGCCAATCACTACAATCTTAACTTGTTCAAGTCTAGGGTTAACTGTTATCTTCCCAACATATCCGCATAAACTGTGCCTCTTACCCTGTAACCATCTAACTCGAGTCGCTCTCAAGGCCTTGTATAAGGTGAACATCATGCCATGTCATGCACATTGTAGTAAATCATTCTCATTCCCTTCATATTTCATTGGTGAGATATGTTTCATTCAAGTAGCTTCGTCCTGTCGAATGGCTGCTTTGTAGAAATAACTCCCAAGAGGATGTTTTCCCAATTACTGCACTGTTGAAATCTAGGGCTAAACGTTATCTTCCCCACTTTTACCACTTACTCTGTAACCCTCTACCTTGAGGGGCTCTTAGGCCTTGGACAGAATGCACATTATTATAAAAAAAAAATAGAAATAAAAAAAATTAAATTTTATTGATTTATGCATGCTAATCGAAATTTGAAGATTTTACGTCCAAAGTTGCTTTCTACGAAAAATGTTTAAGCTTTTGAAAAGGTTTTGATGATTGCTATGCATAATACATCAAAGGTAGCTAAGCATCGGATATTAGTTAGTGTAGCTAATCTGGTTTACAGAAAATTCAACATGAATAACCCAACAAGGGTTGACATGTAAAATCAATCAATCGCTATTTTCGTCTCTGTCTTTTTTACAAATACTTTCACGGTAATTGCTCCGAGGAGCTGCTTTCGCTGGTTCCTAGGCCTCATGAATTTAAACGTCCTACGAGGCTGGCATCCCGTTCCCACCCCTTCACCATTGAAACTGTTAGATGTAGACGTCTCTTCTACTCCAATAGCTTCATGTCTCGCACATCTCGCCTGTGGAACTCCCTTCCTTATTCCTGTTTCCCTGACGAATACAATCTCCAACTATTTAAGTGTAACGTCAATCGACATCTCCAGTTGCATTGATCTATCCACTGCCCTTCTCCACATCCTTTCACCTTTCATTCCTATCTGTTCTCGCTCCACTATCTTTCACCACATCCTCTCCTTTACCACTCCTCTCTGCTCTTCCTCTAAACCTTCTGTAACCCCTTGCGTGTTAGTGGCTTCCAGCCTTTGCTTGGGGTGATAAGCTTAAAAAAAAAAAATTTAAAAAATAAGTAATTATATAAGATTCTACTGGACGTAAAGTGAATGATCAGTTTTCTATTGTTACCAAGTAATAAACTGATCCCCCCAATGAATCATAATAATTGATGCCATAAGTAAACTAGTATGAAGATAAGATTCTATTGGACATAAAGTGGACCATCTGTTTACTATTTCTACTAAGATCAGTAAACAAGTATCATTAAGTGTCTTGGTATGGGATAATAGTGAGGCTAGTCTAACCATTACTACTTGGAAGTGAGTTTGAAACTCACTAGGTGCCCCATGCAAAATTTCTATATTAAATAACTCAACAAGGTTTAACACACAAAACCAGTCATCCAAGCATAATACATCAAAAGAAAGCAAACCTTTTTTTATTTTTTTATTCAGGTTTATAGCGTTTACAAATCACAAAATTAGTGCTGAAACAGACTTGGTATTTACCAATCCATGACTTGGTATGACTCAACCACTTTACCATTTGAAAACTATTTTTGAAGTACTTTTTGCTCAAAGAAAGTAAACAAATACTACTTAAGCGTGGAATATAGGTTGTTTTTGAAATCATTCTACACCATATAATAAAAAATTAAGGGCACCTCGAGGTGTGTAATGGTTAGCAAGCTTGTCTCGCTAAAATAATTACGACTGAGTAGCGAGTTCGATCGTCACTTGGTGTCCTCCTACTTTCGGCCTTGTGCCACATCTAAGCTACGCTTGGAAAATCACTATAATAAAAAATTAAGAGACATTTTTAATAAACCCAAGCCTTAGAATTTATGACCAGCACTTTACATATTTTCTTTTCTGGATCTTTTAAACATTCAAACCAATAAAAGGAAGAAAAAAATCCCATGGTCTGCATACTCCTGATGACATAATAAAAGTAGTGAAAACCCTAGATCGATAGCAGCTGACAGTAAGTTATTCATCAAAATGCTTAGGGGACATGTTTAAAAGAAAAAAAAAACAGGAGTTGCTTCAAATTCAGTTTGACACAAAATAACCTGACAAAGTTTGGGATGTAAAATCAACCATACATCAAAAGAAATCCGTCCTGGGTATGACGATAAACTACGTCCAACAGCAAGGCCTCTGACCAGGAGGCTTTCAGGAGCATGGAACCACCTCTTAATTGCTGGTGTTCCCAGGTCCACCCTGACCCGGGGTGGTAGCACCTGTTAGGGTCCCAGCTATGGGCAAATAGTTAACCCCTAAACTGAGGTAAAAAGCATTATGAAAGTGTAAAAGTAGGTTTTGATACCAGAAATACTTTGTAAAAAAATTATTACCAGAAATGAGATTTTGGAGGAGAAAGAATATTTCCAGCAATATGCTTTTGAAATAAATAAAAAATAAAAATAAAATATTACCAGCAATATGTTTTTGAAAAAAAAATATTGCCTGCTATACAATTTTGAGGAAAAAAATATTACCAAAAAAAGATTTTTGACAAAACAAAAATATTGCCAGAAAAAAAAATGTTGTTGGCATTAAATGACCCATTGATGTTGATATGCCACAAAACAAAACAAACATCAGATTAAAAGTATTTACATTGTAAAAATGGCTTTGCAAATCACAAAATTATTGCTGAAACACAATTGATATCTGCTAATCTATGATTCACCATCTGATATCATTCAACCACTTTTTGACTGGCAAGAGCTCCTACAGACCTTCTCAATGTGTGACGGTGTCAATGAAAGTGAATAAACTGAATCCAGTACATTTGCTTTGTATTACTTGTTCTATTCTCATTACGTTTTGGTAGAGGGTGACAAGACTTTCGGACCACCCAGTAAAATGAATTGAGATGAAACTGCTTACATTTTTTTTTTTTTGGTGCCATGAAAAAGATGGTTTCATACAGACCTTCTCGATGTGTGACAGCATCAATGAAAGTGAATAAACTGAATTCAGTACATGTCCTTTGTATTTACCGTATTACTTGTTCTTTTGTTGTTCCCATTATGTTTTAGTAATTGGGTGACAAGACTTTCGGACCACACTATAGATTGGCAGTTAGGTCTCATAATTTGTTTGATAGATACGAACAGACTGAGATAGATGCATTGAATATTGTTGCCACATCTGGTCTGGTGCTTCTACTATATGTATCTAGAGATTTTTGATAAAATACAAAGAAGCATTGCAATGTTATTGGTCCTAACCTGGCATCAATCACTTCCCTCTGCCTTTTCTATAAATATTTTTATGGTAATTGTTCTAATGAGCTTTCCTCGTTGGTACATCGATTTCACGAATTTAAAAGCAGTACTAGATTGGTAGTTAGGTCTCATTATTTCACCGTTAAAATTACTACTTGTAAGCATAAGTTCTATGCTAATAGTTTCTTCTCCCGAACTTCTCGCTTGTGGAACTCTCTTCCGGCATCCTACTTTTCTGTCAACTTCAAAAGTTTAAATGCAATGTCAATTATCATCTTTTGTCTCCTTGGATCCTGTTCTTTTATTGTCCTCCACTTCATTTTCATTTCACTCTTCAGCCAGCCAATAAAAAAACCATTGATTTTATTGCCTTGGTATGGAAGATCAAAAAACAAAAAGCAGTTTTATTCAATTCTTCACTAAATTTAGTGAAAACAAGGCAGTAATGCCACTAGTATGCAAGGTGTTACAAGGAAAGAAAGTGAACAAAATAGGGAGGATTTTAGAGACTACAAAAGATGAACGGGTTTCAAGAAGATGGTGATTGACATTGCATTTAAATCTTTGAAGATTGTAGTTATCAGGGAAGCAAGGAAACAGAAGGGAGTTCCACAGGTGGGAAGTGTGAGAAAAGAAACTGTTAAAGTAAAAGGGGTGGTTGCATCTAGCTCTTTCAAGAGTAGAACAGTGGGACCTAGTTGCCAATCTAGTAGCATGCTTAAATTCATGTTGTCAGGGCACCAGAAAAACAAAAGCTTGTCAGAGCAGTTGCCATGAAAATAATTGTAGAAAAGACAGAGGGAAGCTATGTTATGTCGGTGAGAAAGTGAGTGAAGTCAAGATTTCTGGTCAGGATCAATTACTGACCCTTCTTCAGATTTTGTCAAGAATCTCAGGATGTACTGCAGAAGCATCAGACCAGATATAGCAACAGTATTCAATGCACAGCTGAAGAGTAGATTTGTAAATATGCAAGATGGATTCTACTATAAATTTCATGGTACCAATATGTAGAATTGTACTGAGACTAGTGTAATAACTTTTCAGAAACCGAGAAGTACTATAAGAACAAAAGAAACCAAATAAGTTGGATTTGTTAATTTTCTTTAGTAACACTGTCGGTGCTTTCATTTCTTTTGTTCCTATCAAGGCTGCTTTTTTTTCCCAGAATGTTAGACAAAATCAGTTTATATAAGACAAACCATTTGCAGGGGTGACAAAATAAATATTTCTAGAATTCATCAAGCATCTTGTATATATTCCTTACAACCCTAACATTTACACCAATTTACCAAATTCATTTTGATTGGATTGTAAAATATTTTTGAAAGATAGGTTTGGTTTGTTTTGGTTTACGGCATATCAACCTCAATAGGTTATTTAATGCCGACATTTTTATTGCTGGTAATATTTTGTTTTGTCAAAAATTTATTTCTAGTAAAATTTTTTCTTCAAAAATGTATTGCTGGTAATATTTTTTTATATTCTTCATTGTTAGTAATATTTTTTAATTTCCTTCAAAAATTTATTATTGGTAATAGTTTTTTTACAAAGTATTTCTGCTATTAAACCTATTTTTACACTTCCATAGTGTTTTTACCCCAGTTTCGGGGGTTAACTATTTGCCCATAGCTGGGACCCTAACAGGTGCTACCACCTTGGGTCAGGGTGGACCTGGGAACCCCAGCAATTAAGAGGTGGTTCCACGCTCCTCAAAACCTCCTGATCAGAGGCCTTGCTGCTGGACATAGTTTATTGTCATACACAGGACGCTTTTGAAAGATAATAATGTTTATCTGATACAAGTCTTCCTACTTAACCCATAGCTGGGGGAGAAGAAGTGGATTTCTACCTTTCCTAAGGTTATTTGCAGGTAAGTGAATAAAACAAACCTGATTGGAATTCAAACTTTTCTTTGGAATCTCAAAATGTACAGCAGGAGCACCAGACCAGATATGGCAGCAGTATTCAATGCATTGTAGATTTGTAAATGTGCAAGATGAATTCTACTACAAGTTTTATGCTGCTGCTTTGTTTTTTATGGCTTATCGACCTTTTTAATGTTATATGAAGACAAAACATATTTTGGGATTGTAAAAGATTTCTTGGGTGATGATAATGATTTTATGATAGAAGTACTACTCTTTAATCCATAGATGGGGAGAGAACAGGTGGATTCATACCTTTCCCCGAGGGTATTTTTTCGTCTGAGCTGTTATCCATTACATCACTCGCACATCCAAGCTTTACAGCACCTGGTATTCCTGAGGGGTCACCCATCAGAGTACTTTGCTTAACTTTGGTGATTGGACAAGTGCAGGTGTTTCAATGTGATATGGCTGTAAGCCAAAGTATTTCTAGAATTCAAGCATTTTGTGAAACGTGTATGTTGTACAAAGGAAAAACCAGTTCTCATTTTGCTTGAGAATCAAGTGCCTCTCCCCTTGGCATTGGATTGCTTGATATTGCAAAGGTATTTGTGTACTTTTCTTTCCCTCACCACCTTTCCCCAGAAACTGCAAATGTTTGAGAATCACCATTTCCCAAGAAACATCGATGGGAAATCATCCTACTAAATCAATGAGAATATATGAATCCCATTCAATTGAGGAAAGACGGCTGGCCCAGAGGTGCTGTTCCTGCAAATATTATAATAGGTTTCAAATTTTCCAGAACTGTCCCTTAAAAAGCTAACATTTACATCAATGCCAATTTTACCCCATCCATTTTGATAAACTAACCAGAACTTCACTCAGGTGGACTATGGTTAGAAACTATTTAAACCTAAACCAGTGACATAGCCATCCCTATAGTTACTTCAAATTAAAATTTTAAACTTTTAATACAGACACAGCTTGCCAAAACTTTAAAAAAGTGGTACCAAATTGTTGTAACCTGGGGAAGGTTACTGAATAGAATAATCACATGAAGATTGATAATGAACAATAATACTTAGGACAAGAACAACACATATAAGATTCGCCAGCGGCACATAGAAGTAGTAGTCAACCCTTAGAAGCGAGTCAAGTGAATTCCACAATAAATCTCCAACTGCAGAATATCTACCAACTGCCCCACATGGTCAGGTGTGGCACAAAGCCGAATTCAATATGGGGTATCTGAACCCGTAAGCTTGGCCAAAAATTCCCCGTATAAAACAAGGTTGGGTAGCTGTTTCCTGAGACAAGACACTGCCCTTTGACATAGACTCGTCTGGGGATCCTCTCTGCCCAGAGGCAGAGAGTTTGACCAGCACAGCTGGAGATGACTCTCCAACTGCAGACCAACATACAGTATTTACTACTGTATTTATGTGAATGGGGACATACCCATTATTGTCTGTAGGTATGTTACAACACAAATTTATCTTGATAGCTCATTAGTAGTTAGTAACATTAGTAAACTTAAATATTGTATATAAGACACAGGAGAATTTTAAAAGATATTTTTAGTAAAAAAAAAAGTGCGCCTTATGTGCCGTCAAATACGGTAATTGTTTATATTTTAGTAGTACATCAATAAAAACTCTTAATTATACCATGAAAAATTAGTCAGAAGTGTAATTTGATAATTGGGCAAAAATAAGTTGAAAGTATACCTTCCTGAATTTTCTATAAAAGTGTATATTAGCAGTACATGTCCTGAAATTTGTCTAATTTTAGGATGAGGAAGTAAAAAAACAAAAAAAAAACATCTTTTCTCTGTAATATTTTTTGTTATAGTTGTATCTAATTTTGGAATATTTTCTGAAATTGTGTAATTCTTAACTTGTCAAAAAAAAAGGGACAGTAATGACTACAAAACTTAGAAATTTGTTTCATGAAATGAATCATTGGTCAATCCTTCAAACATGATTATTGATTATTACGTTTTAATATTGATTATTACATTTTAATATTGATTATTGATTATTAAGTTTTAATATTGATTATTGATTATTAAGTTTTAATATTGATTATTGATTATTACGTTTTAATATTGATTATTGATTATTACATTTTAATATTGATTATTGAGTTTTAACATTGATTATTAAGTTTTAAAATCATTTCTCTTTGAATTAAAAAAAAAATTAAATGAATAAAAATACATTTATTGGAATTAACGAAAAAGATTTTCTGGACAGTTGGAATGTTCCTTCTGCATTTCCTCTTCTGATGATGATTCGACACGATTGCTCGAAGCAGTGATATCTGTGTTTTATGTTGTAGGTTTGTTGAAGTTATATTTTGGAATACTGTTTGATTTCTTTAAGAAATTCTAGGAAATTATATGGATTAATGTCATGAAAGAGTTCTTTTGGGTGATTGTGTTTTTTTTTTGTTTTTTTTTAAGCTTATCACCCCAAGCAAGGCTGGAAGCCACTAGCACGCAAGGGGTTACAGAAGGTTTGGAGGGAGAGCAGATAGGAGTGGTAAAGAGCGGAATATCAACTTCTATGGGTTATTTAATGCCTGAATCTAAATATTTTGAATACAATTTTATGGCTTCAGCTAAATATATTTTGAATAGTATCCTTTTGACTACAGATAAAATGTATTGTTGGTAATTTTTTTAATTAAAAAATGTATTGATAGTATTTTTACTATAAAAATGTATTTTTATACTTTTATAGTGTTTTGTTTTTGGGGGTTTGCTATTTGCCAATAGCTGGGGCCCTTAGAGGTGCTACCACACCAGGGAACAACAATTAAGAGATGGTTCCACTTTCCGCAAAACCTCCAATCTTTCAATCAGAGGCCTTGTTACCGGATGTAGTTTATCATCAAACTCAGAACTACACGGAAATGAATAAAACTATATTTATTGGAACTAATGAAAATGACTTTCTAGGTAGTTAGAATGGTCTTACTGCATTTCCTCTTTTAATATTGATTTGGAGTTTGAATTTGTTTAGAAGTCTCTGCTATAAGCAATATTCCTGAAATACTGCATATCCTGTCATCTCTTGAAAGTGGTATTATATCAAAGTTCCAAATATTGATGCCACTTGTGCAACATCATCACATAAAGGCCATCAAAAATAATCATTTCTGCCTTTGGTTGGAACTAAAACAACACTGGACAGAGATGTAATATCAATGATTTGATCAATGTAAAAGTTGAAGTAATAATATACTGCTTCCCATTGACCTTGACACTCATAACTGAAGGTCGTTTAAAGTGGTTCCTCATATAACAAATGCGAGAGTTGTTTGAACACTCCGATTCACTGAGCGACTTTTCTTCCTTCCTTTACAGATGGAGATGAAGTTCCATTAAAAGCAATAAAGGTAAGGGTGGACTTGGGAAGAACAGCAATTAAGAGATGGTGCCATTTTCCTCAAAACCTCCAATCTTTCAATCAGAGGCCTTGTTACCGGATGTAGTTTATCGTCATACTCAGGACTACACGGAAATGAATAAAAATACATTTATTTGAACTAATGAAAAAGACTTTTCTAGATAGTTGGAATGGGCTTACTGCATCTCCTCTTCTAAAAGTGATTTGCAGTCTGGATTTGTTTATAAGCCTCTGCTATTAGCAATATTCTTGGAACACTGCATATCCCGTCATCTCTTGAAGATGATATTATATCAAAGTCTCATCTAAAAACAAATGGTGTGCAATACCATCCAACAAAGGCCATCAAAATAATCATTTCTGCCTTTGGTCAGAAGTAAAATTTTAATTACAGCACTGGACAGAGGTGTAAGATCAATGACTATCAATGGCTTAGTCAAAGTAAAAGCTGTAGTAATAGCTTACTGCAACAAACTGGGCTTGGCGCATGTAACTGACAGTCATTTGAAGTGGGCTCATGGCTATATCACTTTGAAACATTGATTTTTATATGATCACTGAAGTTAAGCAACATTGAGCCTGGTCAATACCTAAATGGGTGACCACTTGGAAATACAAAGTGCTATAAGCTTAAATGTGCAGGTGATGTAACAAATAATAGCTCAGAGATGGAAATCAGATAGTTGAGTACCATTCAGATTCGTTATATTCACTTAACGCACAAATACCATTGGGGAAAGTATGAATCTTCTTCTCTCCCCAGCTATGGGTTAATTAGTATGACTTGTATCATTATTATCCCCAAAATATTCTTACACTCTAAAAGTATTTTCTGGCTTTAAATAACCTGCAAAGTGTTGATAAGCCATAAAAATCTGATCAATCAGTCATTTGATGTGGTTCTTCATAACAAATGCTAGAGTTTTCTGAATACTCAGATTCACTGAGTGCCTTTTCTTCCTTTTAAGGTGAAGATGAAGTTCCATGAAAAGTTATATCACTATCATCTCTATTCCTTTTATCACACAGTTTTTAACTTTATCGCATCCTTTGCGTACATTGCAAGGAATTCGGTGTCTTCTTTGGCTGTCCTGGGTAAGACGATAAACTACATCCAGCAGCAAGGCCTCTGACCAGGAGGTTTTGAGGAGTGTGGAACCACCTCTTAATTGCTGGTGTTCCCAGGTCCACCCTGACCCGGGTTGGTAGCACCTGTTAGGGTACCAGCTATGGACAAATAGTTAACCCCGAAACTGAGGTAAAAAGCATTATAAAAGTGTAAAAATAGGTTTTAATACCAGAAATACTTTGTAAAAAATTATTACCAGAAATAAATTTTTGAAGAAAAAAAAAACTATTACCAGCAATATATTTTTGAAAAAAAAAAAAAAAAAAAAAAATTACCAGCAATACGTTTTTGAAAAAAATATTACCAGCTATAAATTTTTTTAGAAAAAAATATTACCAGAAATAGATTTTTGACAAAACAAAATATTACCAAAAAAAAAAAAAAAAGTTGTTGGCATTAAATAACCCATTGAGGTTGATATGCCGTAAAACAAACCAAACCAAACCAAACCAAAGTCTTCTTTGGCCTCCTTCTCTCACTTAGAAGAAAAACACTTTTCAGGGTGTGGAGCTCATTATCCACTAAACAGAAGATTAGATGTAAATTTTATTAACCACCCACTTCGGGGTCTCTGACATGGGAAGTATTCATACATAAACAAAAAAAGAAAAGAAAATACAGACACTCGCTTGAAAAAAAAAGATGTCATCATCATTATCTTCAAAGTGGTGTAGGAATAAAAATGAGGTATCATTAAGCTGATCATAATGTAAATAACCTACATACTGAGTTTGAACAAAATTGGAGGAAAAACGTTGAATTTATCAATTTTTGATTAGCTTTATCAATTAGTGTAAAAAAAAATGATAATTTTAAAAAAATCAATAAGAACCTATCTCTTACATTGTACAATGTATGTGTCAGGTTTGGCCCAAATCAGTTGGATAGAACTTGAGTGAAAAGGTATCACACAGACAGACATCCTCTGTTAATATAGATAGATAGATAGAGAGAGAGATAGATAGATAGCTGGTATTTTTACTATAAAAATCTATTTTTATACTTTCATAATGTTTTGACCCCAGTTTGGGGGTTAACTATTTGCCTATAGCTAGGATCGTAATTTTTTTGATTCGCTTGCACCTTGAGATATATGAACATAGAGATATGAAACAAAGTGATTATTAATGATGAGATATTCCGCAAGTAATTTTCATCTTTTTAAGCGCCGAATTTCTTCGGTATTTCATCCACTAAAGTTTTCAATGTAGATATTTTTTGCGAAAAACACCTGAACACATTATCTTAAGCCCACCAAATTAATAGGTGTCTTTTTTTTTTTTCTTTTTTTTAAGATGGCACTATTTTGATGTGTGTAGGGACAACTTAAAGCATAACAAATCTGAGAAACACCACTATGAAAAATGAAAAGGTGGGAAAAGAAGCATCCGCTATTGCAATCCTGACATAATCCAAAGACACATGTTGAATAAAGACGAATTATCACGCATAAGAAGGAATTGTAACTTTATTTAAAAGAAATGATTAAATTTCATTTACATACTAATTTTATCAAAATAGCCTCGGAAATAAACGAGATATCAGCAGCTGATTAATTATTGAAGGAAAATTCACTGCTTTGACACATTTTCAGTGTTAATTAGGTCAGCCTCAGTCAGTTATGTGCCCTGTGTGATACATACTTAGGTGATCATATATCTTTCGATACATGACTGACACGGCAGAAGTTTTTTTCCTGCAGTAGGTTGCCATTTCTTACTGCGGTAAACCAATTGCCATCAAAGGCTATAGAACCCGGTCTGTCCTGCTATTTACCCACAGCTGGGAGGAGAAGAGGAGGATTCATACCTTTCCCAAGGGTATTAGCACATAAGTGAATGTAATGGATTCGACCGGAATTCGAACTCGGCTCTCTGATTCCTCAATCTGAGCCACTATCCATTACTCCAACGTAACTAATTTGGGTAAAAAGAGTTTGAAAATCTTTAAAACTGTAAGGACTAAAGTTGGAAATAGAAATTGCATGAATGTGGCATTTAAACCAACCTCCATTCCAGTAATAATAGGAGTACTGGATATGGAAAAGAAATGCTCATATGCACATTAAGAAAACTCACATCACTATTTGATAATACAAAAGAACACACACACTTATGCACCATTCACATACATAGAGAGATGCCTTTAATTACACTCAATAATGTTGAGGTTTTAAGTAAAAGACTGTTTTGGAATGTTGGCAATCATAGCTCTCCACAACTTCCTGTCCTTTATGCTCTTAATAAATTTTCTCCTTTTGCCATCTCTCCCAAACCCTATTCCGTCATCCATTCAACCATCCCACAAGGTAGGTTATATGTTGTTTTCCTCTGTCCCTCTTGCCTTTGATCTATCCTGTGAGTATCAAATTTTCCAAGCATTCTTTCCTAATTATTTACCCGAGAAATTTAAACTCCCACTTTCTGATTCTAAGTATAAGTGTCTTTTTTGTTTCCACTTTCTCTAAAACTTCCTCATTGCTCACATGTTCGATCCATGGTATTCTCAGCATTCTTCTGGAGAACCATATTTCTGTTGCTTTATGTCTCTTCTTCATCTGTAAGAAGATTGTTTGCCTTGGTTTGTTTTGTTTTATGGCATATCAACCTTGATGGGTTATCTAATATTGACAAGATTTTTATTGCTGGTAATATTTTTTTCAAAAAATGTATTGCTGGGATTAAAACCTATTTTTACACTTTCATAGTGTTTTGACCCCAGTTTGGGGTTTAACTATTTGCCCATAGCAGGGACCCTAATAGGTGCTACCACCCTGGGTCAGAGTGAACCTGGGAACACCAGCAATTAAGAGGTGGTTCCATGCTCCTCAAAACCTCCTGATCAGAGGCCTTGCTGTCGGATGCAGTTCATTGTCTTACCCAGGATCAAGTCCAGAATTCACTATCATATTGGAGGACTAACAGTTCAGTACTCTTTGCTTTGTTTCTAATGAAATTTTCCTGTTATTTAATACTTTGCTTAGCTTCAGGATGGCATTATAATAAGTGTCTAAATGTCTCCTCGTATTCAGTACTCTTTGCTTTGTTTCTAATGAAATTTTTCTGTTTCTTAATGTTTTGTTTAGCTTTTAGAAAGCACATTGGGACAGCAAAAGATGACTTCTAGACTGCATCTTTCGCTGTCCCAATGTACCTTCAGATTTCAGTGTTACACTTTCTGTCCGCTGTTACAACACTTCCTAGATATTTCAATTATTACACTGGTTTTATTTAAATTAATGGTGGTGGTGGTAAAATAAATGAGTGTTTGTAAATTTTATTATACGTGAGAAGTTCTTTAACAAATTTCAGGAAGAGACGAGACTCAAAATTCCAGGATTTTTTGGTTGGAATTCTTGTCATGTGAAAAGGTCAGATTTCCTTTCTACCAAAATGGTAAAGCCATTTAATGAAGTAAACAGTTGCCATGTACTCACAGACACACTGCATAGGCCCATCCAATCATATCCACAGATAAACATTTCCCAGGGGTGCCTGGGGTGAGCGTTTAAACACAGGTTAAAACCAGAATTTCCGGTCTTCCTCGAAAATCAGCATTGATTCCCTACTTGGAAGATTAACACAAAACAATATTCTTACTCCTATTTCCTGTTTTTGGCATTGTGCTGTAATAAGATTAAAGAATACTGAAAAGAGGAAGAAAGGATGAAAATATAAGAGAGAGAGGGAAGGAGAGAGAAAAGAGAGTGACTGAGAGAGAGAAAAATAATGAAAGAGAGACAAGGAGAGAAAAATTTGGAGCCAAAGAAAACGACACATAATAAAATCAGCAAAGAGAGACAAAGATGTATAAAGAGAGAGACTCGGCGAAAAGGGAGAGAAAAAGAGAGACTCGGCGAAAAGGGAGAGAAAAAGAGAGACTCGGCGAAAAGGGAGAGAAAAAGAGAGACTCGGCGAAAAGGGAGAGAAAAAGAGAGACTCGGCGAAAAGGGAGAGAAAAAGAGAGACTCGGCGAAAAGGGAGAGAAAAAGAGAGACTCGGCGAAAAGGGAGAGAAAAAGAGAGACTCGGCGAAAAGGGAGAGAAAAAGAGAGACTCGGCGAAAAGGGAGAGAAAAAGAGAGACTCGGCGAAAAGGGAGAGAAAAAGAGAGACTCGGCGAAAAGGGAGAGAAAAAGAGAGACTCGGCGAAAAGGGAGAGAAAAAGAGAGACTCAGTGAAAAGGGACAGAAAAAGAGATGACAAATGAAACATGGTGGATAAGAACAAAGAAAGAAAGAAAGAAAAATAAAAAAGACAAGGAAAGGAAAAAATGAAGGAAACAAACAGAGGAAAAAAGCAGAGAGAGAGAGAGAGTGTGTGATAGAAAAGGAAAAAAGTGGGATGAGAGTGAGAACAGAATAGAGAAAGAGAATGAAAGAGAAACAGGAAATGATAGGAAAGAGCAATGAGCAAAGAGAGACAAGGAGAGCAAAAAAAGCATAGAGTAAGAAAGAGAGCAAAAGAGGAACCGAGAAAGGTAAGGAAAGAAAGTAATATATATATATATATATATATATATATATATATATATATATATATATATATATATATGTATATATGTATATTTATGTATATGTATGTATGTATGTATGTATAAAAATAATGAAATGGACTAGGTCTGACAATTATTTTAATATATTTATTGTTTATACATTATTTTTATAGCTACAAATATTTAAGTAAATGCTCTGTTTATAATAAACAGTATTAACAACATTTACCAGCCTGAATGTCTGAGAAATTTCATAGAAAATATGTCCTCTGACAGGAATTGAATCTGTATCCAACACGGAACCCTCATATAGCCTGATGTGCTATATATATATATATATATATATATATATAGAGAGAGAGAGAGAGAGAGATTAAGCAAGTGAATGAGCGAAAAAGAAAGAAAAGAAAAAGAGAGCAAAAGGAGAAAAAGGCTTGATTTATGGTTGTAGTAGTTTTGTTTGTCCGTTTGAATTTCTGGGATTTTTTTTAATCATTTCACCCTCAACCCAGGCAGTGATGTTACTAAGACAAAGGGGTTACCGAGTGTTAGAGAATATGAGAAACAAGATATTATTATGGAGAGAGAACAATAAAAGAACAAGAAGAAGATTAATTGCAGTACTGGGAAAGTAACTGAATCTCAGACGTCAGGTCAGGACCAATCACATTGCATATTCCACTTTGGATTTTATCAAGAATCTCTAAATATATAGCAGGAGCACCAGACCAGATGTGACAGCAATATTCAAAGCAAGGACGAATATTAGACTTATGAAAATGTAAAATAGATTCTGGCAAGAAAAATTGTCTAGCACGACACAGTGAACTTTCCTAGCTGCAAACTTAGCAATTGATCCAATATAATATTTTCACTTTATTTCAGCATAAAATATTAGTTTGTGAAGGCACAATGAGTCACTCTCTTGGAGGTTAGCATCAGCCATGCTGATAGATGGTAAAAAGGCTTCTTTCAGATGATTAAATGAGAGCAGTTTCATTTTGGAGGTGTTAAAATTAACAAGTCATTTCTTGCTCCAGTAAAGAACAGATCTTAGGCTATTTTTGAGATCAGCTGCCAATTTGACCTTCTCAAACTGATCAAATTTACAATTAAGACAGCAATGAATGAGAAGTTATCATTATCTACATGCTGACTATTGTCTCCTTCTTTGTTGATAATATCACAGTGTTTCAGTCATTGTGCCCCCTGGCCTTCAAGTGCTTGTCGATCTGGGCAACCTTCAGGGAATTTAAAACTGGACCCGTTATTTAATTTATAGAGGTTGAGATTTTTCTTGTTCTGTCAAGGGATATCTCATTTATTTACTACTGCTGACTTCATTCCTACAGAGTCCAATTATGCATGACCTGGCCATAGCATTGAACTCACAAATTATTATATCATCAAATTCACAAATCAAATGCTTTCATGCATTAGGCGATTGTCCTGTGGAGAAACCTAATCTGCCTACTGATGAGACTGCTGCGGTCTATTTTATAGATTTTAAAAAATTATGTACTTTTTTAAAGATTTATTATTTACCGTTTTATAAAGAAACAAATAGGAAATGAAATCTTTTTATTTAAGAATTAAAAAGAAATATTTTAATATTTATTTCTTTACTAGATTAAAAGTCGCACATTCTGTGGACTTTTAAGCTTGCTTAAATTAGACCTCCAGCCTAAAAAGACAATGCCATTATAATATTAACTAGTTTAAAAGTTGCACACTGTGTGGACTTTTAGCCTAGCTGCTGCAGAGTGCTAATTGGACCTCCTGCCCAAAACTAAAGGTACCTCTGTCCAGCTTAGAAAACAGCAATGATAATTTTGAATTCCTGTCTTCACACCATGGAACTTCAAAATCTCACGTTAAATCTGATTCAGGTGATAAGTCCAATTCTGGCCAAAAGAGCGACTTGGGCTGAAAGTCTGATTTGGGCCAAAACACTGATTTCAGCTGAAAATTGAGTTCTTCAAATCACAAATTCTGTAGAATTTCAACTGACTTGAGTTCTTCAAATCATAAACTCTTCAGAACTTCAAAACCTCACATTATTCACAAAGTTTGAGATATTTTAAACTGAACTTAAAAGAAAAAAAATTAAATTCACAAGTTTTTGTGTTGTTTTAATCTCAACATAAATTAAAAACATTTAAAATCACTAACTTTTTACCAATTATTGTAAAATTTGAATTTTTAACTGTTCCCTCATCATCTGGACACAAATCCGAAAGCAAGATGTTCAAGCACCAGATGAAGGGCAAATTTTCAATCCCAGGATCATCTTGATTCCAAAAAGGTATAATATGTCTATGTAGAGCAAGTTTGACCCAAGTTAAATCAGTTTGCGGTTTATTTATTTAGATGAGAGATAAAATGACAAACATTGCATTGGTTGGTTCACATTTTAAGAATGTTGTAAATATAAAATTATTTTTGTAAATAAAACAAATCTAATAAATAGTGTGTCATATTGTTGTTACAAATTCTCAAAGAACAAAGAAAATGTATAAATTCAATTTCATATGTTTGGGTTTTATATTTAAATTCTAATCATCGCTTTTTAAAACAACAGACATTGCCAGGAGGGTGAAAGTAGGTAAAATTTGCTATTAGTCAATGTTTTAAAATTTACTGAATTGTAGATGTTTACATATTTTGATAATTTTAATAAGTTTGTTTTTTTTTAAACATTTTTGAATAAAAAGATTTCTTTTCATATTTATTTCTTTATAATGTTTTTAAATAAATCTTTTATAATCTTGTAAGTAAACACTGTCAAGGAAGTGAACATAGTTAAGATAATAATTGTCAATGGAAATTGACAATTATTATCAATTAAAAAATGTTTTATAATCTTTTATAATCTTCTAAGTAAACACTGTCAAGGAAGTGAACATAGTTAAGATAATAATTGTCAATGGAAACACCGCCCTTTTGAAACTCCGTTATTTGTGGGCACGAAGATTCATGTTTGCCTATAAGTGAATATAATGAACCCAACTGGAATTGGAACTGAGCTCTCCAATGAACAATTCCGAGCCATTATCCATTACACCACCTGCACATCCAAGATCACAGCACCTGGTATTCCCAACATTGCTTAACTTCAGTGATTGTATGAGAACTAGTGTTTCAATGTGATATGGCCATTAGCCATACTACCTATGCATCCAACTACAGCACCTGGTATTCCCAAGTGGTCACCCATCTATGTACTGACCAGACTCAATGTTGCTTAACTTAATATATTGTGTTTTTTTATTGATTGATTTGTTTTGTTACAGTTTATCAACTTTGCATGTTTTGGCCAAACCTATTATTTTATTTGTATTTTTTTTTAAGCATTTTCACCACAAGCAAGGTAGGCGTGCCATTAGCACGCAAGGGGTTACAGTGAGTGAGAGCAAGTGCAAAGAGGCGTGTTTGAGGAAAGGACAGAGAAGGATGAGGATCAAGATCATTTGAATATTTGAAGGTTATAGCCATCAGGGAGGCAGGTAGGAGGAAGGGAGCTCCACTAGCGGGAAGGGCTAGAGAAGAAGCTGTTGGAGTAGAAGAGGCAGTTACCTTTAACTCTTTTTAACAGTGAAAGGGTGGGGCCGAAATGCTAATCTAGTATTATGCTTAAATTCATGCAGTTGGGGTACCAGTGAAAGTAGCTTGTCAGAGCAGTTGCCATGAAAATATTTGTAGAGAACACAGAAGGAATCCACATAATGTCTATGAGAAAATGACTGTAGATGAGATACCAGATCAGGACCTATCACATAGCATATCCATCTCTGGATTTTGTCGCGGACCTCAAAATGAACGTTGGAGGCACTAGACCATATTTAGCAACAGTACTCAATGCAAGGACGAATGATTTTAGACTAAATAAAGTGTTCTTGTTCAAAATTCCAACATATATCACCTGAAGAAGGCTGAAGCATATAACAGCCGAACATTGGGAATATGGAAATAAAGACGAAGACAACAGTCTGAATGATATAAATAGTGTAAATAGTTACACTACAAATATAGGCAGATATATTATCTAAGATTTGAATATTACCTCCCTAAGATGGTCACCACCACAAAGAGAACATACAGAAGATCACTTTCTCATTTCAAACAGACAGGCATTATGAGGGTCCACCATCAGTTAAAGAGATATCAGATACGTGAAGGAAATAGCAAAATCTTAGATAATACGTTGAACTTTTGTATATCAGTTATGTAATAAATATATTTGGTAATCTTTGTCATTTTCCTAATCCCAGATACTCTCAAGGAAACAAGCATTTGAGTGCAAATGAAATGGTTTGGCCGGAGTAATGTCGAGTGTCATTGCTAGAATATACAGGGTGTTCCATAATGATGCGACACATTTTAAATGTAAGTATCTTGGATTATAAAAATGACAGGGTACCAAATATTTTTTATTACATAACTGATAATACAAGGGTTCAATGTATTATCTAAGATTCAAATATTTCATCCCTGAGATGGTCACCACCATGAAAAGAACATGTAGGAGCTCACTCTCTCATTTCAAACACAGTTGGCATTGCCTGCCTCACAGAAGTTTGTCACAGCATACAGGAACATGTTTCCAGATCATGCCTGTCACTTTTTAAAATGGTGTCAGAATTTCCTTTGAGCTGGTGAAGTAGGCTTTGACTATGTATGCCATTTCTTTTAGAGTCAGTGAAATTATGAGGATTCACCGTCAACAAAAGAGATATGAGATACCTGTAGAAAATATCAAAATCTTAGATAATATGTTGAACTCTTGTATATCAGTTATGTAATAAATATATTTGGAACTGTCATTTTTATAAGGAGTATTTAAAAAAAAAATCGTTGCAGCCAGTTCAGTTGCAATGACAAAAATTTGGAACAGTAAAAGAATTGTAAGAACCAGACTATAGTAAAAAAAAAAAAAAAATGAAAGATTTTGTCAAGTATATGGATTTTATTGTATCTCCTTTATTTTTGTTTTTTTTGTTGGAAAATTGGAGAAAAAAACAAGCAGAAAAAACTGAAAAAAGTGTTTATTTCCAGAATGCAAGGAATGGTCAGAGTACCAGAATGGTCAGAGTACCTTGTGAGCATGGTATTCTGACAGTGATGGATTGCTTTTGTCCTGATTTTGGATATAAGTCCAAAACAGTGCAAATTCATCAGAGGGCTGCAATAATTTTGAAGTGTTGATATGCTTCTGGTACCCAAGTTCGAGAGACGGTCTAAGACCACATGTGTAGTGATGCTAAACCAACAAGCGACATGCATTCTGTTGAAGTCCTTTCTTCCGCTGCCTCTGAGAATTTAAGCTGCCATGTCAGTCCCTCCTCTCCAATAAAAAACAAGTAAAAAAAAAGAAATTGTCTTTTCATTGATACCATCTATGCAGTGGCGTTGGGGTCCAGAGATGATGGCACTGATTGCAACAATTTGCACATTTCTTTCTTGAATGGAAGTTTCTGGGAGTTGGCCATGCTTCTAATTTATTTGAGTTAAAGAATTTCTGAATAGAAAGAAAGATCTTTGGATTCAATTGTCTGGTTTTATACTGTTTCTAGGTGATCAATTAAAATCCACAAAAAAAAAAAAAAAAATTACCTCAATAAACAAAATACTGGAAATATTTTGCTTTTGTGTGTGTTTATTTTAATTGATTTTAAAGAGAAACAAAAAAACAAAACATTTTTCCCCATGAAAAACTGAGGGAATATTTCTTCCTGAAACTTTTGGAGAGAATTTTTGCTACCACAGGCCTCTCATGAAGCCGAAACCAAACACCACACCCACCTTACTGCAATGAGATTACCCACCTCCAAAAAAAAAAATGCTAAGATCATTAGGAAAATCAAGAACATGTTCATTAGCAATGCTAATTAAGCCAAAATCAGCTTATTGGCTGAAGTTCTGAGTGGAATTACTGATAACGTTTGATGAATTATTTCAGTTGGTAGAAACACGGCCGGCCTAAGAGCCAATGTCATACAGAACTAAAATATACAAGCCAAGTTCAAACTCCAGCTGAAACAGATTACATTCACTGATGCCATCAGGAAAGGCATGAATCCATTTCTCCCTACCCTCAAGCTATGGGAAGAGAACCATTCAGCTGTTAAGGAATGCATACGTAAACTCTACTGTATTGTTTAGAATTTTGATGATCTGAACCAAAGTGGTGGTAGTTTTTAATTTAGCATCGAATCCTGACAGTAATGGATTGTTTAAGTATTTAAGACTGAAGAATATGTGAAAATGGTCAGTAATGTCACAGCAATAGATAGGGTGAAGACGTCTTCAGCTTCCAGATTTCTTGGCTGGCTGTAGTTTCAACAGAGTGTGACAAGCCACCATGTGACAGCAAGTGGCTGGCCGACTTTGCTTCTTCCCGATAAACGATACGATTGTGCCAACATGAATGCCTACTGCAACTTGAGCGGGGCTCATATTACGATCCATTGCTAAAGAGGCCAGAAAAAATACCTGACTCCTCCTGCCAGGCTCTATTTTCACAAGAGTCAAATCAGAACTAAAAATAGTGCATTGCTCAAATATCTGGGCTGGAGGTGCACAATCCTCACATTCTAGCCTTGACTGCCCAAGAATCCCTTCCCACTTGACAGAGTTCAAACACTGCCTCATGAGTGAGGCATTATTTTTCATTCTACAACCTCTATCCCACAGACAAAAAAATATTCTGATGAAATACATTCCTTATTTTCACCAGTTCAGACCTTCACAGCTAAGACTCAGCATACACACTCACCATACACCCACACACTCACCATACACCCACACACACTCACTACACACACACACCCCTTACACACTCACCTTACACACACACACCTTACACACACACATACATACTCACCTTACACACACATACATACTCACATTACACACACACACACTCACCTTACACACACACACACTCACCTTACACACACACATACTCACATTACACACACACACTCGCCTTACACACACATACATACTCGCCTTACACACACATACATACTCGCCTTACACACACATACATACTCGCCTTACACACACATACATACTCGCCTTACACACACATACATACTCGCCTTACACACACACATACATACTCACATTACACACACACATACATACTCACATTACACACACACATACATACTCACATTACACACACACATACTCACATTACACACACACATACTCACATTACACACACACATACATACTCACATTACACACACACATACATACTCACATTACACACACACATACATACTCACATTACACACACATACACACATACTCACATTACACACACATACACACATACTCACATTACACACACATACATACTCACATTACACACACACACACACACACACACACACTCACCTTACATACATAGATACATACATACATACATACATACATACATACATACATACATACTCACCTTACACACACAGATTAATTCTCTTAATTTCATTTGTCAGTAAGATTGGTTGGTTGATTTTGTTCCGCAGCATATCAATACCTCTTCGGGTTATTTAATGCCAAAGTCTAAATATATTTTAAATGTAATTATATGCCTTCAACTACAGATAAAATATATTGGTCATATTCCTATAAAATTGTATTGCTGGTCATTTTACCATAAATAGGTATTGTTGGTCATTTTACAATATAAATATGTATTGCAGGTAATTTTACTATAAAAATTTATTGTTGGTAATTGTACTATAATTAGGTACATTGGTAATTTTACTATAAATATGTAGTGTTGCTAATTTTTTTTTTAATATGAAATATATTGCTGGTATTTCTAATATAAAAATGTATTTTCTTTAACTCTAGACTTGAACAGGTTAAGATTGTAATGATTGAGAAAACATAGTCTTGGGAGTCGGTTCCACAGAACAGTGGTTTGTGGGAAGAATTGGCTTGAATGGAACTTGTCACCAGTAGAATATGGAAGGAATAAGGGTGGTTGACTACAATGGCATGGTGGTTCTTAACAATGAAGGTTGAAACTGGTGGAACTACGGAGTGTAGTTTGAGCAATTTCCTTGGAATTATCATTTGAGCAGTGAGAGGCTTGCTGAATTTCGCCCATGAGAGACGGGTTGCAGGGTGGAAAATAATTTGTCACCGGCAAGTATGCAGAGACACTTTTGAACTCTATTGAGACTGAAAAGTGAGGACTGGGCAGTTCCTACCCATATATGACAGCAGTAGTCCATTTCTGGCTTCATCTGGAGGATAGCACAAAGTGTCAGACTTCCTGGAGTGATTCAGGGAACTGAACATTTTTCCTGCTTCTTTAGTGATGGGTCATATGTACCAGTGGTACTTGAGGTCAGAGTTGAGTTTGAGGCCCAACGGTCACACAAGGCACAGGGCCTCCCTGAGGCAGCATCCATTTATCATGACTGCTGGTAGTTGGGGGTCCAATCGGCAATGATGGGATGTAACTTGTTTGGTTTTCAAAGCATTGAACGTAACCAGTTAGCTTTTCCCCAGATGTTGGAGCTAGATTGGAGGAAAGATCAGTTGCTAATCTCTAATCACGAGTTTTTGAGGTGCACCCATGTGATCGTTTCAGGCCAAAAAGAGGAAGACAGAAAAAAGGAAGAGAGAGAGAGAGAGAGAGAAAAAAGGAAGAGAGAGAGAGAGAGACAGAAAAAAGGAAGAGAGAAAGAAAAAGGAAGAGAGAAAGAAAAAGGAAGAGAGAAAGAAAAAGGAAGAGAGAAAGAAAGAAACAGAGAGAGAAAAAGGGAGAAAGAGAGAGGGAAATAGAGAGCGAAAGAGAAAAGGAAAAAGAGAGCAAAAGACGGGAAAAGAGTGGAGGGAAGAGGGAGAGGGGAAGAAGGAGAGAGAGGGGGAAAGAAGAAAAGAGAGGGAAGAGGGGGGAGAGGGAGATAGAGGGAGAGAGAGGGGGAAGAGGGAGAGAGGGGAGAAAAGAGAGAGAGAGAGAGCGAGGGGAAAAGAGAGAGAGAGAGCGAGGGGAAAAGAGAGAGAGAGAGAGAGAGAGCGAGGGGAAAAGAGAGAGCGAGGGGAAAAGAGAGAGAAAGAGAGAGCGAGGGGAAAAGAGAGAGAAAGAGAGAGCGAGGGGAAAAGAGAGAGAAAGAGAGAGCGAGGGGAAAAGAGAGAGAAAGAGAGAGCGAGGGGAAAAGAGAGAGAAAGAGAGAGCGAGGAGAAAAGAGATAGAGAAAGAGAGAGAAAGAGAGAGAAAGAGAGAGAAAGAGAGAGAAAGAGAGAGAAAGAGAGAGAAAGAAAGAGAGTGAAAGACAAAGGGAGAGGAAGACAAAGGGAGAGGAAGACAAAGGGAGAGGAAGACAAAGGGAGAGGAAGAGAGAAGAAAGGAAGAGAGAAGAAAGGAAGAGAGAAGAAAGGAAGAGAGAAGAAAGGAAGAGAGAAGAAAGGAAGAGAGAAGAAAGGAAGAGAGAAGAAAGGAAGAGAGAAGAAAGGAAGAGGGAGAGCGAGAGAGCTATTGAAGTTTAGCAAATGGTAGATGATCTTATTAGTCATCCTGATAGAGGAGGAGGAGAATAAATCCACACTGTTGCCTAGCAACCAGGTCACTTTACAACACTGACATAATGCATATATTGATCACATCATGTGAAGAAAGAGTAACTAAAGAAGAAGGAAGAAATAGTAAAAAGAAATGAAAAAAAATAGGAAGGGGAAAAGTCCAAGAACGATGCACCCCCCCCCCCCCACCGCGGACACTGGTGGGAGGATGTGTTGGGAGTGGTGAGTAGAGAAAAAGAAGAGGCAGAAGAATAAAGAGAGAAGGACTGAATGGTTGGGGTGTTGGTGATGGGTTGTGGAACTCATCTGACAGAAGGTCAATCTTTACTATCCACAAACTTGGTGTGTCATAATAGAGAAAAATGTTGATTTTTGGAGTGGGTATGTGGGTTGGAGGTAGAGATGTCATAAAATAGGATAAATAAATATACAGTAATAGTGTGTGTGTGTGTGTGTCTAAAACAATAGACAGGAACAAAAATAAGAATTTTGCAGAATGATGACACTTAACTGGCTGTTTTCATATTCATATTCTTCTTCAAGGGTTGGGATGGATAGTGGTGGGGTTTAAATGGGGGAGAGAATCAAAATCTGGGAACTGGGATCAAACGGGGTGGGGGAGTCCACCTCTCCGCCATCGTCTTCATGAAGCAGATCGCTAAGCTTGTCTTTTACTTGCTAGTCACAGCCAGCCTATACATTTTACTAAATTCCATGCAATACAAGGCTCAAGAGCCACGCAAGCTAGAGGGTTCATTCAGTAACCCTCTAGCTTGTGTGGCTCTTGAGCCTTGTATTGCATAGTTCAGACTTCAGAGGCGGAAGTAAGAAGTGAAGATGACAAGGATACAATGGATAGATATCGGTTGACTCCTAGAGTTGAAGAAGTTAAGAATGTAGTGTTCGAGGAAGTATCCACACGGGATTTGTTCCTGGGAAGAAAATTTCTGAGTGTAATGCCCTTTTTACCAATCGAATATATAGGGGAAATGAAGGTGATTCAACTACAGAGTTGAATATAACAAGGCAGGTCTTGGCTGTGAAGGTCTGAACTGGTGGCATTAAAGAATGGGGCATGTTGTGACATTTGCCATGGAAATAGCGATAGAATAGCAACAGGTCTGCAATATTGTCTCTGTGAGAAAGGGAGCATAGTCTGTCCTGTTATTTAACCCATAGCTGGAGAAAAATAGGCCAATTTCTCCAAATGGGTTCAATGGTTTGACCATC
Source organism: Acanthosepion esculentum (assembly GCA_964036315.1). Lineage (NCBI taxonomy): Eukaryota > Metazoa > Mollusca > Cephalopoda > Sepiida > Sepiidae > Acanthosepion > Acanthosepion esculentum. The sequence goes on from OZ038502.1 coordinate 83,184,563, forward strand.
TCTTGAAAGAATGATAATGGTATTTTGAAATGGTGTTTAACGGTTAGGTTAATGACTTTAATGATATTTCAACACTTGTTGCCTCATAGGACAAAAATCACAATATATAGGAGTAGATATGTTCACTTATTGTCCAGTTCACACTCCTCCTCTGTCTTTTGAAGAGGAGTAGAGTTTTATCCTTTGTTTTCTGTTTATTTTTGGGTTTCCAGTTCCTTCTAAAGTTTTTCACTACTAGTGGTCCCTTGCATCTTAGTGGCCTTATTGCCTTGCTTCCAGAAAATGGATTCAGAAAGAGAAGAATTGTCAAGAAATGGTGGAAGGCCATACAAGAATATCTCACAGAGTTTGGGCTGACATAGAATTGAGATTGACCAAGATGGACGACACTCATTGCCCAAATCCCCCAATGGAGTGGAAAGAACTAAGACTGAGATAATTTAAATCAAAATAAAATCTTTCACAAGGCAGAGTAGAATAACAGATAGTGGTTTGGATTGAGGAGTTAGAGAGTAGAGTTTGAATTCCACTTGAGTTCATTACATTCATTTACATGCTAATACTCTTTGGAAAGGTATGAATTCATCTATTCTCCCTCCATCTATGGGTTACTGGCAGTAAAGACTTGGTCCTAGAGCCTTGGGTGGCAACCAGTCTAGAAGAAGGAAAATTTTTAATTCAAACCAGTCTGGAGTGGATTGGGCTCCATCAGGCTATCTTGATCAGGAAACACCATTGCTGCTGCACATGTACTGCCCCTGTGACCCTAATGGGTTATTTCATGTGTGAAGATCTTTATTACCCCCCCCATTTCACCTCAGTCACTGAAAACAAAATTTACCCTTTGAAACAATCAACTTCAAATGAAACTGTAGGTGTTCTGAAATCAAAGGAAATGTTTGTCACAGATTAATTCCACAATGCAGAGAACAAATCACTGTAAGTACAGACTCGAATATCGGGGGGCAGAAAGAAATGCCGAAAACTCGATTTGCAGGTACTATCTCACAAATCCCAATGCACGTAACCAGTCAGAAAAATAACTCACGCTCCGACGAATGCGGTAGCCAAAATACATCAATTTTTCCACCCGATTTGAGAACACCAACTTCTTTTATCGGCCGAGAATTTTTTTCATTCGTTGACAACTGGGAGAGGACGCCAAGTATTTTGCATATCAAAATACTTTTATAGAGACTCCTGCGACTGACTTGTTTTTAATCTAAATATTTCATCTTCAGCATGTCATGCGGAATACGTGCCCTTTTTTTTTTAGTAAGTAATTTTCTTTTCCATCGTAGGATACACGCGATGTGCTGTTGCTTGGTTTGACGAGGTAAGTTGCCATTTTCTTCGCTATAGAAACCTCAATCATGGATCAATGAAGCTTTACAGAATTATTTCTCAGATTCACAGGAAAGGAGAAATATTTGAATTTCAAGTGCTTCCTCCAAAGCCACGAGTTAATCTTGTGGACCATTTCAAGGATAATAAGAACTGATTCCCATTAACTTTTCCTGGATTTCTAACTCATCTAAAATTCAGTTAATCTGCTAAGCTATTATCGCCATTGAAAACAGAGGAATATAATATGAAACAATGGACATTGAAACATTCTCCAAGACTGAATTCTTTCTCATGATGCCATGCTTGCTCATTCCTTTGATGAATTAACAGACATTAACAAGAAATGTAATTACTCTCATAATCCACACAATGTCACATTCATACAGGTACTTTCTTATAACTTATGCAATGGCTTATTTAAGAAAATGGTCATGCTCGAAATTAAATAGACAGATATATATGATATTTTCCGGCTTATAAGATGCACTTTTTTTCATAAAAAACACCCTGAAAAATACATGTGAGCCTTCCAAGACAAATGTAAGGAAACACACTGAAAAATACATGTGAGCCTTCCAAGACAAATGTAAGGAAACACCCAGGCTCATGTAAGCTTAGACAGTCACCTAATTGGCTTCACTGATAGGGACATGGATTTGCATGTTGAGTCATTACACTACAATGCTACATATCTATCTAATTCAACCTTTTATATGATGTAACCTCAGTACTTAGCTGTTACAAGTATTTCCAAGACTATAAACCTTCCTGGAGCTGAGCCACAATGTTAAACATGCTCTGTTTACTAGAAGTGGTGGGAGCCTTTCTGCTCTGGACTAGTATTTCATTACCATACAAACAAAATCAGACGAGTGATTAATGTAAACAATATGTGGTGCCAGTATGTGAGGAATGCAGGGTGAATGTGTTGTTGTGAGAATTACTTTTTTCTTAGAAATTTCTTTCCAATATTATGGTTCATCTTCCAAGCCGCAGCATCTCGTAAGCCAGAAAATACAGTAATTACGTTCTTAGAATCCACACAATGTCACATCCATACATCTCCACTTGGTTCCAAACATTTTTTTTTAATCATTTCACTCCAAGCAAGGCAATAAAGCCACTAAGACACAAGGTGACGTCGAGTGTTAGAGAACATGAGAGTAAAAAACAGCATAATGTTGGAGAGAGATGCAATGGGTTACTGAGGGAGAAAGAAGATGTGAAAAATCATGATTAAGGAGAAAGGACAACAAAAACACAGGAAGGAATCAAGACGACGGAAGATAATGATTGACATTAAATTAACATTTTTCAAGATCAAAATTAACTGGGAAGCAAGAGGCTGGGAAAGTTCCACAAGCAAGAAGTGCGAAAGAAAATGTTAGCATCGAAATTAGGGTTACATCTAGCCATTTCGACTAGAAATTGATGAGATCTTTCCACCAATCTAGTAATGAGCTTAAATGCATAGATTCCAGGTGTCAAAGAGGAAAGCAATATTTAATTTGTAGGCCAAGAGATAGGAGAAGGCTGGTCTTCATCTGTCTTTTCTTAAAACTTAGCTAGACACAATTACTGACCCAAACATACCACAGTATTCCTTAGACCAAAACAACACATTCTTACTTACTATTCTTACTACAGACACCATAATACCTCAAAGTCTCGATGGGGTCCTAACTAGTCCCCATATGTACAATTTTTGTCGGGGGGGGGGAATAAAAACAACAATTCAAAGAAAGCACATTGGAACAATTACCATGAAAATATTTATAGAAAAGGCATAGTGTTATGGCAGTGGTCCTGAACTGGCAACTCTGCTTAAGCAGAATTGACAGGTCAGGACCAATTAATAACATTGCAGATTCTTTGGATTTTTATCAAGAATCTCTAAATACAATGCAGAAGCACCAGACCAGTTGTGGCAGCAATATTTAATGCATGGACAAATGGTAGATTTATATATGTTTAAGATAGATTATGGCAAGAGAAATTGTCTAAGCAGCAAATATTTAAAACTGAGAATTTAAAATCATTCCAAAGATGTAAAATAACATGCAAACGTGGAATTCCATCAAATTCCTCTTGATAAAAACAGTCAAAAGCTGGGAACCTTAAGAACTAACACAAACTGAAGAGTCTGGCATTCTACGAGGTAAAGTTTCACTTATACACTAAAAATTAAAAGAAATTAATATCTTTATAATTTTTTTCTTTTGCCTCAATCACTGAAGTTGAACTGCATCCTTCAAAACACTTAACTTCAAATGAAATGTTAGTTATTGATCAATGAAGGTCTCCAGAAGTATTTTTCAAATCCGCAAGGAAACGGAAATATCATTTGAATTTCAAGTGCTTGCTGTAGAGCCATGGATAAGAATTTAATCATGCAGATCATTTCAAGGATACTAAATTTGAATCCCAGCGACTTTTCCTAGATTTTTAACTTATCTAAAACTTGGCTAATCTCGGCTAAGCTATAAGGTCGAGTTGCAAATACGTGATTCTGACACTTTCTCGTCTTAATCTTTCTGTAAATCTTGGAATCATTAACAGCCGAACTACAGCAAGACTAAAGGATCTGAGCATTAGAAATGAGATGCTACGGAACTATCCGAGGTATCGTGTATGCAGACCACATCAAAAAATGGCGCAGTGTGCAACACCATCGGAAAAAAGAAACTGGCATATTGGAAGGCTGCATAACCACCGTCAAGAAAAGAAAGTTGAAATCGTATGGACACATCATAAGAGCCAACAATCTTTCCACTGCCATCCTACAAGATGCAATAGAAGAGACATAGAGGGGAAAAAATGAGCTATCATCATCATCATCAAGTGGACTGAAAGATGCTTCAATGAGACTGACATTGGTCAGGTGCTCAGTTATGCATACACTAATTACATTATTCGGACTATTGTCCTCATCTTTGCCGCCATATTTATTATAACGTTTCGGCTGTTGTACGCTCCGATCTTCTTCAGGTGGTTGGAATGTCGAACTGAACCTTTTATTTCGCTCACTGGGGTAGACTGTTGTAGTTCCACGTGCCATGTTTAATGGATGTCAATTATCAGTTATCTCCTGTTAATTCCCTTCTACAAGTTCTCCACTGCTTAAACTGGGTATTGAACTCACACTTTTTGGGTCCTGTCACTGGATCTAACCAACGCCTTTATCCACTGTGCCATGTGTCCTTGAAGGCCAGAGCGAACAACGGCCAAAACATTGTAATAAATATGGTGACAAAGATGAGGACAATAGTCCGAATAATGTAAATAGTGTGCATAATACCTCATCTCAGAAATATAGACAGATACTGAAGAATAATTCTGTTTTACAATTACATTGTTATAAAAGACTAACTTGTTTCCTTTTGTCATTTATAATGTTAATGGTAATAACAGCCGTTTCCTTATTGGAAAACATTCAGCATTCATTAACCGAGCAGCAAGTGTTCCTCGAGTGAGGCTTTTCTTCACTTCTTGGCCATCGGGCTAGGATCAAAGTGTAGTATCTGCCTTCAGATGGACAAACTACATCTTATCTCTCAATTGTTTTTCTGTCTTCAGACAGAGCACAACTCAATTGTGTCTTTGTCTTTGGGCAGAGTGCAACTGAAAATACTAGTGAAAGGTGCCAGGTCTTGGGGAACAGCTGCCAATGCATGTCCTCCCTCACTATACAATACAATGCTTACAATGGTTATTTTTCTACCTTTCTATATTGGACAAATAAGAATATTTTGCCCACTGGAAAACCACATACCCACCGTCAAGAACAGGAATTTGAAATTGTATAGCCACATGACAAGAGCTAACAACCTTTCCACTGCCAGCCTAAAAGGTACTGTATTAGATAAAAAAAGACGTGACAAACCAAGAAAAAAAGAAAAAAATGAGCCGACAATGTCAGTATGTGGACTGGAAGATCTGTAGTAATGTAAACAAAGAGCCTGTTGAGATTGGTGGGGGGGGACACCTTACTCATTGCTCTCCCAACAACTATGGGGATAATAGGGAGAGAGGAGAAGGAGATTTAAGAGATTTAACAAAAAATAACAGTGCCTCAGAAACCACATCATCTTGAGGAACAAAAATGCCTATTGGACTGACTTCTCAAGACACGTCGACTGCTGTTTTCCCCCCCAGCTTTTATTGGCATGAGGCATCTTACAAAGCCCCGGATCTTGACTAGTTGCAGAGAGGCCCGTATCTAGCTTGACATGCCAAACTGTCCTGCTGTTAACGGGGAAAAACCCGGATATAACTGGCGCTGACAAACATCTCCGCGTGCAATCCAAGGCTTCTTTTGCATCTGTACTGATGTACACTTTTGCTACATTTTAGTTCTGGAGTTTTCCTTTAACAGAGTCTACATAATGAAAAATGAAAGGAAAAATTTTTTCCCTCTTTTGTAAATAGGAGAAAATTGAAATTGACAAGACAATAAAATGACCGCAGTGTAATTCAGCGGGGCAACAAAAGCAATTGGGCATTATGATGTTGCCTAGAGATCGGAATATAACTAGAATAAAAAAAAAAAACAAGAAACAAAAAAAAAAAAACAGGACTACACCTGAAAAATATTTATCTGAAAAATATTTATCTGAAAAAATCCAAACAACAGACCACTGAAATGTAGCTCTCTCTCTCGTTATATTTATGTATTGTATGACCCTGCACTTCACAAGTTGTTCTGTCACCATCAATCAACCTCATCACTTATTTGAACTCTGAAGTTTTTGGACGAAATTGGTTGAAACATTGTTCAAGATGAGTGAATTTGATCACAAGAAAAGTGAATGTTTTGCAGGATAAACCAAAAAGAAGTTTGGAGGTTCCTGGAGGTGGTTTCGGGTAATTCATTAAGGAATCACAATCAGTCACTTACTAGGGAGAGAGGGGAAACAGATGGGAAGTAACAAAAAAATAACAGTGTCTTGGAAACCACAGCAACTGGTGGAACAAAAAAGCCCACGAGGCTGATTTCGTAAGACACCATGTCTTTCCAATTGTCAACTGCTGTTTTCCCCAAGCTTTTATTGGTATCAGGCATCTTGACCAGTTGCAAAGAGGTCCGTATCTAGCTAGACATGCCAAAATGTCCTGCTGCTAATGGGAATAACTCAGATGTAACTAGTATTGACAAACATGTCCGCATACAATCCTATGCCTCTTTTTTGCGTCTCTACTGACGTGCGTTCGCCACAAGATCCTTTACTGAGACTCAGACACGGGCATTCAACTGAGACGTATCGAGAGAGCTGCTCAGCTACACAGTGACCCTACGATCACATCCGGTCATGGGATTGATGATGATCGACAATTTTTTTCACCTCTATAAAAGACTTTTTTCTTTTTTTTTTTGATTCAGTTATTTATATTAAAGACTTACAATATCACTGTTCTATTTTCCATTGTTCTATTTGAAGCGTTTATATTGAATTAAAAACACAGATCAGAAATTAACATTTTTCCTTCAGTTTTTGTTTCGAAAGACAACAAAAATTATCTGGTTCTTTTTTATTCCTTTCAATACTATTATTTCTTTCAAAAATAAAAGATTTCAAACCTGTTCAAAGGCTCCCCCCCCCACTTATTCTTTATTTTTATTTTTTATGCTTTTATTTATATCCTAAAAAATACTTCTTTAAAAATTTATTTCTCATTTGGAAGAAAGCTATTTTTGTTTAAAAATGTTCATTTTTAATATTCTCAGGTTTTGTTAATTTTTTTTTTGTTTTTTTTTTTAATATAAATTCATCAGAACTATTTTTGTAAATAAAATTGTCCATTCTTTACCTTGGAAAAAAAAAAAAAAATTTTGGCACTTTCAGAATTCCATAGAAGAAAAAAAAATGAACTTTGAGTTAATTTTAAAATCAACTTTACCCTCTTGTCGTCTCCTTGGAACACTTGGAACCAAACATATAGAAATAATGTTTCTCTTAGACTTACCTGCAAATAGAAATAAAAGGAATTTTAAAAAAAAAGAAGAAAGATTTAAAATTTCACAAGAAAATATAAGTGTCTTATTTATTATTCTGCTGGCTAAATATTTTTATGAGAGAAGTGCAGATGGAGTAATGATGAATAGTGCAAAAAATGGAATTGTCAGGTTTTGTTCAAATTCCAGTTGTGACAATTTGAATTAGTGTGTGGCACTTCCTCGCGGGGAATTAGAACGTGGCACTTCCTCGCGGGGAATTAGAACGTGGCACTTCCTCGCGGGGAATTAGAACGTGGCACTTCCTCGCGGGGAATTAGAACGTGGCACTTCCTCGCGGGGAATTAGAACGTGGCACTTCCTCGCGGGGAATTAGAACGTGGCACTTCCTCGCGGGGAATTAGAACGTGGCACTTCCTCGCGGGGAATTAGAACGTGGCACTTCCTCGCGGGGAATTAGAACGTGGCACTTCCTCGCGGGGAATTAGAACGTGGCACTTCCTCGCGGGGAATTAGAACGTGGCACTTCCTCGCGGGGAATTAGAACGTGGCACTTCCTCGCGGGGAATTAGAACGTGGCACTTCCTACTAGGACACAAGTTTTGTATCAATGGCCTTCCTTTTGTAGGCATTTATTGGGATAAAATAAAATTTAAAAAAATAATACAAATAAAAAAATAGATGTAAATAAAAATAATTAAAAAAATAACATAAAAATTAGCCTCCAAAGGAATTCGGAATATAAAATAAAGAACAAATAGGAAATGTTCATCAATCTAACGTTTCAATTTTATTAAAGAGATTGAGAGAAAATAGAGAGAACTTTGTTATTTTCAATTTTGTTTGGATCGACTCATTGATCAATCACGTATCACATACATTAAAACTATAGATAATCCTATACGTATATAAGTTTGTAATGATTCTTCTATGTCTAAATGGGCATTGGATAGTAATGTGTATTTGTAATTGTGTATGTGTGTCTGTCTAGTAGAAAGTGTTCTAATATTTTCACTTTTGTATGGTCAGTCAGCATAAGGGGGGATATTCTATTAATCTGGGGCTATTTTTATGCATGTACTATTTGTATTAGATAGACATAAGTTAGATTCTTTAAAGATGGATTCAAATAAAAAATGGCAATGTAATGTTTTAAGAGTGTGTTTATAGTTGGTAATAATGTTATTATTAAGTTTTCAATGTATTTTCTCCTTAAAGAATTATGTTCATTTTAATTAGGGTGGCATTTGTAAAATACTGAAAGCCGTCCAGATTAGTTTGCTAAGTATAGCCCTATGGCAATGTGCAGTAATTTTAATTTAGTTTAGCACAAAATGATAATATTCAGTTAATTATGTTTGTTGATTTGATAACCTCTGTTGTTTAATTTAATGTTGAATGTAAGTCTTTATTGAATATAAAAATTATTAGAAAAGTAGACACAAATCTGGTTTGCACAAGGGTCGAAAAGGTAGACGTAGATCTGTTCGGTATGGGGGTTGAAAAGGTAGACGGAGATCTGTTCGGTATGGGGGTCGAAAAGGTAGACGGAGATCTGTTCGGTATGGGGGTCGAAAAGGTAGACGTAGATCTGTTCGGTATGGGGGTCGAAAAGGTAGACGTAGATCTGTTCGGTATGGGAGTCGAAAAAGTAGACGTAGATCTGTTCGGTATGGGGGTCGAAAAGGTAGACGTAGATCTGTTCGGTATGGGGGTCGAAAAGGTAGACGTAGATCTGTTCGGTATGGGGGTCGAAAAGGTAGACGTAGATCTGTTCGGTATGGGGGTCGAAAAGGTAGACGTAGATCTGTTCGGTATGGGGGTCGAAAAGGTAGACGTAGATCTGTTCGGTATGGGGGTCGAAAAGGTAGACGTAGATCTGTTCGGTATGGGGGTCGAAATGGTAGACATAGATCTGTTCGGTATGGGAGTCGAAATGGTAGACACATGTAAAAAGATGGCGTAGAGGACCCAGTCACTTTCTTTAGGTTTGCTCGACTAGCTTGTTAACTAGTACTTCTCAGTAAATCACGCTTAGCCATTGACTATGCTTAACTTTGTCAGGCACAAGGTCAAAAATGTGAGGCATCCAGTAAAGCATGGTATAAAGTTACATTATGCAAAGATGCTCCATAAGTTTCCTGGCATGCATTATTCATGCATTGAATTTTTTTAATACTATTGTTTACCTAATACAAGGCAAAAGAGCCACTCAAGGTAGGAGGTTACTGAATGTGGTTGTTGTAAAGGCATAAATGGTGGAAGTAAGAAGTGCATATTATGTTGTGTTGATTTCCTAGTCATAGCTTAGATGTGGCACAAGGCCGAAAGTATTGGGAACCTAGTGAGGATCAAACTCACTACAGTCATAATTGTTCTAGCGAGAGAAGCTTGCTGACCATTACACCACATCAAGGTGCCCAAAGAAGTGCATATTATGAGGATATGTAGGATAGATAATGGTTGGCTCTAGACTTGAAGAGGATAAGATCCTAATGATTGGGGAAGCTCCCTCTCAGGAGTCTGTTCTACAAAGTAACTATTCTTAAGAAGAATCTGAGTGAAATATGAAAGGAATGTGGATGAGTCAACATGGTGTCCATGGCATAGAAGATTTTAACTGAAGGTCTGACCTGGCGGAATGAAAGAATGCAGCTTGTCAATATTTTTCATGGAAATAGCAACAGAGGAGCAAGAGGGTAGCAACTTTTTACGAATGGAAAAAGTGGTTGTAAGGTGGAAATTAACTTATCAACAAGTTACAAGGAACTGACTATTTTCTCAGCATTTGTAGTAATGAACCATATATACGAGTTCCACTTGAAGTCTGCCTTTCTAGCAGAGGCATGAAACCATTTTTTCATGGATGGAAAAAGATCAAGATTCTTTAAAATCTTTGAATCTACTGAGTGTAACTGGGCTTATTAAACTGAATTCTTTGCTGGATTTGTTTATTTATTTCTTTTTTAATCAATTCACCCCAAGCAAGGCAATAATGCCACTAAGACACAAGAGAGTGAAAGAGAATGAAAAGACTTTAGAAGGACCCAGAAACCCAATCCTAGACAGAGAACAAGAGATAAACCTCTATTCCTGTTCAAAAGACTGTAGAGGTATGTGAACCGGGCAACAGGTGAACCTATCTACTTGTATTGAAGAGAACAAAAAAATAGTATATAAAACTTCAGAGTTCAGGCATAGATGCTGTATGTAAGAAAATAGGAGTAAAAAAATAGATAAAAGATAAAAAGAGATAAAATTAAGAACAATGAGTGCAGTGGGGTTCCCTGGGTGGGACTGACATCGAATATAAGTATTTCGTTATCGAGCTTAGGAATCTGTCGGTGCATTAATAACTATTAAGTTTTAACATTAAATCGCGATAACTCCTATCAAATAAAAATCGAGCAGAAAATTATTTCACTATTGCTACAACGGAGATTTTTCTGGTAACTATTTTAAGGTGTGCATCTGATGCCAGATCATGCCAGAATAGAATTTCTGCTCAACGTCTTGCTATTGAGAGAGACAGGAGGTTACTCTCGGTCACCAAGTACAGAATCATGTGACTACACAGCTGTACACTGGCTTGCAAGTGTGGGAACGAGCCATATTTTAGAGATAAATATAAGAAAAATACTAGATTAGTAGCTAGATCATGATTTTACAGTTGAAATGACTAGATAAAGCCATAAGTTCTATGCTAATAGTTTCTTCTCTCGCACTTCTCGCTTGTGGAACGCTTCCACTCCCTTGCTTTCCAGTAAATTTTGATCTTCAAAAAATTTAAATGCAATGCCAATCGTTATCTTCTGTTTTCTTGATTTCTGTTTTTTTGTTGTTCTCTCTCCTTAATAATGTTTTCTCTCACATTCTTTCACTCTCAGTAACCCCTTGAATCTTAGTGGCTTCATTGCCTTGCTTGGGGTGAAATGATTATGATGAAAAAAAGAAAGAGAAATTTACCTTCAAATATTTACATGCAATGCCAATCATTACCTTCCGTCTTCTTAATTCCCATTCTTTTATTGTTCTTGTTCCTTAATAATATTTTTGGTTTTCACCATATTTTGTCACACATGCAGCATACTGTATCCACTTGCATCTTAGTGGCATTATTGCCTTGCTTGGGGTGAAATGATTAAAAAAGAAAAAAAAAAAAAGGGGAAACTGATCCAGAAAGGATTTGGGCAGTCTATCAGACATCACAGATGAGAATGTAAGGCCCACAATTTGGATGAGGTCTCCATGGGGCCACACCTATACACATTGATGAAGTTCCATGTCAGGCAATCCGACTCCAGCTTTTTTTAAGCTTTCCCTTGGTAAATAGTCTATTTCAAGGCTGGACACTATTATCAGTAGTCCCAGTAGCTTACAGATTCCCTTGAAGATAGAATTTGGATTTGGGATCAGTCATGATCCAGAGAAGGAGCAAGTTGGTGAACAGGGGTGTGGGTGGTGAGATATAAAATAATCAGACTTTGAAAAAAAAAAAAAAAAAAAAAAAAAAAAAAAATGCCTAAATCCAGGAAAAGCACATTCAGTGTTGAATGTAGAGCAGACCCCCATTCACTTTGGGGATGACTAATCTGGCAGCTCTTGTAATTTATTCTATAAATAATTGATACTCTGGTTTAATTAGTGCATGAACTTATGAATGTTTAATTCAACAATAGATGAGAAAAATACTTTCAATGGTGAGAAAGAGGAGAAAGGTCAAATTTACCCAAGGTTCCCAGGCAACACATTACAAAGATATTCACCTTGTATAAGGCCCAAGAGAGATTCAAGGTAGAGGCTTACAGAGTACAAGGCAAAGTTTATAGATGAGGAAGATAACGGTTAATGCTAGACTTGAACAAGGTGATAGTGATCAAGAAAGCATCCTCTTGAAAGTTGGTTCCCCAAAATTGTGGTTGGTGGGAAGAAGCTGTTCAAATGGAATTTAGATCTCGCCAACAGATTAGAAAGGGAATGAGGTTGGTTCACTACAATGTGCATGGTCTGATGGGTTTTATAACTGGTGGAACAAAGGAATGTAGTTCCAGAGAAATAGCGATAGAGCAGTGAGAGTCTTTCGACGTTTCATCTGTGGGGAAAGGGGTTGTAGGGTGGAAAATAACTAATGATACAAAAATGCTTTTGAACTCTATCAAATCTAAAAAGTGAAGACTGGGCAGCTCCTGTCTATATATGGCAGCAGTGCTCCATTTTTGGCCTGATCAGGCTCTTGTAAGGATAGCAGAAGGAGTCTGATACTTATTGGAGCGGCACAAGAAATTGGCCATGTTTCCAGCACCTTCAGTGATGGATCATATGCATGAGTTACACTTGTGGCCTGAGTTGAGTTTAAATCCCAATAGACGCCCAAGATGCGAGAGGATCCACTTGCTGATTATAGAATGTCGCGAGTTTGTTACTGGGTTGGATAAAGTGTTCATATTAAATATTCTTTTGGGGAAACATTTGGTATTCATCCAGCCATTGCTACTCAAATTATGATTTTTATTCACAACATGGCCATTGAGCTGGGATGAAAATATAGTATCTGTTCTCATCTCTAATGACTATGGTATTATTAGCTGTCCCCTTATTAGGAAACATTTGGCATTCAGTGACAGCAACCAGTGGGACAGAAGTTTTCAGCACTCCCTGGCCATCAAGCTGGCATCAAAGTGTAGTGTCTGCCTTTGGGCAGACTACATTTTATCTCTCAATTTTGTTTCTGCTTTTGGATTGATCTGGTTTTTTACAGCTTATCAACCTTTTTTGCATGTTATTTAAAGACAAAAAATATTTTTAGATTGTAAGAATATTTTTGAGAATGGATTTTATTGATACAATTTCTACTAATTAACTCATAGCTGAGTGGAAAAAAGAGGTGGATTCATGCCTTTCTCAAGGGTATTTGCACATAATACATAAGTGCATATAACAAACCTGACTGGAATCAGAACTCAGCTTTCTGATTTCCAATTCCAAGCCATTATCAATTACACCACTCACATATCCAAGATTACAATGGTCACCCATCTAGGTGCTGTTCAGACTTAATGTTGCTTAACTTTGATGATTGTACAAGAACTGGTGTTTTAACATGACATGGCCATAAGCTTCTTTTTTCAGACAGAACATAGATGAGACATTCCGTGGATTCCAACACCGTGGCAGCACCTCCTTCACTGCACCAAAGAAGGGTTGGTGGAAGATCAATTCCAGCACAACATTAATTGTAGGGGCTGGGCAATTTTTAGACTTGGTCCATGTGCATCCATTTGAGCTCCACATATTAAAACGGCCTTGTGCCATAACTAATCATGTATGGCGGTGGGGATGAATAACAAGTGTAGTATCTGTTCTCCTCATCTCTAAAGGTAATATATAAGACAGAAAGAAATGAAGAAGAAATGCAGAAGGTAAGGAATGAAGGGCAAGGAAGGGCAAGGAATGAAGGGCAAGGAAGGGCAAGGAATGAAGGGCAAGGAAGGAAAGGAATGAAGGGCAAGGAAGGGCAAGGAAGGAAAGGAATGAAGGGCAAGGAAGGAAAGGAATGAAGGGCAAGGAAGGGCAAGGAATGAAGGGCAAGGAAGGGCAAGGAAGGAAAGAAATGAAGGGCAAGGAAGGGCAAGGAATGAAGGGCAAGGAAGGGCAAGGAATGAAGGGCAAGGAAGGGCAAGGAAGGAAAGGAATGAAGGGCAAGGAAGGAAAGGAATGAAGGGCAAGGAAGGGCAAGGAATGAAGGGCAAGGAAGGGCAAGGAAGGAAAGGAATGAAGGGCAAGGAAGGAAAGGAATGAAGGGCAAGGAAGGAAAGAAATGAAGGGCAAGGAAGGAAAGAAATGAAGGGCAAGGAAGGAAAGAAATGAAGGGCAAGGAAGGAAAGAAATGAAGGACAAGGAAGGAAAGGAATGAAGGGCAAGGAAGGAAAGAAATGAAGGGCAAGGAAGGAAAGAAATGAAGGGCAAGGAAGGAAAGAAATGAAGGGCAAGGAAGGAAAGGAATGAAGGACAAGGAAGGAAAGGAATGAAGGGCAAGGAAGGGCAAGGAATGAAGGGCAAGGAAGGAAAGGAATGAAGGACAAGGAAGGAAAGGAATGAAGGACAAGGAAGGAAAGAAATGAAGGTCAAAATAAGGTAAGAAATGAAAGACAAGGAAAGAAAAAAATGAAAAATAAAGAAAGAAATGAAGAAGAAAATAAAAATAAAGGAAAAGAATAACTAAAAGACAATAAATGAAAGAATAAAAGACAGTGAAGAAAAAAGAAAGGAATAAAAAAAATAAAAATGGAGAAACAGTATGAAAGAAGAAAAAAAGAGAAAATGAAATAAAATGCATGAAAAACCCAAAAAGAACCAAATGCAGAATAAACAAAAATGAGAAACAGAGACACACAATTGTCTTGTGTCAGACGAATCTAATTTCCATCTACACACATAAATATTGATATACAGAAGGAGTGTATGCTAAAGGGATTTACTAAACATGGCTTCGTCTTAATCTGTGGAGCGTCCATAGTAAATTTAACTCATCAGATTAAAAATGAAATGTTAGATAAAAGTTATCTGCCAGGTTCCTTCAGAACATGAGTGATTATGGCTTTGTGTCCCATGTTAGCTCTAAAGAATGGCTGAATCTTTAAAATCTATTCTTGTCAACCCTTTGCAGTACATTCACACAGATTCATTAGGTTCGTTACTTGCTGCTTCCTTCTCTCAGTATGTTGTGTGGCTTGAAATTTCCAAACCTTCTTTTCTCATAATGTATCCCCCAAAATTTCAAATGTCTCTTTCTGGTTTTAAGCATAAGTGTCCCATAGAATGATGGCAAAAGGCCCAAAATTAAAATTTATTGTCAAAATGTTAAGAGGAAAAACCAAAGTATTTTTGATTATTTTAATAAATTTTTCAATCTTTTCTAGCACGTTCAAAATTTTGGTTAAAAATCTTGTTTTTCTTGGATCAGCAGGTGAGTCAAATATTAGTATAAGGATTTTTACTGTCTTTTTTGGCATTAAAAACATTGTTTTGGAAATTCTTGCAAAAATTAAATTTTTGAAATTATTTTTTTTTTTTTAAGAAAATCTTGGTTAAAATCTTTCTGGGATTTTTTTTTTTACATCTATTACCCCTGCTTACTTAATTTTTATGAAATTTCAAAAAATTAAAATTCCAGCCTCTTCAGATTTATATTAGTTAAAAGCAGGACATCAATTTGTTTTTGTCAAACAGAAAAATCATTTGCTGAAAATCTGCTCTGAATGATAAAATAAAAAAATGCAATAAAGCCATGATATTATTTAATTAGAGGAGTTTTTATAAATAACATATATTAAGAATACTATTCATCAAAAATAAAAATTCATAGGACAATAATGAAGCATTACAAGAATTGTTTTCATTATGAGAAAAATTTAAGTTTTAAATTCTGTATTAATTCCAGCCTTTTAGTTGATATTATTAAGTGAAAACTATATTTATTAATCATAAAGGGAAAAGTTTAATACAAATCATCAAACACCAATATTTTTAAAAGAATTTTGAATCCATTTTTTGTGTAAAACCATTTTCTAAGGGGTGACCATACGTGACGCTATCAGAAAATAAGAGCAATAACCATAGTAAATTTAAAGCCAATATTTCTGAATTTCAATAAAAATTTGGATTATGGAGAATATTTTCCTAAATTTTTAAAATTACTGAGCACTTAAAAATGATATAAAAAAGTACTGGTGTCATTTTCTTTAATTATGTTTTACAGATAAAGACTCTGTAGAACAACATTAGACCATCAAGCTGTCAAACCTGCAAACTCCTTAAATAAACAGCTACTCTCAAGTTAAAAAATGCATTTCTGTGATAATTTAAATTTAATGTAAATAGTAGTTGCTTCAAATCAGATTAATTATACTTTAAATCACCTAATATTCCCCAAATAAAGTTTCAGAAAAGTGTATTTTATTTTTGAAAGATTTTTAATAAAGAGTACATGATTTAATAAAGAGTACATGATTTAATAAAGAGTACATGATTTAATAAAGAGTACATGATTTAATAAAGAGTACATGATGGCTAAAAAGCGTTGATAATCAGCTATTTTAGTAAAAAAAAACAAAACAAAAAAAGCATCTCCTTCTGGTCAATTTCAGTTAATTTTAAATTAGTTTTTGAAATACAGAAAAGTATTTTGCTTATTGGAAATATTAAATGTAATCTATCAGCTTGAAATTAAAACTAAATAAAAGCTTAAAAAAAAAAATCATCTTTGTGAGTGTCCGTATTCATGGCATATAAATGAACAATATCGATGACATGTCGATTGATGACTACCTTATTAACTTTGAATGTCATGTCACAAAGTTAAAGGACCACAAAATATGATAACCACAGCCAGTACTTGCCTACAGAGCATTAAAAAGTGTAAATTTGACACCTGAGAATGAACGACTAGTAAAAGCAACTATTGTTGAATTAACACTGTCAGCAATGTTGTAATAGCATAAAAAATTATTGCAGGCAGTTTTGTGATGCTTTATCAACAAATAATCCACTGGTTGTGATAAAGAGAGATATGGATTGTGCCTACAATGAAAACAGTCAGGAAGATACCAATGAAGTATATTACAGTCGCTTTTCAAATCAGCGTCCTTCTCGGTTTTCCAGTTGGCAATGTAACAGAGGTAAAAGAGGATGTAAAAACAAAATTCCTGCATCTTCTGACAAAAGCTCAGGCTCATTTGAACCTGAAGGCAATGCCACCAAATGCTTCACGTGTGGCTGTAAACACCACTGGAGCTATGACTGTCCATACACTGATAGCACCAGTAATAGGCAAGGTAGGTAGCCATCCTTTCGACTTCTATCTGTAGCCAACATTGTGCTGGCGAGTCAGCAAAAGTGGGAAGATAACAGTCAAACATTTTTGGGTGAGACACTTGGTGCTTCAGCTGCTGTTTGTGGGATTATATGGTACGAGTGTTTTCTGGAAACCATTCCGGTCCAACAATAGATGTCTGGAGACTGAGAACTTATGAGTTCAGCGATGGAAAGAAACTAAAATCACTGCTCACAGCTACTCTACCACGTGTCATTATTGGCACTGATGTCAGTATTGTTACTGTTGTTGTGGACTCAGACATTCCACTTTTATTAAGCAAAGATGCCATGAAAAGATCCAAGACATGTCTCAATTTTGAAAATGACAGTGTCACAATGCTTGGTAAAAAGTTCTATCTTTATTTCTGAGATGAGGTATTATGTACATTATTTACATTATTCGGACTATTATCCTCATCTTTGTTGCCATATTTATCACAACGTTTCAGCCATTGTACGCTCCGGCCTTCTTCAGTATCTGTCTATATTTCTGAGATGAGGTATTATGTACACTATTTACATTATTCGAACCATTGTCCTCATCTTTGTTGCCATATTTATCACAACGTTTCAGGTGTTGTACGCTCCGGCCTTCTTCAGTATCTGTCTATATTTCTGAGATGAGGTATTATGTACACTATTTACATTATTCGAACCATTGTCCTCATCTTTGTTGCCATATTTATCACAATGTTTCGGGTGTTGTACGCTCCGGCCTTCTTCAGGTGGTTGGAATGTCAAACTGAACTAAATAAAGTAAATAATGTAAAAAAGTTCTACTGTGGTTTACCTGGTCTGGTCACTATCACATCACTATTATCAGACCTCTATCAGATTGAGGTATGTTTGTAAATCAGATATTTTTCATTACTAGCAAAAACAGATCAGAAAAAAATTAGAATTACAACAAAATTACAGAGATAATTCAACCATCCACATAGTAAATACTTGTGTGATATAGTTAAGAATGCAGGAATAAAAGACCCTGAATTCATGAAAATTTTATAAGAACTTCCTCATTCATGCGAAATATGCATTTGCTATAAAAAGGCTGGACTCGGGCTCATTGTCCTCATTAGGTTCATATTTTAATGAAAGCATTGCCATGGACATAAAAGAAATTAATGGAAAAAAATATTGTATCTAATTGATCATGGTACAAGACATAGTGTTGGAATCGGGATTCCTAGTAAAGAAAGTTCTGACATTCTTAGTGCTATATTCATATACTAGATAGCATATTTTGGCACTCCAGGATCTATTCTCACTGACAATAGCAGAGAGTTAAATAATCAATCATTTAGGGACATTTTACAGATATTGTAGTACACACTATTGCTGCTGAAAGTCCATGGAGCAATGGTTTGAATGAACAACACAATGGGATACTGGGAGAAATGGTGAAGAAAACCATTGAAGACACAAGTTGTAAGTTTTGATGTAGCAATTGCATGGGCCATAAGTGCCAAAAATACACTTCACAGTTTCCATGGTTATAGTCCTAACCAACTTCTTTTTGGCAGGAATTCCAACTTGCCTTCTTTTTTAAATGACACACTTCCTGCATTAGAAGGTATTTCTACGAGTTAAGTTGTTGCAAACAACCTCAACACAATGCATGCTGCCAGGAAATATTTCATAGAATGTGATGGTTTGGTTTATTTTGTTTTACGGCATATCAACACCTCAATGGGTTATTTAATGTCAACAAAGTTTTTTTATTGCTGGTAATATTTTGTTTTGTCAAAAATCTGTTTCTGGTAATATTTTCCCCTCAAAATTGTATTGCTGGTAATAGTTAACTATTTGTTCATAGCTGGGACCCTTACAGGTGCTACCACCCTGGGTCAGGGTGGATCTGGGAACACCAGCAATTAAGAGGTGGTTTCATGCTCCTCAAAACCTCCTGATCAGAGCCCTTGCTGCTGGACGTAGTTTATCGTCTTACCCAGGATGCAGATGTAGTTTAACGTCTTACCCAGGACAGCATAGCATGTGAGTCTTCAGAAAAACAAAGACATGCACTTCACCACCAAGTTCAAACAAATATAGTGCAGTCATACAAAAATGGTGATACTGTTCTCTATAAAAGAAACATATGTGATAGATGGTTTGGTTTGGGAACTGTTATAGAGTGGGGGAGGCATATGCAGGTATTTATTAAACATGACGGTACATCTGTGAGAGTGCATCCATCCCATTTAGTCCCCTACCCTGAAGCATATCAAAGTCCTGAAAATGGAACAATAATGGAACAGATATCCAACACCTTACAGAAAGGACCTGATAAAACTAAAAAAAGTATCAATTTTTGAAGAGAAGAATATGGATGAAGAAAGCCCAAATGAAAATATTGAACAATATCAGACTTTGACAGCAAGATGACCACCCAAGCAAAACTCCATTCTTAAGAAAACTGAGCTCCTGAAACCAGAACAAACTATTAAATGCAAACTTGCCAATGATGATGTTTCATAATAGTGAAAAAAATTGAATGTCTTAAGTAGGGCAGGCAAAGCAAGAGGCAAAAACAAACACTTGATGAAAAAAATCCTAGATAGACATTCTAGATTTAGGAAACCAAGAACACTTAAAAGTTATTGCCTATAGTGATGCCTATTTTACTAATTTGACTGATGGTGAATCACAAGGAGGTTATATACTCTTTTTGATAGGAAGTACCAATAGACATATGTCCTTTGCTTGGTAATCAAAATGTATTAGAAGAGTTGTCAAAAGTACTCTAGCAGCTGAGACATTAGTCATTGTTGGTGTAGCAGAAGCATGTCATTTTATAGGAAACTTTTATCATCAGTGTTACAAATTGAAGATAATAATGAAAATATACAAATTATATGTAAAACTGACAATTTTTGTCAATATGATGCAGTACATTCATCAACACAAGTTTTGCATAGAAATGGCTATTTTTGGAGAAATAATAGATAGAAAAGAAATTGCCAAAATCTCTTGGATACCAAATGATGTACAAACTGCGGACTCATTGAAAAGAAAGGAGTACCATCATTTAAGATTTTTGGTTTTATATCAGAGCCTAAGGAATGCTGTTTAATGAATTTACATTCTCTTATATTTTTTTTTTGCAGATTAATATATATATTAATATATATATATATATATATATACACACATACAGTGCTGAAAAAGAAAAAAGGGGAAGAACTGTTAATCTTCACAAGTTGTCCCCCTTGGTGGCTCTTCAACCAAAGAGAGGCTGAGGGGCCTTATTATTATGAAATGCATGTGGAGGATGAAGAAGTTGAATAAAACATTCTCTTTCCATTACGTGACCGAGTTCCTTTAAATTAACTTTACAGTAGTGATTGGGGAAGCATCTTCTCAGAAGTCTGTTCTACAAAGTAGCAGGTCTTGAGAAGAAGCTGTCTCAATGGAACTTCCTTCTTTCTCTCTTAACTCCGGAAGGAGTCGTTGGGGCGCCGATGAGCTGACCTGCCCACCATTCTCCTCCACATGTCCTGATTGTGTGCCAGAACGTGGGTCACTGTGAATGGTTTCTTCATGTGCTCATCATGTGGTATCTTGAGCATTTTAACCTGGCAGAGGCCATCCCTTTTCAGAATAGAATATGAAGGGAATATGGATGATTTGAACCTGTGGATGTAGCATAGTGAGTCTTAGCTGTAAAGGTTGAAATTGGTGAAATTAAACAAAAAATCCTGTGCGAAATGTTTCTTGGCTGAACTGAGAACTTTTCACCACTTCGTACATATATGTGTGCACATATAATAATATATATAAGTGAACATTGAAGTCAACACTTAGAGGCAAGAGGCTGTTTCATGCTAGACACAATCGTCAAGCCACCAGCATGAAACAGTCTCTCACCTCTAAGTGTTGACTTCAATGTTCACTTTTATATTTACACACGCTCTATCTCTGATATTGAGCACTTTATCCAATAAATATAGCATATCTTAAGAGTATATTTCTTCATCTTCAGTAAAATGAATTGGAGCACTCCGGTTGATTGGCCTTTGTTTACATTCGTAAAAACAATACGCTAGATTTAGTTCTTTCTCTATGTCGAATGAAGATAGCTCAGTGGTAGAAACTCTGACTGACTGGTGGGGTTTCAATCTGGGCTTGAAGTATTTGGATGTCTAGTCGCACTGAGCTGTGATACACCGCAATAGTACTGTCTGCAAATGACATAATATATATATATATATATATATAAAGGTAACAAATCCATTGGTATATAATCTAAGTTGATCCTAGTAATATAAAAGATTAAAACTGATCAACAAAATGAGCTCAATGTATTTATTATTACAGAGAAAATAATAATTAAGATCCAAAATCACCTGATATATAAAAGCCTATTTCAGCAGACAAATATATTGGTCGCCTGTCTTATCAAACCCTGTGTGTGTATGTGTGTGGAGATATCTACAGTAATGTTACCATGTGTTTAGGTTTACACACTAATGTTTACTTGCGTCTGTATGAGTGCCAATCCGTTGATGCATAAATCATATCAAAGGCAACCAAACCAGGCATAAAAAAAAGAACGTCTATACAAGAATGGCATCAGAAACAACAAAGGTTTTTTTTAAAAAATATTTTTAGTATTTCTAAAATTCTGCTGCCATCCATCCATTCTCATTGCTATTTTTATCCAACAATTTTGTGTCAGTGGCACCAACTCTAGACAAATACAAGTTATATACACTTTTTTTGTATTAATCCATGTACATATTTCTTCCTGAAGTTCAAATCTCTCTATTGGTCTATAAGTCTGTGTTGCTTAATACAGTTATCTCTTTAACTGTGTGTGTGTAGCATATATATATATATATATATCATAAATTTTAGTCATATGTAAAATCAAATCGCATGTTTTGGAAGATGCCAATTAAACTCATCTTTCCATATCATTTTTTGTTTACCTGTGCATTCTTGCTCAGAGAAACCATTTGGCACAAGATATCACATTTGATAAATTTATATTTGAATTAATTTGAATTCTAACGTTTCCAAAAAACAATGCCATGCTGAGGCCAATAGAATCTTGTTTACCATACTGACAATATTCAGTTCTTGATAATCGTTAAGATGGTCAAAAGAATTTGGACAAAAATGGAGCAAGACTGCATACTCATCTTTTAAATTGATAAAAAAAAAAAAAAAAATTTTTTTTTTGTAATCTGACAAGTGCCGCATCCTAAAGAAAGTCTAAATAAAGTGAATGAACAAAAATATTTTCCCTACTTTTTTCAAGTGTACCAATCTTTTTAAATACTTCAAAATCTTGTGGCATGAAAATGGAAACAAACAAAAAACGGTTCCTGAGTTGATGGATCCATGCATCTTTCTAATTAATAAATTAATCCTTTGAAAATAAATATTTAACATTTTTCCATCAATGGGTCATGTTCCCACTGACAATAAAAAAAAAAAAATATGCCTTGTGATCCCTTTGAAGAGTATTTAAGTAAAGTCTCTAGACAGACAAAATCAGTAAGCATAAGAGACAGATACAGATGGCAGCACAGAATGCACGTCTTCAAAGAGATTGTCTTACTCATTCAAATTTCTTCCTCACCAAGCTATGTGACACTTATACTTTTCCTCCTCACTTACTCCCTTGGCTCTTTTTTTTCTCAGACATACACAGAAAGAAATCGCATTTCTTTTTATCTCAGTAAACAACTGCAAAAGAAGAGCTGTAAACACTCTCACATGCATTAAAATATCTAATACTTTATATTTAAAAACCTTTTACACTTTTTTCTTTGTTGCAGGTGGATTCAAATCCACAACAATCTTCTTGAAATGTAGAAACACATGGATTAATTATAATATTTTCTGTTCTAAAACTATTTAATTTAAGTGTGTTAAATTAGATTCGATGCTAAAATATGGTTTTGCCAAAATCTTCATTAAAATCCAAGAGAGAATCAACCACAATTCTATCATTATTTCCATAGATGATTGCACTCGTTTTCTGTGAACCTGTTTTACCCAATCCGTTTATTAACGTTCTTTTAGATAACACTTTAATTGTGAGACTTCTTTGGTGGATCCCAAAAGTCACATTGAAATAAACAAAAGAAAAATGTCAGAAAAATTAAATATATATGTTAATGTCTGTCTGTATCTTTATGTTTGTGTCTGTCCAAATGTGCATCCCTGTCCACTTCAGTCTACCTGTGTTCAGCTTTCTGTTTCTTACAAATTTACAAGCAACAGGATTTTCCAAAGAACACAATCAAATGTACTGATAATAAATGATAAATTAATTTAATTTTTTTATCAAACAGGGCCACTTTAAAAAGGGATAAATGCCTGGAAATCGACTAAACATTTCACGTATGTCGGATAATGATTGATATTCTTAATGAAGCTGTTACTTTGAAAGAAAAAATTAATAAAAAAAAAATATTTTTTAATCAAATTATTATGACTTACATTTTTTTTTCTATGAAGAACAAGGAAATCCTTTTCTTGATATTTCCATATATTTTTTTTTCAGAAAATCATCATTTTCCTTCCAAGTCCATTGCTGAGAGTATTAAGACTAAAGATATGCCTTCCTTTCATGACTTGAGAATGAACAGATGGTGGTTTAGTAGAAAAATAACTGAAATTTTTACAGAGAAGGAACTGGGTCTTTTTTTTGTTTTTCTTTTTAATGATTTTGGCAGTGTTCATAGTAAATTAAGATGGACGAGTTTCATTGATTTTTTTTTTCCTAGGCTAAACACACAATTAAACAAATCAGTGAGTGATGATCATGCACTATTTAAATATAGTTCTAAATAAGCACACACATACACATCCCTGCATACAAACATACACATCCCTGCATACAAACATAGACATCCACATGCTTGCATACAAACATATGCATTACACACACACACCTTCACATGCCTGCATACAAACATATACATCACGCACACACATTCACATGCCTGCATACAAACATACACATGCCTGCATACAAACATACACATGCCTGCATACAAACATATACATCACGCACACACACACACCTCCACATGCCTGCATACAAACATATACATCACGCACACACATCCACATGCCTGCATACAAACATACACCTCCACATGCCTGCATACAAACATACACATCATACACACACATCCACATGATTGCATACAAACATATGCATCACACACATGCACATCCATATGCCTTCATAAAAACATCGACATCACACACATCAATGTCTCATCAATTTACAGTTGGCTTGGTTACTGTAAGGTCTATGCTAAGTTTCTTTTCTCACACTTCTCACATGTGGAAATCTCTCCCGGCTTCTTGCTTCCCAGTCAACTTTGATCTCCCAAAATCTATATGCAATGTCAATCATTATCTATTGTTTTTTGATTCTTCTTATTTTTCTCGCTCCTTAATAATGTTTCGCTTTTTTTCTTATTCTTTCACAGTCTGTAACACCTTATGTCTTAGTGGCTTTACTGCCTTGCTTGGGGTGAAATGATTATATATTTATGTATGTAAAATGACCTCACTTAGTGTCCTCCATAGTATACTTTTTTTTTCACAGCCATGAGAATATTTTTGAGCATTATTAAACTTTGAAAACCTGATATTTTATAAATTAGGATTTTATAAAGACATGTTGCAAAAATAAAATCCTTATTTTACCATGATAAAGTCCATCAGAGCATGAAACAAATTTGTAAAGAAAAGTTTTCTTTTTGTCTTCATTATCTATATATATATATATATATATATATATATATATATATATGTATGCAAGTGTGCATTGAAATAGGAAAGAACACGTTAGGTAGATAATCCGGTGTTCCTTAATATTTAGCTTTATTTTCAAAAGAACAGTGCTCCATACAGAAGTAGAGCTTATATTATAATAATATTTTTAGTTTTTAAAAATATGATTCCTCCGCTACATAAGAGTTCTCATGTTTCAAAAGCGAGAGCCGAGACCCCTAACATAATTTTTTAAGTTATGAAGAGTTAAGGTGTCCGGACCCGCTTCCTTGTCAAGCGAGAATTTGGGAATAAGCTATCTTTTGGTTAGCTGGTTTTTATAAATACGGTATCGTTGGAACATTTGTTGCTATGGAAACGGCTAGTTTCGGTCGTTGAAGTTAGGTGGTTTAAGGGGCTAAGAATTAAGAATTAATTTTTATCTACAGGCCAGTCCCTTTCCAAAAAAGCGTATCGAGTTACAATGGTAATTCTATGTCCAGAGTGGTTTTGGCTTATGCTAGTCAGACGGCGTCTTTTTTATTTATGGGTTTGCCTTGAGTCGTTGAGTGGCTAGAAGGTTATGTTTCATTATTATCTATTTGATCTGTTTGTTTATTTGTTTATTTACATGGCTTTTTTTATCAAAGGGTTTTTCTCAATAATTATTGGGCTGAGTTTTTTAAGGCTTTTAAATTATGGACTTAATTTGTTTAAATCTATTTATTAATTATTTAATGCGAAAATCATTTGATGACGACAGAACACCGTTAACTCATGTCTATGGTTTAGTAACTTTTCACTATTTAGAAATCTAATGATATGCAGTTTTTCGTGTAGGCACAGAGGGCATGGGTCATCCCAGGTTTTACATGTTCTAGTTCTATTTATTATTTTCCATTTTACTTTCGGTGTTTTGTTCTATAATAATAAATAGAACTAGAACATGTAAAACCTGGGATGACCCATGCCCTCTGTGCCTACACGAAAAACTGCATATCATTAGATTTCTAAATAGTGAAAAGTTACTAAACCATAGACATGAGTTAACGGTGTTCTGTCGTCATCAAATGATTTTCGCATTAAATAATTAATAAATAGATTTAAACAAATTAAGTCCATAATTTAAAAGCCTTAAAAAACTCAGCCCAATAATTATTGAGAAAAACCCTTTGATAAAAAAAGCCATGTAAATAAACAAATAAACAAACAGATCAAATAGATAATAATGAAACATAACCTTCTAGCCACTCAACGACTCAAGGCAAACCCATAAATAAAAAAGACGCCGTCTGACTAGCATAAGCCAAAACCACTCTGGACATAGAATTACCATTGTAACTTGATACGCTTTTTTGGAAAGGGACTGGCCTGTAGATAAAAATTAATTCTTAATTCTTAGCCCCTTAAACCACCTAACTTCAACGACCGAAACTAGCCGTTTCCATAGCAACAAATGTTCCAACGACACCGTATTTATAAAAACCAGCTAACCAAAAGATAGCTTATTCCCAAATTCTCGCTTGACAAGGAAGCGGGTCCGGACACCTTAACTCTTCATAACTTAAAAAATTATGTTAGGGGTCTCGGCTCTCGCTTTTGAAACATGAGAACTCTTATGTAGCGGAGGAATCATTTTTAAAAACTAAAAATATTATTATAATTATATATATATATATATATATATATATATATATATATATAAAGTGAGCATTGAGGTCAACATCCATCAGCAGCGGTTTATTTCATGTGAATCTTCAAAGCCAGTGTAATGTTTTGGCTTGATTATATATGCTGGTTAATGGTGCATTATGGGTAGGTCTATTGTATTATTCTAACAGTTACTGGGTGGTAACAGTTATATTTTAAATTATTCTAGGGGCTACTGAGTAGAAATAATTGTTGATTCAAATGCAGTTTTGTAGCTAATTTAGACTGTTTGATAAATTTTTTACTCATTCATTATTGATTACTTAATTATTTGTTGTTGTCATTACATTTACTTGTGTTTATGCTTGCATTCGTAGTTTGTTAATTTGTTTGTTATTTACTTAATTTCTTTACTTATTTACTGAATTTCAACCCACTGCACATGGCCTGAAGATTGTGCTGAAGCATGTAACACACTGACGGTGCGAGGCATTGATCTCAATGTCCACTTTTATATTTACATATGCTTTATCTCTGATATTGAGCACTTTAACCCATAAATATAGCATACCTTAAAACTTTATCATTATATATATATATATATATATATATATATATATATATATGTATGAGAGAGAGAGAGGCAAGTTTCACTGAATAATTTAGACTAATTTTGTCTGCTCATTTTCAGTAGGATCTATTCATATTCTCAGATGAGCTTATTGATGTCGGAAGAAGAGAGAAAATTACTGTGTTGATACATATTGTTTTATTCTGAGTACTTTCAACATTAACAAAATGTCATCTTTAGGGTGTTTTTAAGACAGAAATGTAGTTTTCAGTATTTCCAAAGACACAATTTCTATGTTCATCTGAAAGTTATAATTTTATGTGTGGAGTGAGGACCGCTAGTTTTTGTGCCATGCAGTGTATGTTTATGTCCCAGTGAAGGTAACTGACAAAACACACACACACTATATATATATATTTCATCATCAAAACTGTTTCGATTTGAGGTTATGAATTAACGTTCTCTCATCTTCAGTGACATTGTATACTGATTCGACAATATTTTGCCAGTTTTCTGTCTTCTGCAAGTTTGCGGATTCCTTGAAAATCTTCCTTGATTGTAAACTTCTCCAAACGAAAAGTGGGATCTTTCAGCTTTGTTGTTTGAATGTCTCGGTTCAGTGTTGTGACTATGGTGGTTATTGGATGACCTCTGAACTTTTTCAAGTCGGTCTTTTCAAAGTAAAACTCCATGGCTTTGTTAGCTGGGCATTCTGGATCCATTCTGTTTGTTGACATTCGTATGTTTTTTTCTTGAACAGTGAGCTGTATTACAGACCCACGGTCTGATACTTTCCAACATCGATGTACATTATTCTTCCATTTACTCTTGACAACAAATATGTTTCCATAATGTTTGCATTCTGTCTAAACATATCAGCTGGTGTTTGTTTTTGCCAATGTTACTGTTCAGACCAAGTCCAGTTTTTCATTTTCTGAATATTGTCTTTCTCAGTACGCAATGTCTTAAATAAGTAGTTACTGCATATTACCTACTTCGCCAAAAGTATATATAAAAGGTGTTCCAATAACTTGGACCGATTTTAAATATGAATGATTTTTTCTTTTTCTTTCTGATTTAGTGGACCTTTGGGCGATATTATTTTCCCCACATAGTTGCCATGACTTAAATGACATGATCCAATAGAGAAATAAATAAATTTTCACCGATAACACTGATTTATTTATTGCTCTGTCTTAATGAAACACTCTTGTATATAATCTGGCTATATATATATATATATATATATATATATTTAAAGTTATTTTTATGTTTTAACATTCTTTTTATAGATACAAGTATTTAAGTAAATGGTCTGTTTATAATAAACAGTATTAAATAACATTTACCAGCCTGAATGTCCGAGAAAATTTCATAGGACAAATATTTTCTATTAAAATTTCTCGGACATTCAGGCCGGTAAATGTTATTTAATACTGTTTATTATAAAACAGAGCATTTACTTAAATACTTGTATCTATAAAAAGAATGTTAAAACATAAAATGTCTTTAAATAATTGTCGGACTTTGTCAATTTCATAATATATATATATATATATATATATATATGGGAAAATGATATATATAACTATTGTCTTGCTGACTTGTTTTCCAGCCTGTTGGAAGTCCTCTTCTGTTGTCCCTGTTTTTAAGAACTCTGGTGACCCTTCTGACCCATCTAACTAGTGTACTATCAGTCTCCTACCACTCTTCGGTAAAGTTTTTGAGGCTTTAATCAATGCCAAAGTGGTTAAGCACCTCACTTCCCATGATCTTCTCTCTGACAAGCAATAGGGTTTCCGCTTTGCCCGGTCTAGCACTGATGTGCTTACGGTCATAACTGAATTTGTATACCAAGCTCTGGGTAATAACGTTTGATAGGGTTTTGCATGTCAGCCTTCTACGTAAGCTTCAGGGATACGGTATTACAGGAGGATTATTTGATTTAATCTAATCATTCCTGTCAAACCATGAAATGAAGGACGTCCTAAATAGATTCTCCTCCATCTCCTTTCATACGGGAAATGGTGTCCCCCGAAGGCCCTATCCTGGGTCCTACACTGTTTCTGATCTTCATCAATGATCTCCCTGATGTCCTCAGTCCTCAAGTTGGCATTTATACCATTTACTCTTGTCTCAATAGCAAATCCATCAGAGTTGAAAACTGGCCACTGCCCTTGAAAAGAACTTCCAATCAGTGGTTAACTGGGGCAGGAAATGGCTCGTAAATTTTAATGCTTCCAAAATTAAACTGCTCTCATTTAACCATGGCAGGTAAACTTTCCTGCCTGCTATCTGCATGGCTGATGCTAGACTCATGGAGAGCAACACACTGTGCCTTCTTGGCTTCGCATACTCAACTGACTTGAAGTGGAATGCCTACATCGAATCAATAGCTGCATCTACTGCAAGGAAAGTTGGGTCACTGTGTCATGCCAGAAGGTTGACAGCGTTTGGCAAATGCCTTCAAGATATAATCTACGTAAGCTCCAGGGTGACAGTATTACTGGACATGTGTTTGTTTTAATCCAATTGTTATTATCAAATTGTGAAATGAAGGTCATTTTGAATAGGTTCACTTCCAGATCCTTTCACACAAAGGTGGTGTCCCTCCCCCCCAAGGCTCTATCCTGGGTCCTACGCTGTTTCTGATCTTCATCAATGATCTCCCTGATGTCCTCAGTTCCCAAGTAGGTATTTATACCATTTACTCCTGTCTCAATAGTAAATCCATCAGAGTTGACAAACTTGCAACTGCTCTTGAAAAAAAAAAACTTCCAATTAGTGGTTAACTGGGGCAGGAAATGGCTCAACCAAGAGGTTGCTTTCTTTAAGTGAGGCCCCACAGCCCAGGCAGAGGCCTAATCTGCCTCACCTGTAGTTTACAAGTCCACGGAGACATTTTGTTTTGGGAATATATGTTTCCCCAGATATAGAAAGAAACTCAGGCTCAAAATCCTCAATTTGGGAAAACCCAAGACTTGCCGTTTCCCCTTTGTGGAATATGTCCTTGCCTGGGGCATAGTCGATGAATCCAACCTGTTTGAATCTGCCGTGCTAAACATGGCTTCTCCAGAAACAGAACCATCTCCATATCATATGTAAGACCCATCCTTTTTGTTTATCCTTACACACTGCTTGCTGTGATATATTATTCACCATGTGGGACAGATGTATATATAGTTTTGTGTATGTCATAGTAGCATAGAAGTCTCATGTTTGTCATTCCTTTTCCTTTATGCCATTCTGTTCTATCTGGTGCTATTATATCATGCCTATAATAATGCTCATAATGAGGGAAATACAAATGGGAGAATAAAATCTTTCTGCCATATCATTCTCACTCATCTCACTGCAGGAGGTACTTAAAAAAAATAATGTAAAATTGGTTTCTTGTTTTGTTTTTATTATAAAAAAACAAAACAAGGAACTAACTTTTAATAATATTAATTATGAACATGGCCATAATGTGCTGATTGTGTTTGTGAATTAAAACATTTTGATTATTAAAATATTTTCTGTCATAGTGTATGTATAATGAATATATATATATATATATATATATATATATATATATATATATATATATATAATAAATATAAAATATAAAAACATCTTTGATAATGGTTAATAGATTACACAAAAGCTCTTTGACCCAGTAACTATTTAGACAGTCCTTACACACTATATTAAAAAAAGAAATTTTTTTTTTTTTTTACAGTTTGGTTCACCCTGTACAAGACTCGAGAGCCACTCGAGGTAGAAGGTTACAGAGCAAAAGGTACAGTTTATACAGATATGTGAGGAAGATAACAGTTTGGTTCACCCTGTACAAGACTCGAGAGCCACTCGAGGTAGAAGGTTACAGAGCAAAAGGTACAGTTTATACAGATATGTGAGGAAGATAACCTGTTCAAGTTTAGGGTTAACTGTTCGGATTGTAGCAATCAAGAAAACATCCTCTTGTGAGTTGGTTCCACAGAGCAGTTGCTGCTTGAGTGGAACTTATGGAATGCAAAGAGAATGCATGGCCGGCCTTAGCTGCGTATGCCTGCAAGAAATCATAATAAAAATACTTCATCACAATGTCTTGTCAGACATTTTCATTGAAACCTGTATAAGAAAGTGATTGCTGCTCAAATACACATTTTATATATATATATATATGTGTGTGTGTGTGTGTGTGTGTGTAGCTGTGCTAGCACGAAGCCACAAGTCATCGTGGCTGAGGGATTGAGTGTACTGGCCTTATTCAAATTGTTGATCATGCTAGATAACACATTCTCTCCCAGAAACTATAATTAAGGTCTGCTCAGCATAGTTGCAGTATAAACCACAGGTGGGCTCTCTGGGTGTTGAGCAAACACAAATATGCCTGAGCAAGCGTCTGCAATAGGGATTGGTGAGCCACCCTAGTAGACAGGTATCCTCAAATACAAGTGGCCAGCTATTTATATATATATATATATATATATATATATATATATTTATATATATATCTCGTTTTATAAATAACATGAAGGCATTTTTTCTCCCTTTAGGATTCCTTGCGACCAATACGTTGAAAGGAAAACATTGGTGTAGTTTATGACAAGAAAAAAAGAGTAATTTCCACAGTAATGAAAAAAAAAGAGGCAAGGTGGGAAACTTATGGAACATGGTTAAAATATGTTTATTGGTTAAAATAATTTGTGA
Source organism: Acanthosepion esculentum (assembly GCA_964036315.1). NCBI lineage: Eukaryota > Metazoa > Mollusca > Cephalopoda > Sepiida > Sepiidae > Acanthosepion > Acanthosepion esculentum. Next base: position 83,216,395 of record OZ038502.1, read on the forward strand.
ATAAAAAATAAATAGTTCCAAGTGAATATAAATTGACAAAAAATAGGACTCATGAACCTTCTGACTGAGGGAGCAAATGAAATGCACAAAGCTAGTTGATGTTATTTAATGTGGACCACTTCAAGCAGACGTAAATGATGAGCAGATCGGGCTCTGTGCAAAACAGTGAAAGAATTGTTCATATATTTACTCACACAATCCAAGTTATCAAGCAAACACTGGCTGAATCATGCACAGACTAAATTACTTTCAAAGAGTGACTCAAACCACCCAGTCTTATACTGACCGGAACATGCGGATTAATTTGAGTTTCTAGTCACTGATCGGTTTGGGCTACATATTGAGCATCACATTGACATTTGAATTTGTACAGGATTGAACTACTTTGAAAATAGGACAAACCATCTTTGACAAAGGCAGGAAACACTGAATTAGTCCCAAAAAGCTTCATGCAACCTGGCAGTTGTAAACCTGATATGACACAAGCAGACCCTGTCAGCTAGCATTTGACTTTTCCCCACTTAGCCATGGTAATTTTAAATAAATAGGAAAAAGGCTGGGATCAAAAACTACCCATTCTTTAAAGCATTTAATCTTATGCTCAACATGTTTAATGACATTTGTAGGATATTCATTGTCACAAAAAAACAATGAATGTTCTCCAGTTCTTGTTAGATGGTTTGGTTTGGTTGTTTAACGGCATACCAACCTTAGGGGTCATTTTATGCCGAAAATGATTTTGAGTCTGGCAACATTTGGTTTTCAAAAATGTATTGCTGGAAACATTTGGTTTTCAAATATGTATTGCTGGAAACATTTGGTTTTCAAATATGTATTGCTGGAAACATTTGGTTTTCAAATATGTATTGCTGGAAACATTTGGTTTTCAAATATGTATTGCTGGAAACATTTGGTTTTCAAATATGTATTGCTGGAAACATTTGGTTTTCAAATATGTATTGCTGGAAACATTTGGTTTTCAAATATGTATTGCTGGAAACATTTGGTTTTCAAATATGTATTGCTGGAAACATTTGGTTTTCAAATATGTATTGCTGGAAACATTTGGTTTTCAAATATGTATTGCTGGAAACATTTGGTTTTCAAATATGTATTGCTGGAAACATTTGGTTTTCAAATATGTATTGCTGGAAACATTTGGTTTTCAAATATGTATTGCTGGAAACATTTGGTTTTCAAATATGTATTGCTGGAAACATTTGGTTTTCAAATATGTATTGCTGGAAACATTTGGTTTTCAAATATGTATTGCTGGAAACATTTGGTTTTCAAATATGTATTGCTGGAAACATTTGGTTTTCAAATATGTATTGCTGGAAACATTTGGTTTTCAAATATGTATTGCTGGAAACATTTGGTTTTCAAATAGGTATTGCTGGAAACATTTGGTTTTCAAATAGGTATTGCTGGAAACATTTGGTTTTCAAATAGGTATTGCTGGAAACATTTGGTTTTCAAATAGGTATTGCTGGAAACATTTGGTTTTCAAATAGGTATTGCTGGAAACATTTGGTTTTCAAATAGGTATTGCTGGAAACATTTGGTTTTCAAATAGGTATTGCTGGAAACATTTGGTTTTCAAATAGGTATTGCTGGAAACATTTGGTTTTCAAATAGGTATTGCTGGAAACATTTGGTTTTCAAATAGGTATTGCTGGAAACATTTGGTTTTCAAATATGTATTGCTGGAAACATTTGGTTTTCAAATATGTATTGCTGGAAACATTTGGTTTTCAAATATGTATTGCTGGAAACATTTGGTTTTCAAATATGTATTGCTGGAAACATTTGGTTTTCAAATATGTATTGCTGGAAACATTTGGTTTTCAAATATGTATTGCTGGAAACATTTGGTTTTCAAATATGTATTGCTGGAAACATTTGGTTTTCAAATATGTATTGCTGGAAACATTTGGTTTTCAAATATGTATTGCTGGAAACATTTGGTTTTCAAATATGTATTGCTGGAAACATTTGGTTTTCAAATATGTATTGCTGGAAACATTTGGTTTTCAAATATGTATTGCTGGAAACATTTGGTTTTCAAATATGTATTGCTGGAAACATTTGGTTTTCAAATATGTATTGCTGGAAACATTTGGTTTTCAAATATGTATTGCTGGAAACATTTGGTTTTCAAATATGTATTGCTGGAAACATTTGGTTTTCAAATATGTATTGCTGGAAACATTTGGTTTTCAAATATGTATTGCTGGAAACATTTGGTTTTCAAATATGTATTGCTGGAAACATTTGGTTTTCAAATATGTATTGCTGGAAACATTTGGTTTTCAAATATGTATTGCTGGAAACATTTGGTTTTCAAATATGTATTGCTGGAAACATTTGGTTTTCAAATATGTATTGCTGGAAACATTTGGTTTTCAAATATGTATTGCTGGAAACATTTGGTTTTCAAAAATGTATTGCTGGAAACATTTGGTTTTCAAATATGTATTGCTGGAAACATTTGGTTTTCAAATATGTATTGCTGGAAACATTTAAATGTGTAGCTGGCAATATTATTTTAAAAAAATGTACAGCTGGCAATATTTTTCCAAAAACGTATAGCTGGTAATATTATTTTTTCAAAGACGTATAGCTGGTAATATTGTTTTTCAAAAACTCACTGCTGGCAACATTATTCCTTCGAAAATGTATAGCTGGTAATACTATTTTTCCAAAAACGTATAGCCGACAACATTTTTTTTTCAAAAACAGCCTTTCTGTTGAACATATTTTATCGCAGTACCCAGTATGCATATGCAGTTTACCGTTATACCCATGGACGGTTCTTGTTAGAATCTACAAGGAAAACACGTCATCAACACAAAATGGATCAAGGTAGAAGGCAGGTTTATCTTACGATGCTGAATTGAAGGGATGGATGAAGGGAATTGATTGAGCTAGATATGAAAAGTCTCAAGTCTTATGGAATCAAAAATAGAAAAATATCATCAACATAGTGTAGATATATGTGGAGCTTACAATATTTTTAAAATAAAAGGTTTTCATAAAAAAACAACAAAAACGTTAGTTAATACTGGACCCAGGGAACTGCCCATTGTAGCTCCATCAATTTGGGAATACATGCTATTATTAAACCTAAATTCCACCCCATCAATTGCTGAATGCATAAACACCTAAAACAAACTTTCAAGAATTAAGGCTAAACCCAGGTGACCTCAATAAAAAATGTCAGTGCAGATTTGTAAGGTATCCAGAAGGGGGGACATTTATGTACAAACTGACAATATCAAAGGATACCACAAGCTTGCTTTCAGAACACAAATCAGCGTCTCTAAAATGAAAAATAGATCAGAGACTGGCTGAAGCACTTTAGCCAACCATTTGGTTTGGTTTACAGCATATCAACCTCAGTGGGTTATTTAATGCCGACAAGATTTTTAGTATAGTTTCGTATGAACAGAATATGTATTCTTTGATTTGGTTTATTTTGATTTACGGCATATCAACCCCAATGGGTTATTTAATGCCGACAATATTTTTACAATAGATCCGTATTGATAGAATATATATATACTTTGTAAGGAAACAGTTTGTAGATCCGTCTTTGTTGATATACATTTGTAAAGAGGGTTGTTGTCGAGAGTCTGGTTTCATGGATGTATTCAGATACATGGTTTGTAGAGAAATTGATTTTGACTTTTTCATTTTGTTTACATCTCAACCTCAATGGGTTATTTAATGCCGACAAGATTTTTATTGCTGCTAATTTTTTTTTCCAAAAAAGTATTGCTTGTAATATCGTTTTTCTTCAAAAATGTATTGTTGGTAATAATTTTTTCCTTCAAAAATGTATTGCCGATATTAAAACCTATTTTTACACTTTTATAGTGTTTTGACCCCATTTTGGTGTTAAGTATTTGACCACAGCTGGGACCCTAACAGGTGCTACCACACTGGATCAAAGTGGACCTAGGAACACCAAAAATTAAGAAGTGGTTCTATGCTCATCAAAACCTCCTGATCAGAGGCCTTGCTGTTGGATGTAGTTTATCATCTTACCTAGAACGCGGACGTAGTTTATTACCTTACCCAGGACGACTAACCATTTGGCCAACTGATGTTGTACAGAACCTAGCATAGACAAAATAGGTCTCAGGGGGACATTATCATTATGTACTTTCGGTAAGCTATACATACGTGGACATTGAGATCCTACAGGTCTAATATGATTATACACCATTTTGGAAATGAGGTTGATCTTGTATACAGAGAGTAACCATCTTTGTACTCTTCCCTCTATTTTGCTGGTATCATCACAGGAAACTGTAGGACCAACTTTCTGAAATTTCAAGGAATCATGTAAAACGACTTCCATTTTATTGATATAGTCCTGACTATTCAGAATAACCATCCCCGAGCCTTTATCGAGCTTAGTGATATAAATATCACATCTGGTTTTCAACGACCATGTAAGCTGGAAGTGGGCATTCTGTCAAGTGAGAAAATCTAGATCAGCAGAGAGCAACAAATATTCGCAAGTTAATTCGAATAATCTTATTTTACAAAGGGAAAGCTTGTCGGGAGAGGCAGGTGAAGGTTTGTTTTTCTGCTGCCGAAACATAAGCAAGGAGGGATGGAATGAACAGCAGCATCAGAGACCAACAAGACAAAGCAAAACAAAAGCAGAGACACGTCCATAGCTGAGATGATGAAGAATTCCACAGAGGAACAGTGCAAACGAAGGTCAAATGTCACCAAGGAACAGAAAGCAAGGACAAACAAACTGGAAATCAAAATCACGATGTTCTGTACACTATTAATGCCCGACGAAACCGAAAATCCATCAATTTATATTGAGCCCAGAAACACTGGTAATCTTGCTATGCACAACACGAATCATTTGGATAAACAAATTCATCCCGCCACCATGTCCATATTTTTTTGCAAGAGGACATTCTTGGGTTTGCGCTGACCATCGTCTCCTGTATACACAGCACACCAAGCATTGTCTTTTTGATCAACAAGGACAGGCAGCCTCATTGAAGATAGCTGGCAGTTCATCCTGTCTTTCACTACCACTACAGCAGGTTGATGCAGGTTCAGTTGAGAGAACAAAAGTTCAAACACCTTACTTACTTTAGAAGGAGGAATGCAAAAATCTAACCCTCTCAAAAGAACAAGATGGTGTGTGTGTGCACATATATATACATATATATATATATATATATAGGGTGACCCAAAGAAACGGGAACTTTTTAACAATCCAATAAAACCAAGAGTGATGGAAGAAAAATATTTAATTCATAGTAATTGAAACTTTAAAACATGCCATTTAAGAAACAATGATAGAATTTTCATTTTTTTAAAATTATGTCCTGTAGATGGCGTCCTCCTGTACGAATGCATTCTTGAAATCTGCTGTTGAGATTCCTCATTGACTGATCAACCTCGATCCGTTCTGATAACCTCTCACCATGTTTGATTTGTCAGGAAGAAGACTTCCTGATGTTATCGGAATGGATCGAGGTTGATCCCAGAGATGGGTGCAGGACCAAGTGGTTAGAAGAACGTTTGCTTTCTGACCATGAAACCTGGGTTTGAATCTCATTATATATATATATATATATATATATATATATATATATATATATATATATATAGGGTGACCCCAAAAAATGGGAATTTTTGAAGTGCGTATTGCCAGACATGAGCAAGTGGCAACACTGCGAGACAGTGACCTTGAGGAAGTAAACATTTCGCCATTTTAGTAACGAGAATGAAATTCACAGTATCCCAGCTGAGATGTTGCATCAAACCTTTTTTTTTTTTATTTTGCATAGATCTGACTTCCAGTTGGTAGAGATATCCACAAGTATATTTTTAATTCTGACCTTATGCACCTACCCCCATTAACTTTCGAAAAAGAGGTAACGATTTGATTTTAAATTTCCCTAATAAAAATAATTTTTATCACCAGTTACCAAACATTGCCTAAGGAAATACAATCATAGTTTTGAGACATGAAAGTTTTTGTCTGGTGATGTAAAATGTTTTTCTTATTATCTCTTATAAGAAACATAATAATATTGTTCTTTATCCTATCATATATATCGTCCTGGTTATGACGATAAACTACATCCGCGTCCTGGGTAAGAGAATAAAGTACATCCAACAGCGAGGCCTCTGATTAGGACGTTTTGAGAAGCGTGGAACCACCTCTTAATTGCTGGTGTTCCCAGGTTCATCCTGACCCGGGGTGGTAACACCTGTTAGGGTCCCAGCTACAGGCAAATAGTTAACACCCAAACTTGTGTAAAAATAGGTTTTAATACCAGAAATACTTTGTAATAAAAAAAATTATTACCAGCAATAATTTTTGAAAGAGAAATTATTATCAGTAATACTTTAAAAAAATACCAGGAATACAAACAGCTATACATTCTTAGGAAAAGATATGACCAGCTATAGATTTCTTCAAGGAAAAATATTCCCAGAAATAGATTTTTGAAGAAAAATATATTATCAGGATTAAATAACCCATTGAGGTTGATATGCTGTAAAACAAACCAAACCAAACCTACCATATATATATATTATTATATTTTTATTATAAGAGATTATGATAATAACATTTTTTAAATTGCTACACAAAAGCTTTCATGTTTCAATACTATGATTGTACTTCTTCAGAAGCGATGTAAAATGATTTTATTATAATATCTTGTAATAAAAATATAATATTTTACTCTACTTTTTATTGAGCACGTTTTTAAAAAGTAAATGCTAGGAACTGTGGATTTTTACTCCATCTTTTCTTTCTCTTATTTGGATTTGTGTGTGTGTGTGTGCGCGGATACTGGGGTCAAGACTGAGCGATGACAGATGGCCTGAAAATTACGTTTAAACATAAAACAGAATGTTGCTGCAGTCCACAATGTTGAAAGAAGAATGATCTTTGCCAAGACCCTCAGGCTTCACTGCTAGACCTTATGTCTCATTGCAGTGCTGGCAGCAATTGGTACAGCTTGACTGTGATGTCCTACTAAACCCACCACACTAAATTGACTTACACCTTTGAATTACCACTTATTTATCTTCATAGGAAGAGCTACAATTCTTTGGAAGCTTGTAAAAACTTTGTAGACTAGTTTGTACTAACCAAACTCCCGACTAGGAGGGATAAGCCTGACTGGGTTCCTAGGCAAGGCTTTGTGACTCTTGCTATTTGCTTTTCTTTACCTTCATTTATATACATTATGAATTAAACTAAGCACAACTGACTATTAAAGGAGAGTAGTTACCCATGTTTGAGTAGAAGTGCTGTTTATTCTTAAGAGTATATTTATTTTTGTCTACCGACCTGAATATGTCGCAAATCTTATTCACTTTGGCAGGATAGACCAATTTTCTTATATTTCTTAAATATTTGAGCCGATAGTTGAAAATAAATATACTGTTTAAAATAAACGGAGTGTCTACTTAAACATGGGTAACCATTAAAAACAGCGTTTAAAGTGATTAAAATCTGTCAAATTAATTAAAATAGAAAGCCATTACTTGCTTTAATAAATTACTTTAATTATTCAATAAATCAAGAAAAGTTCAACATAGCTGGTTGATCAAAAATTGAACTTTTTTTTATTTATTGAATATTTTAGCTCTAGTATGTGTCTATATTTCTGAGATGAGGTATTATTCACACTATTTATATTATTCGGACTATTGTCCTCATCTTTGTTGCCATATTTGTTTCAGCCTTTCAGTATCTGTCTATATTTCTGAGATGAGGTATTATGTACACTATTTACATTATTCGGACTATTGTCCTCATCTTTGTTGCCATATTTATTACAATCTTTCGGCCTTTCAGTATCTGTCTATATTTCCGAGTTGAGGTATTATGCACACTCTTTATATTATTCGAACTATTGTCCTCATCTTTGTCGCCATATTTATTACACCGTTTCAGCTGTTGTACGCTCCAGCCTTCTTCAGGTGGTTGGAATGTTGAACTGAACCCTTTATTTCACTCACTGGGTACACTGTTCTAGTTCCACTGTGCCTTGTGTCCTCAAGGACACATGGCACAGTAGATAAAGGTGTTAGTTAGAGCCAGTGACAGGACCCAAAGAGTGTGAGTTCAATACCCGGTTAAGGCAGTGGAGAACTTGGAGAGGGGAATTAACATTTTAGCTCTAGTTATCAATTGAGCACTTTTTGGCAGAAATTCTGATTACCTAAAAAGAGATCAGACAATTGAACTTTTAATGATTTATTGAATATTATTGCTCTGGTTATAAATTGCGTGTTTTTTGGCAAAAGTTTTGCTTGCCTGAAAATGTGTTAAATTCTCATAATTTTCAAGTATTTTTTCACTTGTATTATTATGCCACATTCACAGACTTGACTCATCCTTATTCTCTTCATATACTATTGGTAAGGAGGAAGTACAACTCAAAAAGCTTCTTCCCAAGGATCTATCTTAAATATTTATAAATCTGTCATTCATTCTTGCTTTGAATATTGCTGCCACATCTGGTCCAATGCTCCTGCTATTTATTTAGAGATTCTTGATAAAATCCAAAGAATCTACAATATTATTGATCCTAATCTAGCACCTCGGTTTCAGTCACTTTCCCACCGCCGTAATGTGGCTTCCCAGGGCCTTTTCTATAAATACTTTCATGGTAATTGTTTAGATAAACTCTTCGTTATGGTACCTGGACTTTATGAATTTAATCGCAGTACTAGATTGGCAGCAAGGTCTCATTATTTTACAGTTGAAATGGCTGAAATTGAAGGTGCAAGAAAAGAAACTGTTAGTATAGAACTTACAATTACACCTCATCAATTCAACTACAAATTGATGAGGTGTTGAATTGATGAGATGTAACTGTAAAGTCTACACTGACAGTTTCTTTTCTGGTACTTGTTGAAATCTCTTCCAGCTCCATGCTTTCCAGCTAACTTTTATCTTCAAAAATTTAAAGGCAATGTCAATCGTTATCTACTTTCTTCCTGATTACTCTTCTATTGTTCTTGCTCTTTAATAAAGTTTTGTCTTTTTCTTATTCTTTCACACTCGGCAACCTCTTGTATCTTAGTGGCTTCACTGCCTTGCTTAGGGTGAGATGATTAAAAAATATTATAATTGTAGAGTGAGTGGCCATGGTTAAATGTGAATAAATGACAAAACTGTCCAAAAAAACAGAATTGACAAAATTTGCAATAAGCAGTAGAAAAAAAAAACATGCAAAAAATATATGCAAAGCAAATTAACAGTAATAAGGCAAAAAGTTCTCAAATTAAGAATTGGAGTTGACACACAGGAGTAAATTCGGATAAGTGAACATAGCATTCTGACTTCAAGACAAGACAGACTGGGACCGAGTCATATAAAACTGAGAACCAGCTTATTTTATTGGCTAGGAAGAAATCCCAGCATGCACTTGTGTGCTTCTTTTTTTTTTTCTTTTTTTTTTGAGCATATCACCCCAAGCAAGGCTGGAGACCACTATCACGCAAGGGGTTATAGAAGGGTTGGAGGAAGAGCAGATAGGAGTGGTAAAGGAGAGGATGTGGAGAAAGAGAAAGACAGTGGGTCGATCAAGGCAAGGGGGTTACAGAAGATTTGGAGCGAGAGCAGATAGGAATGAAAGGTGAAAGGATGTGGAGAAGGGAAGTGGATAGATCAAGGCAACTGGAGATGTTGGGAACATGAAAGTGTTTTGCAGTCATTCACACATTGACTGGAACCAACAATAATTTATTGATAAAATATGTTCAATGATGAATTTTGTGTTTTGTTATGGTCGGTAGAGGCAGGCAGTTTGCCCCCAAAGTTCACCAAGATGGTGGCTCGATGGCTGAGATTTGCATGGAGAATAGACCATTGAGTGGACCAAGAGTGGCAGAGGCCTGCAAAAGTGAGAGACCAAAGACGATCATTTGACATCTCGGTTTCCACCGTGTGAGACAGACAAACGTGGAGACAGATGCTGGCGGCAATATAATATTTTTCTTGACTCACTCCTAGTTTCTTGAAAATAAAATTCATGAAGAAAATGGTTAACTATTATTTTCCCCACATAAACCCCATAAACTGTGCCACTTGCTCTGTAATTCTCTAGCTCAAGTGTCTCTTGGGCCTTGTACAAGATGAACATCATTGTAAACAAAAAAAGAAGAATGACAACAAAAAAAAAAATCTAAAAAAAAGACAAATTAATTTTTTTTAAAAATCCCCCCTCAAAACAGTTGGCAAAATCCCCCCTGTTAAACAGTTGGCAAAATCCATTGGAGTTATGAAAGTGTATACATTTAAATCTCAGATGTACAGTTAAATAAAGTTTGGGTTAGGAAAACAAATTAGGTCAGATCTACGTATTATACATCAGAAATGTTTCCAGTTGATAATGTATTTATTTATTTTTTTATATAAATATTAAATCTCATGTTGGGCCTGGGAAAATATTTAGTGACATTTTCTGTTGGTTTGAAAAAAAAAAAATTTAAAAAAAGAATCCGAAAAATAAATTTCTAATAATTGTGGTAAAAATTTAAAACTGCAATTTATTTACATTTCTTTACAAGAATTTATTTTTAGCTTATTGGCCATTGATGTAAACACTGATTATTTGGAATCTTCATAGTAGATGAACACATGTCTGACATAGAAAAAGTTCATACAGTTTAGTAAATGTCCTGAGAATTTACAGGAGAAAAGAAAGAAGTGCTTTGAGTGGGGAAAAATGTATTTCGTTAGCTTGAAATCAAAAGACTCACTCTAATTCACTTCTCTCTTTAGGTTTGATTTGATTTGGTTTATTTTGTTTTGTGTCATATCAACTTCAATGGGTTATTTAATGCCGACAACATTTTTAGGATAGTTTCATATGAATAGAATATGTATTCTTTGGTTTAGATTGGTTTGGTTTATTTTGTTTTATGGCATATCAATCTCAATGGGTTATTTAATGCCGACAACATTTTTAGGATAGTTTCATATGAATAGAATATGTATTCTTTGGTTTAGATTGGTTTGGTTTATTTTGTTTTATGGCATATCAATCTCAATGGGTTATTTAATGCCGACAACATTTTTAGGATAGTTTCATATGAATAGAGTATGTATTCTTTGGTTTAGATTGGTTTGGTTTATTTTGTTTTATGGCATATCAACCTCAATGGGTTATTTAATGCCGACAACATTTTTAGGATAGTTTCATATGAATAGAATATGTATTCTTTGGTTTAGATTGGTTTGGTTTATTTTGTTTTACGGCATATCAACCTCAATGGGTTATTTAATGCTGACAACATTTTTAGGATAGTTTCATATGAATAGAATATGTATTCTTTGGTTTAGATTGGTTTGGTTTATTTTGTTTTATGGCATATCAATCTCAATGGGTTATTTAATGCCGACAACATATTTAGGATAGTTTCATATGAATAGAATATGTATTCTTTGGTTTAGATTGGTTTGGTTTATTTTGTTTTACGGCATATCAACCTCAATGGGTTATTTAATGCTGACAACATTTTTAGGATAGTTTCATATGAATAGAATATGTATTCTTTGGTTTAGATTGGTTTGGTTTATTTTGTTTTATGGCATATCAATCTCAATGGGTTATTTAATGCCGACAACATTTTTAGGATAGTTTCATATGAATAGAATATGTATTCTTTGGTTTAGATTGGTTTGGTTTATTTTGTTTTATGGCATATCAATCTCAATGGGTTATTTAATGCCGACAACATTTTTAGGATAGTTTCATATGAATAGAATATGTATTCTTTGGTTTAGATTGGTTTGGTTTATTTTGTTTTATGGCATATCAACCTCAATGGGTTATTTAATGCCGACAACATTTTTAGGATAGTTTCATATGAATAGAATATGTATTCTTTGGTTTAGATTGGTTTGGTTTATTTTGTTTTACGGCATATCAACCTCAATGGGTTATTTAATGCTGACAACATTTTTAGGATAGTTTCATATGAATAGAATATGTATTCTTTGGTTTAGATTGGTTTGGTTTATTTTGTTTTATGGCATATCAATCTCAATGGGTTATTTAATGCTGACAACATTTTTAGGATAGTTTCATATGAATAGAATATGTATTCTTTGGTTTAGATTGGTTTGGTTTATTTTGTTTTATGGCATATCAATCTCAATGGGTTATTTAATGCCGACAACATATTTAGGATAGTTTCATATGAATAGAATATGTATTCTTTGGTTTAGATTGGTTTGGTTTATTTTGTTTTATGGCATATCAATCTCAATGGGTTATTTAATGCCGACAACATTTTTAGGATAGTTTCATATGAATAGAATATGTATTCTTTGGTTTAGATTGGTTTGGTTTATTTTGTTTTATGGCATATCAACCTCAATGGGTTATTTAATGCCGACAACATATTTAGGATAGTTTCATATGAATAGAATATGTATTCTTTGGTTTAGATTGGTTTGGTTTATTTTGTTTTATGGCATATCAATCTCAATGGGTTATTTAATGCCGACAACATTTTTAGGATAGTTTCATATGAATAGAATATGTATTCTTTGGTTTAGATTGGTTTGGTTTATTTTGTTTTATGGCATATCAACCTCAATGGGTTATTTAATGCCGACAACATATTTAGGATAGTTTCATATGAATAGAATATGTATTCTTTGGTTTAGATTGGTTTGGTTTATTTTGTTTTATGGCATATCAATCTCAATGGGTTATTTAATGCCGACAACATTTTTAGGATAGTTTCATATGAATAGAATATGTATTCTTTGGTTTAGATTGGTTTGGTTTATTTTGTTTTATGGCATATCAACCTCAATGGGTTATTTAATGCCGACAACATATTTAGGATAGTTTCATATGAATAGAATATGTATTCTTTGGTTTAGATTGGTTTGGTTTATTTTGTTTTATGGCATATCAATCTCAATGGGTTATTTAATGCCGACAACATATTTAGGATAGTTTCATATGAATAGAATATGTATTCTTTGGTTTAGATTGGTTTGGTTTATTTTGTTTTATGGCATATCAACCTCAATGGGTTATTTAATGCCGACAACATTTTTAGGATAGTTTCATATGAATAGAATATGTATTCTTTGGTTTAGATTGGTTTGGTTTATTTTGTTTTATGGCATATCAATCTCAATGGGTTATTTAATGCCGACAACATATTTAGGATCGTTTCATATGAATAGAATATGTATTCTTTGGTTTAGATTGGTTTGGTTTATTTTGTTTTACGGCATATCAACCTCAATGGGTTATTTAATGCCGACAACATATTTAGGATAGTTTCATATGAATAGAATATGTATTCTTTGGTTTAGATTGGTTTGGTTTATTTTGTTTTACGGCATATCAACCTCAATGGGTTATTTAATGCCGACAACATATTTAGGATAGTTTCATATGAATAGAATATGTATTCTTTGGTTTAGATTGGTTTGGTTTATTTTGTTTTACGGCATATCAACCTCAATGGGTTATTTAATGCCGACAACATATTTAGGATAGTTTCATATGAATAGAATATGTATTCTTTGGTTTAGATTGGTTTGGTTTATTTTGTTTTACGGCATATCAACCTCAATGGGTTATTTAATGCCGACAACATATTTAGGATAGTTTCATATGAATAGAATATGTATTCTTTGGTTTAGATTGGTTTGGTTTATTTTGTTTTATGGCATATCAATCTCAATGGGTTATTTAATGCCGACAACATTTTTAGGATAGTTTCATATGAATAGAATATGTATTCTTTGGTTTAGATTGGTTTGGTTTATTTTGTTTTATGGCATATCAACCTCAATGGGTTATTTAATGCCGACAACATATTTAGGATAGTTTCATATGAATAGAATATGTATTCTTTGGTTTAGATTGGTTTGGTTTATTTTGTTTTATGGCATATCAATCTCAATGGGTTATTTAATGCCGACAACATTTTTAGGATAGTTTCATATGAATAGAATATGTATTCTTTGGTTTAGATTGGTTTGGTTTATTTTGTTTTATGGCATATCAACCTCAATGGGTTATTTAATGCCGACAACATATTTAGGATAGTTTCATATGAATAGAATATGTATTCTTTGGTTTAGATTGGTTTGGTTTATTTTGTTTTATGGCATATCAATCTCAATGGGTTATTTAATGCCGACAACATATTTAGGATAGTTTCATATGAATAGAATATGTATTCTTTGGTTTAGATTGGTTTGGTTTATTTTGTTTTATGGCATATCAACCTCAATGGGTTATTTAATGCCGACAACATTTTTAGGATAGTTTCATATGAATAGAATATGTATTCTTTGGTTTAGATTGGTTTGGTTTATTTTGTTTTATGGCATATCAATCTCAATGGGTTATTTAATGCCGACAACATATTTAGGATCGTTTCATATGAATAGAATATGTATTCTTTGGTTTAGATTGGTTTGGTTTATTTTGTTTTACGGCATATCAACCTCAATGGGTTATTTAATGCCGACAACATATTTAGGATAGTTTCATATGAATAGAATATGTATTCTTTGGTTTAGATTGGTTTGGTTTATTTTGTTTTATGGCATATCAACCTCAATGGGTTATTTAATGCCGACAACATATTTAGGATAGTTTCATATGAATAGAATATGTATTCTTTGGTTTAGATTGGTTTGGTTTATTTTGTTTTACGGCATATCAACCTCAATGGGTTATTTAATGCCGACAACATATTTAGGATAGTTTCATATGAATAGAATATGTATTCTTTGGTTTAGATTGGTTTGGTTTATTTTGTTTTACGGCATATCAACCTCAATGGGTTATTTAATGCCGACAACATATTTAGGATAGTTTCATATGAATAGAATATGTATTCTTTGGTTTAGATTGGTTTGGTTTATTTTGTTTTATGGCATATCAATCTCAATGGGTTATTTAATGCCGACAACATTTTTAGGATAGTTTCATATGAATAGAATATGTATTCTTTGGTTTAGATTGGTTTGGTTTATTTTGTTTTATGGCATATCAACCTCAATGGGTTATTTAATGCTGACAACATTTTTTATTGCTGCTAATATTTTTTTTTTGTCAAAAATCTGCTTCTGGTAATATTTTTCCTTCAAAATTGTATTGCTGGTAATAATTTTTTTCAAAAAAGTATTGCTGGTAATAGTTAACTATTTTCCCATAGCCGAGACCCTAACAGGTGCTACCACGCTGGGTCAGTGTGAACCTGGGAACACCAGCAATTAAGAGGTGGTTCCACATTCCTCAAAACCTCCTGATCAGAGGCCTTGCTGTTGGACGTAGTTTATCGTCTTACCCAGGATGCGGATGTAGTTTAACATCTTACCCAGGACGGTCTCTCTTTAGGGAAAGGGAGTTACTTGCTATAGATTTGTATTCACAAGCTGGCCTTTTGGTATTGTCTGACTACAACTTATTGCAAAGTTTTGCCTTTATATGTTTAGCAGGATATTCAAAAGTGAAAAATTTCTAATAATCAGCTGATAAGAAAGTCGGTTCATTGTGTCATGCTAGACAATTTTTCTCTCCAGAATCTATCTTGTATATCTATAAGTTTACCATTCATCCATGTTTAGAATCACTGCCACATATGGTTTAGTACTCTTGCTATTTACCTAGAGCTCCTATGACTTTTCTATAAATACTTTCATAGTAATTGTCCGGATGAGGTTTTCACTATGGCGCCTAGACTCTTTGAATCTAAGTGCAGTAGAATGGCAATGAGGTCTCATTTATTTACAGTTAAAATGTTGGCATAGAATTTATGGTCACATCTAGCCACTTCTCACTTGTGGAACTCCCTTCCAGTTCCATACTTTCCAGCCAACTTTAAATGCAGTGTCAATCGCTATCTACTGTCCTCCTGGTTACTCTTCTTTTTTCTTGCTACCTAGTCATGTTTCTAATGCTCACACACCCAGTAACCCCCTTGCGTCTCAGTGGCTTTATTGCCTTGTGGTGTGAAAATGATTTAACAAAAAAGAAGAAGTTAATAAACTGAAGGGCAACATTTTGCCCAGCTTAGTCTTCTGAATGTCGAAGTTGAAATATTTTTAGTATTGCATGAATTATGCAGTGTGGAGATGCAAACAATATAATGGTGGTAGTTTTCTAAATATGGCACAAGGCCAAATGTATGAGCACCAAATTAAACAGTGTAATCGTTATTGGTGTGGAAGGTGGTATCAGCAAATCAAGTTCAATTTTTGCTTGATTATTTGGTTTTATTCAGAATAATACCATTGGAAAAGGCATGATTCCATTTCCCTTCAGCTATGGGTTAAATAGTGGAGCAGATTGGAATCTCTTGCCTGGAGGTGGCAACTAGTCTTGGAGAAGGAAAGTTGAATTCATAACTAGCCTGAACAGAGTTGGACTCCATCGGGCTATGTTGCCCAAGAGACACCAATGCTGCTTATGGACCCAGTGGGTTATGGGACTCATGACGTCATGATATTATGTAGAAAATACTTTCATTTCAGCGGTTTTCTTTTTTCTAGTCCATTCGAATCTATCTATCTATCTCGGTCCATTCAAATCTATCTATCTATCTATCTATCTCGGTCCATTCAAATCTATCTATCTATCTATCTATCTCGGTCCATTCAAATCTATCTATCTATCTATCTCGGTCCATTCAAATCTATCTATCTATCTATCTCGGTCCATTCAAATCTATCTATCTATCTATCTCGGTCCATTCAAATCTATCTATCTATCTATCTCGGTCCATTCAAATCTATCTATCTCGGTCCATTCAAATCTATCTATCTCGGTCCATTCAAATCTATCTATCTATCTATCTCGGTCCATTCAAATCTATCTATCTATCTATCTCGGTCCATTCAAATCTATCTATCTATCTATCTCGGTCCATTCAAATCTATCTATCTATCTATCTCGGTCCATTCAAATCTATCTATCTATCTCGGTCCATTCAAATCTATCTATCTATCTCGGTCCATTCAAATCTATCTATCTATCTATCTCGGTCCATTCAAATCTATCTATCTATCTATCTCGGTCCATTCAAATCTATCTATCTATCTATCTCGGTCCATTCAAATCTATCTATCTATCTCGGTCCATTCAAATCTATCTATCTATCTATCTCGGTCCATTCAAATCTATCTATCTATCTATCTCGGTCCATTCAAATCTATCTCGGTCCATTCAAATCTATCTATCTCTCTTAATCCATTTAATCTGTCTATTACTGTCTCAGTTCATTCAATCTATCTCTCCATAGATAGATCTCTGTTTATTTATCCATCTTGGTCTATCTTACATATCTATTATAATATACAGCTGTCACCCCGACTTCATGATTGTAATTAGTGTAAGAGAAAACATGTTACTTAGGAAAATCATTAAGTAATCAATTAAAACAACTTAATTGGTCTCAGTTCACTGAAACTTCATTCTTAACAGGAAAAAAAAGAAAAAAAAATGATGCCTTCAATGTTTTTAAAATACGTTTTCCTGAAATGCAAGTACATATTTCTTTAATTAATTCAAGATTCATATTAAATTAATGGGAAACATGTATCTATAGACAAGTACCTACTTTGGTACAGTGTTATTATTTATGTTTTGCTTTCTTGTTTATTACCTTTAGGCAACAGCTTGCAAGAGGATCTTATAATATGCCACTTGTCTTATTTACTGAAGATAAATATGTATCGTACAACATATTGTAATCTATATATTGTCTAACATGATTATCAGTTTTTCCTAATTTTAGAAAACAAATGAAGTTTCTTGGACATACAGTGAGAAAAGAGGGCTTGGAGAATTTGACACTCACAGAGCATATCAAGGGCAAAAGGGACAGGGGTGGGGAGCCAATGGATCGTTTATCTGACAGGCAAGTGTGAATAGATGACAAAACAGCAGGCAGGAGGCTCAGCAAAGGGCTCCAAGAGATAGGAGGTTGTGGAGAGCTATGATTACCAACATTGTGAAAGGGCATAGCTAATAGAAGAAGAATTAAGATATTCCATTTAATATGAATAATACTGGGGAACATGGTTTTTGGTTACATTTCACCATTTCAACAGTGAAAGGTTGGGACCGAGATGCCAACCTAGTAGCACGCTCAAATTCATGCGGATGAGGCACCAATGAAAGTAGCTTGTCAGAGCAGTTACCATGATAATTATTTATGTCACAAGTTAAATATTTAGGCCAAATTATTGATAAAAATGGTCGTAGACTGGATTCTGAAAAAAAATGAAGGCTATAATGGATATGCCGGTTCCTTCAAACATTTTTACATTACAATCATTATTAGGAATGGTGAATTATTATAGCCGGTATTTTTTTTAAGCATTTCACCCCAAGCAAATTGGGAGTGCCACTAGCATGCAAGGGGGTTACGGAGAGTGAGAGTACGAGTAAAAGGGGTATTTAAGGAAGGGATAAAGAGAAGGATGGGCATCAAGTTCAAGACATCAGAAGATGTCAATCGTCATTATATTTGAATATTTGAAGATTCTAGCCATCAGGGACACAAGCGGAAGGGAATTCCACTGATAGGAAGTGTGAGATAAACTGTTGGAGTAAATGAGACCGCTACATTTAGCTGTTTTGACAGTGAAAGGGTGGGACTGAAATGCCAACCTAGTAGCGCGCTCAAATTCATGCAGATGAGGCACCAATGAAAGTAGCTCGTCAGAGCAGTTGCCATGAAAATTATTTATGTCACAAGTTAAATATTGTCAAATTATTGATAAAAAAGGTCATAGACTGGATTCTGATAAAAATGGTCGTAGACAGGATTCTGAAAAGAATGAAGGCTATAATGGATATGCCGGCTCCTTCAAACATTTTTACATTACAATCATTTTTAGGAATGATGGATTATTATAGTCAGCATTTTTTAAAGCATTTTACTACCAGAAAATCTGAAGTGCCACTAGCATGCAAGGGGTTACAGAGAGTGAGAGCAAGAGTAATGAGGCGTGTTTGAGGAAAGGATATCGAGAAGGACAGGGATCTGGATCAAAGTATGAGAAGATTTCGATTAACATTTGTCGGCAGATATACCCATGCTGTACTTGATTTAGTGTAACTATCATTACAAACCAGGAACCTTTAATTATTTCTCATGGAAATTGGTATTTTGAAGACACTCTTAATATTGTAATTTTGAGGTCATACAGGTCAAAGAACTGTAGAAAGAACTTCTATGGTATGTATGCTCTTCATGGAACTTTTCCATCACAAACCGGCATTTGCTTACTTTAAAACTGTTGACAATTCTGAGAATGCTTTTCCCAGGTGACAACTGGCTTGAATATGTGTTTTGTATTTCAGAAATATGGCCATTTGTGAGAGAAGCAAATGCAAAAAAATAGCCTTGACATCCATGTTATAATTGTGGATGTTACACTTTACCTAGGCAGTGAAATAAAATCAGATATTGTGAAGAAAGCTTACCTTATTTACTTCGGCATGAAACTGGGTGATTAAGACAAAGTTTGAGCACACCAATATAGTGTGTAAAATGAGACAATAGACATAGCCAAAGTAATCACCTAAGCTTTGGTATTTTCATTGTGTCGAGGGAATCACAAAATCATCATGTACTTTTGCATGATCGATATATCTAGCTTCAGTTCCAAGACTAAGTGTTACATCGTTTATCCAAAAATCTGCCGCCCACTATTTGACCTCTACTACACTCAGATGATTTTCTGCCACCAGAGTTCATGCCCTTTGTTGATGATAGAGATAACGAGAATGAGGAGATGGAGAATGGTAACCGGGAAGACACGAACTATGAGGAACAGCAGGCTCTGCCAAAACATACTACACAAGTAGAGTTAAATAACTCAGTTCATGATCGAGATTTTTCAATGAAAGCTGCCAAGCTGCTTGTGTCACTTTTACAAGAAAAAAAGAAAACAAAACCTGCTTGTACTGAGAACCAAGTTTGCATTTTATCGGCATCAACAGTGATTTGCTTCCATTCTTCAGCATGGATAATGATTTTGTTTCTTTCAATGATATTAAATGCATTATTTACATTGCTCGTACCATTGTCCTCATCTTTGTTGCCATATTTATCACAATGTTTCAGCCGTTGTACGCTCCGGTCTTCTTCAGGCGGTTGGAATGTCGAACTGAACCTTTTATTTCACTCACTGGGGTAGACTGTTCTAGTTCCACGTGCCATGTCGAATGGATATCAGTTATCTCCTGTTAATTCCCCTCTCCAAGTTCTCCACCGCCTTAACCAGGTATTGAACTCACACTTTTAAGGCCAGATCATACAACGGCTGAAACGTTGTGATGAATATGGCAATAAAAATAAGGATCATAGTCTGAGCAATGTAAATAGTGTACATAATACCTCATCTCAGAAATATAGACAGATACGGATATTAAATGCCTTGTGGCTGCCATGAAGTGTGAATACAATCCAGAACTAAGGCAAACAATATATGCAAGGCAAATTAACAGTAATAAGGCAAAGCAGCAGTAATAAGGCAAAAAGCTCACAAACTAAGAATTGATGTTGAGACACAAGAGCAAATTTGGATAAGTGAATGTAGCATTCCAACATCAAGACAAGACAGACTGGGACTGAGTCATATGAAACCAAGAATATTTAATTATATAATTTTTATATGTTAATTAATTTTTACATCTCTTTCCCTCCAATATCATTCTCATCATAAGTATTTAGAATTTCTCCTTTCCTGGGAATGAATTGTCCCCATAGGGAATTGTCCCCATTCCCACTGGGACGAAAGTGTAGTACTGTTCTCTTTCTCTTAATAGTTAATAGTTAGACCTTTCATCTAACTTACTATTAATAGCTTTTCTATATGCACAAAAACATATAGGATTTTTCTCAATGAATATAACTATTTTAAAATTATACCCATTTTCATGTCAATATTCAAAAATAAATAAACCAAGTTTTAGAAATAATTTGAATTAAAATTTAGGCGAGTGACTTTAGATTTTTTCTGCTTTTTTAAAATGCATGAATTTCTATTTTATTCTTAAGTTACAATGCCACCACATGGAATTTCTACTAGCTGATTAATATTAATTTTTTTTTTTCTAAAAACTGAATTGTAATCTTCAATGAAGAATTTTCATGAAGCTATCCTGTGACTGAAACCCGACTTCCAGAAGATTGTTAATAATAATCCCAAACTTGTAACAGATAATCGGGGCATCCCAATAAAAGAAAAAAGAAAAGAAAAAAGAAAAGAAAGAAGAAAAGAAATGAACAAGAAACGAAAAAAGCAGAAAAGAAAAAAGAAAAGAAAAAAGAAACGAAAAAAGCAGAAAAGAAAAAAGAAACGGAAAAAGCAGAAAAGAAAAAAGAAACGGAAAAAGCAGAAAAGAAAAAAGAAACGGAAAAAGCAGAAAAGAAAAAAGAAACGGAAAAAGCAGAAAAGAAAAAAGAAACGGAAAAAGCAGAAAAGAAAAAAGAAACGGAAAAAGCAGAAAAGAAAAAAGAAACGGAAAAAGCAGAAAAGAAAAAAGAAACGGAAAAAGCAGAAAAGAAAAAAGAAACGGAAAAAGCAGAAAAGAAAAAAGAAACGGAAAAAGCAGAAAAGAAAAAAGAAACGGAAAAAGCAGAAAAGAAAAAAGAAACGGAAAAAGCAGAAAAGAAAAAAGAAACGGAAAAAGCAGAAAAGAAAAAAGAAACGGAAAAAGCAGAAAAGAAAAAAGAAACGGAAAAAGCAGAAAAGAAAAAAGAAACGGAAAAAGCAGAAAAGAAAAAAGAAACGGAAAAAGCAGAAAAGAAAAAAGAAACGGAAAAAGCAGAAAAGAAAAAAGAAACGGAAAAAGCAGAAAAGAAAAAAGAAACGGAAAAAGCAGAAAAGAAAAAAGAAACGGAAAAAGCAGAAAAGAAAAAAGAAACGGAAAAAGCAGAAAAGAAAAAAGAAACGGAAAAAGCAGAAAAGAAAAAAGAAACGGAAAAAGCAGAAAAGAAAAAAGAAACGGAAAAAGCAGAAAAGAAAAAAGAAACGGAAAAAGCAGAAAAGAAAAAAGAAACGGAAAAAGCAGAAAAGAAAAAAGAAACGGAAAAAGCAGAAAAGAAAAAAGAAACGGAAAAAGCAGAAAAGAAAAAAGAAACGGAAAAAGCAGAAAAGAAAAAAGAAACGGAAAAAGCAGAAAAGAAAAAAGAAACGGAAAAAGCAGAAAAGAAAAAAGAAACGGAAAAAGCAGAAAAGAAAAAAGAAACGGAAAAAGCAGAAAAGAAAAAAGAAACGGAAAAAGCAGAAAAGAAAAAAGAAACGGAAAAAGCAGAAAAGAAAAAAGAAACGGAAAAAGCAGAAAAGAAAAAAGAAACGGAAAAAGCAGAAAAGAAAAAAGAAACGGAAAAAGCAGAAAAGAAAAAAGAAACGGAAAAAGCAGAAAAGAAAAAAGAAACGGAAAAAGCAGAAAAGAAAAAAGAAACGGAAAAAGCAGAAAAGAAAAAAGAAACGGAAAAAGCAGAAAAGAAAAAAGAAACGGAAAAAGCAGAAAAGAAAAAAGAAACGGAAAAAGCAGAAAAGAAAAAAGAAACGGAAAAAGCAGAAAAGAAAAAAGAAACGGAAAAAGCAGAAAAGAAAAAAGAAACGGAAAAAGCAGAAAAGAAAAAAGAAACGGAAAAAGCAGAAAAGAAAAAAGAAACGGAAAAAGCAGAAAAGAAAAAAGAAACGGAAAAAGCAGAAAAGAAAAAAGAAACGGAAAAAGCAGAAAAGAAAAAAGAAACGGAAAAAGCAGAAAAGAAAAAAGAAACGGAAAAAGCAGAAAAGAAAAAAGAAACGGAAAAAGCAGAAAAGAAAAAAGAAACGGAAAAAGCAGAAAAGAAAAAAGAAACGGAAAAAGCAGAAAAGAAAAAAGAAACGGAAAAAGCAGAAAAGAAAAAAGAAACGGAAAAAGCAGAAAAGAAAAAAGAAACGGAAAAAGCAGAAAAGAAAAAAGAAACGGAAAAAGCAGAAAAGAAAAAAGAAACGGAAAAAGCAGAAAAGAAAAAAGAAACGGAAAAAGCAGAAAAGAAAAAAGAAACGGAAAAAGCAGAAAAGAAAAAAGAAACGGAAAAAGCAGAAAAGAAAAAAGAAACGGAAAAAGCAGAAAAGAAAAAAGAAACGGAAAAAGCAGAAAAGAAAAAAGAAACGGAAAAAGCAGAAAAGAAAAAAGAAACGGAAAAAGCAGAAAAGAAAAAAGAAACGGAAAAAGCAGAAAAGAAAAAAGAAACGGAAAAAGCAGAAAAGAAAAAAGAAACGGAAAAAGCAGAAAAGAAAAAAGAAACGGAAAAAGCAGAAAAGAAAAAAGAAAAGAAAAAAGAAAAGAAAAAAGCAGAAAAGAAAAAGAAGAAAAGACAAAAGACAAAAAGAAAAAAATGAAAAGAAAAAAGAAAAAAGAAAAAAGAAAAAAGAAAAGAAAAAAAGAAAAAAGAAAAAAAAAAGAAAAAAGAAAAAGAAAAAGAAAAGAAAAAAATTTTATTTTCTGACTAAATGTAATTTGAATGAGTTTGGTGTCATTGTTTTGCAGTGAAGCCAAACATATCTCTACCTGCAGGATAGACACAGGCAAAACCTTCATGGATGGTTGTATAATTGTTGGACCTGTGTAAAATGGGCCTCATCACAATAGCAGCACATGTTTTACAACAACAAGTAAAAATCATATGTCATTTCTACATTTATTTTGTGAACAGACTGCACAAATGTATCAGAAATTAGTTTAATATTTACTGTTATTAACGAGACTTGTACAATTGAGACAAATCTTTTACAAAAATAAAAAATTCTTGAAGCATCTCACAAGACAGTTAAAGTAAAGTGAAGAAATGATGTTTCTTTAAACAATTCACCCCAAGCAAGGCAATAAAGCCACTAAGACACAAGGGGCTATTTTGAGTGAAAGAAAATGCAAAGATTTTAGAAGGAAGCGGCAACCCAGAAAAGCAAGAGATAAACATCTACTCCTGTTCAAGAATTGAAAGATATTTCCTTCTACTGATTATGTATGTACTCAATTGGAGTACACAAAGACACATAGATCTGTACATTAGCCTTGGCATCAGCACAGGGATATTTTGATTTTGTAAGATGTGAGCTTCGTGAGAACTGGAATTTGCTATTAAATATAAATGGTTTCCATCTTTGTTCTCTTTTTTTATCGGAATTTCCAGGATGAAAAATTATCGTTATTTACCCTATTTACATGTAAACTATTATCCTCATCTTTGTTGTTATCACAATGTTTCGGCCTAAGTTTAGCCTTTAGATTGGGACGACAAGGTTAGGTTTAAGACTGGAAGTTCACCACAGTACAACAGGACAATAGCCTAGTGGATTAAAGTGTTCGTTATCAAATTTGGTAATATAGTTGTTGCGAGTTCAATCCCTGAGCCATGCAGTGTATACTTGGACTCAGTAGAAATGGGTCAAGCAATAACTGAGCAGTACGAGAACTAGACAATATGTCTGTCTATATTTGAACAGACATACATACATACATGGAAGATGATAGAAAATAATTTAAAATAAAATTCAATATATAAATAATAACATTGGTATCTGTCTATATTTCTGAGATGAGGTATTGTAATTATTTACATTGTTTTGACTTTATTGTCATGTCCATGACATTTTGGCCATTGTATGCTCTGACCTTCTTCAGGTGATTAGACCAGTGTATAAAAGCATTGGTTGGATTCAGTGACTTGACCCAAAGAGTTGTGAGTTCAATACCTGGTTACAGCAGTGGTAAACAAAAACTTGGGGAGTTAAGTTAAAGGAAGATAAATGAGACATCCGGAAGAGGCATGGCACGTGGAACTGGAACAATCTATCCCAGTGGATGAAATAAAGGGTTCAGTTCGAAATTCCAATCACCTGAACAAGGCTGGTGCACACAACAGTCGTAACGTCATGAACATGATAATAAAGATGAGGACAACAGTCCGAACAGTGCAAATAGGTGAGATGTCCCTGGACATGGGTAATGGAACAAGAACACCTTGTAGATTAAATAAAGGGTTCACTTCTGAATTCCCTGTAGGCTCATTCTCTTCATTCCTGTTTCGCACAACATGTAATAAAATTTATTTTAAAATATACGAATATATTTTAACAGTTTGTTTTGTTTTATGGCATATCAACCTCAATGGGTCATTTAATGCCGACAACTTTTTTTTTACCTGGTAATATTTTTGTTTTGTCAAATTTATTTCTGTTAATATTTTTTTTTTCCTCGAAAATGTATAGCTGGTAATATTAATTTTTCAAAAATGTATAACTGGAGATCAAAGGAGGTGGGAAACTATTTACTCATAGCTAGGACCCTAACAGGTGCTACCACACCAGGTCTAATTTTGATATTTTATATTGATAGACTCAGGTTTTAGTACAACATACACACAAAGAAAAAAAGAGAAATACTGGATTTTAAAATTAGACACATATAAACTAGGGTTAAACAAAGACTTGGGTATTTTAAATCTGTATAAATATTTCAATAGTTAAAAAATTTCTTCAGATATAGTTAAAAAACCTTTTTAAACAACATCTAAAATACTATCGTTAGATTTACGTTAAAAAATTGCATTCCACATCACTTGACGTCCGTGTCTAACGACGGACACTGTAAACAAACTGCCAAATACAGTAATACAGTAATTCAATTAATTTCTGAGGAAGGACCGAGGTGGTCTGAAATATTAAATATATATAAAAACATATAAATAAATACTTTCGCAAAAAAACACCCAATTTTTTTTCAGTTATTTTATCCATATATTATATACATATCAAGAAAGTATACGTGGCTTCTCATTATGCTATATATATATATACACACACACAAACACACTAATGTTAATAGAATTTATATATATATATATATATATATATACACAAACACACTAATGTTAATAGAATTTATATATATATATATATATATACAAACACACTAATGTTAATAGAATTTATATATATATATATATACAAACACACTAATGTTAATAGAATTTCTATATATATATATATATATATATATACAAACACACTAATGTTAATAGAATTTCTATATATATATATATATATATATATATATACAAACACACTAATGTTAATAGAATTTATATATATATATATATATATACAAACACACTAATGTTAATAGAATTTATATATATATATATATACAAACACACTAATGTTAATAGAATTTATATATATATATATATACAAACACACTAATGTTAATAGAATTTATATATATATATATATACAAACACACTAATGTTAATAGAATTTATATATATATATATATACAAACACACTAATGTTAATAGAATTTATATATATATATATATACAAACACACTAATGTTAATAGAATTTATATATATATATATATATATATATATATATATACACACACACACAAACACACTAATGTTAATAGAATTTATATATATATATACACACACAAACACACTAATGTTAATAGAATTTATATATATATATATATATACAAACACACTAATGTTAATAGAATTTATATATATATATATATATATATACAAACACATTAATGTTAATAGAATTTATATATATACAAACACACTAATGTTAAAATTTCTCGGACATTCAGGCCGGTAAATGTTATTTAATACTGTTTATTATAAAACAGAGCATTTGCTTAAATACTTGTATCTATAAAAAGAACGTTAAACATAATATAAATGTCTTTAAATAAATTGTCGGACATTGTCCAATTCTAAAATATATGACGTCATTTGTTTACATTTGATACGCTAGAGCAGATATGAATAGAAGAGATTCATGGAAGATTTAAGTTTAAAGATAGTAAAATCGACCTCGCTAACCAGACGCTGCTCTGTGGCCGAAAGGTTAAGGCACATCACGCGAAATGATGGTTCCGTATAGGATACAGGTTCGATTCCTGTCGGAGAGCGAAAATTTTCTATGAAAATTTCTCGGACATTCAGGCCGGTAAATGTTATTTAATACTGTTTATTATAAAACAGAGCATTTGCTTAAATACTTGTATCTATAAAAAGAACGTTAAACATAATATAAATGTCTTTAAATAAATTGTCGGACTATGTCCAATTCTAAAATATAGATATTTATTCTATTAACGCACGCACACATGTATATAAATTCTATTAACATTAATGTGTGTAAATATGTAGAATTAATACACACACACACAAAGATGTGATGTGCTGAAAGGTACTTGGATCGTTACACACAATTTTGGCAAGTTTACAAGATTTCATCTGATAACTAATGATTTATTCAACACCAGCAGAATCTCTGCAAGAGATTTAACAGACATTTCCTATTCATTCTAATTAATTAAACATACATTAAAGCACTATTAGCTCTTGTGCTGTACTTTCAAGTCATTGGTAGAAACCCATTTCTTGTCATATAAAATTCTGCTTTTCTCTGAAAGTCTATTTATAAAGATCTTTGTTTCACATACCAACATGAGTTCACCCTTCAAGGATCCTGTAAGTGATTACTAGGGGCCATAATAAAGTCCCCCACCCCTTCCAACAAAATACCATTGATTAAATTAAAAATAAAAAAAATTTTTTTTTTTTTTTGCCAAGTGGCAACATTATAACAGTGACCTTCAATACTATAGTTTTGTTTTTTTTCTTGTGGTCTTTTTGTTTAATGAAAATGCATTTTGTATTCGCCTGGATTTTCACCTGCCGAACATTAGAAACAGACCACTGCACATGTCTGCCAAACTTTCAATTTGCTTTGAAATTGTACGTTTTTCTTTTTAGATTTTATTTTATTGTGTAGCAATTTAATGAACAAGAATGCGTTTAGCAGGAGAGATGAAGAAGGGCATCTTCTGTTTAACTCTTCCACTGCTGCATTGTTGTAACATTACTGGTGTGGCTGGGCTGGCCCGGCAGAAATATAGGAAATTTCTATTTACTGGAAATAAACAACTATAAAACTGCTTATGGTGATTTCTCATGGGCTCCACTGACATTTTGGTTATGATCAGATACTCCATAGTACAGACAAAGCTAAATGACACACTGAAAACAATTTTAGGAAAATTAATAACAAAGTGGAAAAAAAAGAAAAAAAATTTCTCATGTGATTGCTTTCTTCTTTTAGGGCTTCAATGTACTAAAGTGATTCTCAACCACTGTGCTGGTCATGAAATTGAAAAAAAAAAAAAAATATTGCACACTAAATAAGCTGCAAAAATAGTGTGCTGTGATATTTTAAATTTGCTCCTAGGCACAGTGGGGTGCAATGAATAGCAGCTCAGATTGATGAATTGGAGAGCTGAGTTCAAATTCCAGTCTATTCCATTACATTCACTTACATGCTAATACCCTTGGGAAAGGTATGAATCCTTTTCTTCTACCCCCAGCTATGGGTGAATAACAAGACAGACTGGGTTCTATAGCCTTGGATGGCAACTGGTCTACCGCAGAAAGAAATGGCAACCTACTGCGGGGGAAAAAAATCTGCCTCACCTAAGCATGTATCATGCATGGCACATAACCGACTCCTAGGTACGCCATCGCTTAAAATGGTTGATATATATGATGAGACAAAGAACAAATACGAGGTGAGAAAGATGACGCTCAACTGAAGGGACGAAGGTCTGCTTATCGCACATTCGACCAAACACTGAAGAACTCATGAAAAAAAAAACAAAACAAAAAACACCCCCACCAAGCAGACATTTCACACTAAATATGCTGCACAAATAATTGAATAGAAACATTGAAATAAAGTCCATATTTGGTTTGTTTTGTTTTCTTTTACGGCATATCAACTTCAATGGGTCATTTAATACCGACAACTTTTTTTTTCCTGGTAATATTTTTGTTTAACTCAAAATTGTATAGCTGGTAATATTTTTTTTTCAAAAACGCATTGCTGGTAATAGATTTTTTCTTCAAAAATTTATTTCTGGTAATAATTTTTTTTTACAAAGTATTTCTTGTATTAAAACGTATTTTTACACTTTTCATAATGTTTTTTACCTCAGTTTCGGGGTTAACTATTTGCCCATAGCTGAGACCCTAACAGGTGCTACCACCCCGGGTCAAGGTGGACCTGGGAACACCAGCAATTAAGAGGTGGTTCCACGCTCCTCAAAGCCTCCTGATCAGAGGCCTTGCTGCTGGACATAGTTTATCGTCTTACCCAGGACAGGTTCATATTTGGTGGGAATTTTTTAAAATCTATGGTTTTATTTTACAGAATTTCAATGTATACAATTTTATAAATTTTGCTAAGTGTGCCATGCTATTTTCATTTGCCCCTAGGTGGGCCGTTGCTTAAACAGGTTGAGAAACACTGGACTAAAGTGATGTTTATGTTGATGTAACTAAACATGCACACATAGCCTCGTTGTCTAGTCAGCACCAGCTCATATTGGGATCATAATCCCTTTCTCGTTATTCCCTTTCTCTCCTATGGCGGCAGTAGCGAAGATGGCTGTGAAGGCCAAGCCTACTACAGAGGAGTGGGGGATGCAGCTGGACAAATCAGGGTCTCCTGACAGCATGTTGCAGATCCTCTTCATGTTGACGGTTGCACTCATAAGTCTCAGTACCCCATTGGATGGCCCTACACCAGGAAGACCGATTTGCATCTACAGTTTCCCAGGTCTCAGGATCGATGTTGGCCTGTGACAGGGATGTGTTCACCTGATCTTTGAATCGTTGTTTTGAGTCTCTGCATAGCCTCTTGCGGCTCGCGAGTTCTCCAAACAGGATGATACGTGGCAGTCAAATGGAATGCTTATGTGCACATAACATTGTTCTGGTATATAAAAATTTATATCTCTTTTACCCAAAACACAATTTAATAAAAATACACCACAAAATAGGTTAAATTGTACCGGGTGTAACAGCAAAATTATCCGAAATCATATATAACAGCAAAATTGTCCAATTGTTAGATTAAGCATTAAACCGTTCTATCTTAGAAATGATTAAAGATATCTTACCGGAATTCTCCGATTTTTTAAATATTGGACTCTACTTTCAACAATAAAAATGTATTTAGCTCTAAGTTCAAATGATGATCCCTCTTGCTGTTGTGACCTCCTGGTCCAGTTTTCCTCTCTACTGTTCTTTTTTAAACTTATTCACCATTCTCTTGATGGTTCTTGAATCGTATTTGAAGATGGAAGCCAGAATATGAACATTGGTACCATTACTGAAGGCCTGAATGATCTTTTTTGTCTCACCATTGCTCAGTTGGGAAGACATACAGGGGCTGACACAAAATGGTTTTAACCCGTTCTCTTTCTAGCTCAAAGTGCTTTTCAGATGGCTAAATGTGTTATCTGAAAACCTGTCAAAAAAGAAACTCAATTATTTTAGCAGGTTTTTTTTTTTTAGATTTTAAATATTTTGTGAGATGGACATTTATCTCTTGCTGCTAGATGATTTGGACAATTTTGCTGTTACACCTCGTATATTAATATATGCGTATGCCGCTTTGGAAATAGTACTTATTTCTTTTTTTTCTATGCTATATTTCAACAATACAAGGCTCAAGAGTCACTCAAGATAGAGAATTACGGAATGGGGTTGTTTTATGGATTTAAGGATTGTGGATTACAAGGATATGTAGGATACATAATGGTTGACTCTGAAGAGGTTAACGTTGTTGGAAAAGAATCTCTTGGGAGTCTGTTCCACAAATCTGTGGCTTTTGAGAAGAAGCTGTCCAGAGGGAATGTGGATGGTTTACTTCAGTTTACATGGCATGGCAGGTCTTAGCTGTAAAGGTCTGAACTGGTGGAACTAAAGAATGCAGTGATAGGTTGGCAACATTGCATCTATGGGGAAAGAGGTGGTAGGATGGAAAAGAATTCATCATCCACAAGCCTGTGTAAATACATTTGAACCGTGACAAGATTGCAAAAGGAGAACTTGGAAACTCGAGCTCAAATACGGCAACAGCCCTCCATTTTTGATTTGATCTGGCTCTTGTGAAGACACACCATGGCAGGTGGATTCAGGTACTTTCTGAAATGGTATAAGGAACTGACCATCTTTCCACCTTCTTTTGCAATGGAACTCGTTGAAACAGGGATCTACAAGGAGCCTCTTTGAGAATGCAGCAATTTATCATGACTACTGAGAATCCAGGATTAGCTTGGTTGGTGTTTGAAATATTGAAAGTTTCAGCACTAGGTTTTTTTTTGTTTTTTTTTTTAAAACATTTCACCCCCAAGCAAGGTGATAAAGTCACTAAGATGCAAGAGGCTACAGAGCATAAACGAATGAGAGAAAAAGAAAAACGTTATTAAGGAGAGAGAACAATAAAAGAACAGGAATTAAGAAGACAGAAAATAATGACTGACATTGCATTTAAATTTTTGAAGATCAAAGTTGACTGGAAAGCAAGACTCCGGAAGAGATTTCCACAAGCAAGAAGTGCGAGAGAAGAAACTGTTAGCATAAAACTTATGGTTACATCTGACAATATCAATATACATATATGTAAAGCAGCATACATTTAGAAATATTAGGCCTTGTAAATCAGTTAATTATTTGATTTTTAAAATCAATGTGCGTTTGACTGTTTTTGTCAAAGAAACCTTTCCATGAAATAATACATACAGAACACCCTGTTATTATGCGATGAAAACCAGTAAACCTTTTGGTACTTATACTACAAATTAACCAATTATTTTTCCTACTTAAAAAAAAGAAAAAAATCCCAAATAAACCCCAAAAAACAATGCTACATTATTTTTGCAGAAAACAGCATAGCATGATGAAAAAAAAGGGTCACAAACTTGATAAAAACAAAGTTTAATTGTCAAAATGTTTGTTATTATTAAGAGGAAAGACCAAATTATTTCTTGAAATTTTTTAATCCTTTCTACTTTTTTTATTATTCAAAATCTTGTTTTGTTTACGACAGCAGCAGTCATAATTATTACAATTACTGTTTTTGGTGAAAACATATTGATTTGAAATTCTTGCAAAAAAATCAAATGTCATATTTTAATGAAACTTTTAGGACTTATTTACTAATGAAAGAAATTAATTTTGAAGTTATTCTTTGTTTTAGAATATCTTGGTAAATTTTTTTTTCTTTTTTTTTTTTAACATGAAATTTTGCAAAATTCCATTTTTTTTCCCCAGTATTTTTGTATTAGTTAAAAGTAGCTCTCCTTGGAGAATGTAAGTCATCCAACTTTTTTTTTTTAACCTTTACTATTCTAACTGAAAGTCTGCTCCAAATAGTAAACTAAAAAATGTAGTCAAACTATGACATTATTTATTTAGAAAAACTTTTAACTACTTTTGTAAATAACTTATGTAAACATGAGGCTAAAGTTATTCTTAAAAAATCAACTAACATTTTTTTTATAGCAAAGTTTTTTCTCATGCAATAATGCATATTTGACTCGAGTTAAAAGTTAAAATTTAAAAAGTTAAATTTTTTAGGCTAGTCAATTATAAAAGTGCTTTTTCATCTATAAATTAAATGTTTGAAGTTAAATTTCTAGTCACGATATCTCCCTCGCTCCAATGAAAAATGTTATGTCAAGGCAGAAGCTTTAAAGTGATTTTCTAAGCGTGGCTTAGATGTGGTACTAGGCCTAAAGTATGAGGCACCCAGTAAGGATCGAACTCACGACTCAGTTGTAACTGTTCTAGTGAGACAAGATTGCTAACCATTGCACCACATCAAGATGCCCAAGGCGGCAGCTTAAAGTGGCCAAAACAAACGGATAATTTTCAGTCAGTTTTTGTTGATGGTGCATGTATGTCATGGATTTCCAAAGAACTTTCTGGACAGATATTTATGATAATTACATTAAAAAATTCAAAATATCTGATTCACCAATTTAAATGTTTGAATTATTTTTAATGAAAACTTACTGAACCATAATGGTTGAAATTTGATAACTGATTATGGGCAGACTATTTGACCAACCAAACCCAAACATATATTAGCTGAAACACCATTCTTTCCTTGATTTTTAAATCCAAATTTGACCAAATTCCCACTACTATGTACTTTGGAATCTAACTAAACCTACTAGTACTCTTTATTGTGCTCGACCAAAATAAAAAAAAATGTTTTTATGATATTCATCATTTTTTATTTTTTATCTCACTGATAAAATGTTATAAAAACACAATACACATATAAATAACATTGATAAACATATAGATAAATCGATTTTCTTTTGTTTGATGTATAGTTTGACAGGATTTTATGGGTTTTTGCGATTTTATGAGTATCTTTCTGATGCAACAACCCACACTCCAAATACTGTTCTAGTGATGTTTTTACAAGCAGTGCGCATTGCTACTTAAAGTCAAGTTACCAAAAAAGAAATTTTCATGGTAATTGTTCTGCTGTGACATTTATAGAAAAGACACAAGGAACCTATGTTACTGTGTTGTTGCAAAGGTGACTGAAAGCCGAGGTGCTAGGTCAGTACTGATAATATTGCTGATTCTTTGGATTTTGTCAAGAATCTCTAAATATCGTAGCAGACTAGATGTGACAGTAATATTCAATGAATGGCAAACTTATAAATGTGCAAGTTTGCTTATAACACAAATGCTAAGGACTGATATTTTATAGGGCTTTGAAAATGTATACATCAACAGTAGACAATGTCAGTTTCATAAATTCACAAAACAATGCTTTAATCCACTAGGCTATTGTTTCATGGGACAATCCTGAGTCTAGAACTCAAGGCTTTGACCCTAATCTACCTGCTACTGATACTAACGCTGTTTGTCATGTTTACTTGCATCTACTGAGGCTTCTCTTCTCTGACTGCTGCTGCGATTGAAGCCTTGTTGTCATTTCTCTTTATTAACAGTTTCCATATTGTATTTAATCCCATGCTAGACCTACTAAAAGCGCCTGAAGAAAGCTACAGAGCACAATGGTTGACGGGATTGATGGGAGAGAAAAACGGATTTGCTAAAATATCAGTCCATTCTTTTGGGAACATCTTTTATCCTCAGCTATCCAGGTTGATAAGACGTAAAAAAAAAAACAATCAATGAAAATTAAAAATACCTGGATCGATCAACATCTGAACAAAGTCAAAGGTCACAATGGCCAAAATGTGATAATGAGTAAATAGGTTTGAATATTTTTGTCATTTAAACAGGAGTAGAGTTTATGTTTCGGATTGGGTTTCTGGTTTCCTCTAAAGTCTTCTCATTCTCTTTTTCTCCCAGTAGTGCCTTAGGGGCTTTATTTCCTTGCTTGGAATTAATTGATTAAAAAAATAAATAAAAGACAAGGAAATTAAAAGAAATGTAAATAATCATCTTGTGGGGGTTGCTTTAGCCCAGAAAACTAACCAGAATTGATGAGAGTGGAAAATATATCTTGTATCATAGCCTGGGATGGTTCTTGTTGGATGTAGACCAGCCCCAGATTCATGGGGGGAGGATTAGGCCATTATCCTACCATGCTGGCTCAATAGGGGTTGGTAGATGAAAATCTATGCAACAAACCCGACTGGAATATCAACTGGGATCTCTGATTTCTAATTACAAGCCATCAACTATTACACTACCTGCTCATCGCTTACAGCACCTGGGATTTTCAAAGTGAACACAGATCTAGGTACTGACTAGGCTCAAGGTTGATTAACATCAGTTTAACAGTGAACCAGCAGGTGATTCAAATTCCCAAGAAGAAAACAACTGGAAACATACTTTGAAAACTACTTCAAAATGATTTTAAAAGAATAAGGTCACTTAATGGCATAGCCTTCTCAATGACATGACTTTAATCCACTCAAATATTTTTAGCCTGAATTGAAAATTGATGTTTATAAATGGAAGCCACTGAATTTGAATAATCTGGAGAAAAAAAATTCTGCAAAGACTAGATGAAAATGCCAGTCGAGAGATACAGAAGCTTTATCAAAGGCTAAAGAAAACAACTCTGATCAGTGTTGAAGAAGCTCCAATTTACTATTAGTTAATGGTTGATTGACCGATTTGATTCTTATGGCTTATCAGCTCTTTTCAGGTTATTTAAAGCCAGAAAATATTTTTAGATTATAAGAATTTATATATACAGTGTAACCAGGATATAAGAGAGTTGTCGGGACCGGAGAAGAAGTATCTTATATCCGGGTTTGGTCTATAGTGTTTTATTAACACAGGCTCTAATTTGGGACCAGAGAAAATCTCTCTTATATCCGGGTTACACTGTATATGTACATGTAAATTGAAATATATATATATATATATATATAATTTATTTATTTCCATGGAAGATATTGAGATGAGCTCTTTTCTTTTACCCCTTGAACAAGGTCAAAGGGCACAATAGTTCAAATGCTGAGGTAATAACAAAGGTGAGGACATTTAACCAAATGTAAATAATTTAAATCATAGTGAGAGATTGCTAGAGTAGAAAATGGATTTGCTAAAATATCAGTCCATTCTTTTGGAAAAAAAAAAATTATCTGCTGCTATCCAGCTATGAATTGGCAGGTGATTCAAATTCCCAAAAAGACAACTGTAACATAGTTTGGAAATCACTTCAGAACGGTTTTAGAAGAATAAGGTCACTTAACTGCATAGCCTTCTCAATCACCTGACCTTAATCCACTTGAATATTTTTAACCTGAATTGAAAATTGATGATTATAAATGGAAGCCATTGAATTTGAATAACTTGGAAAAAAAAATTCTGCAAAGAATGGATGAAAATGACACTAAAACGATACGGAAGCCTTATGAAAGGCTAAGGAAAATGTCTGTTAGCAGTGATCAGTGCAAGAGGAAACTCAACTCCATTTCAGTTGAGGAGATAAATTTTGATATAATTAATGAAATAAAATAATAATCATAATTCTTTGTAAATTATCATCAAGTCACACCTTAAGACTAATTGTGTAAAATGATCTCTTGTATTGGCTGATAGCTTGTCTAAAAGAAGGTTGGTTTCATTTTTACTATATTTTTCACAAGAAGGAATTCTAATTTAAATGTGTCTGGAATAACATCATTATATATATATATATATATATATATATATATATATATATATATATATATATATATATATATTACAGAGTGCTCAATACAGAGTAGAGCAAATATAATTATTTATTTGAAAATTATAACATAAATGTGTTATAAAATCACTACAAAAATAGCCATTTTGTTTCAACACCTCTGTATATTTAATTGTGTATGTATGTGTTTTTTATGTAAAGGGTCGTGGAGATATTTCCTGTCTCGTCATTTTTTTGTGTGTGTGTATATATCTAAATGTCTGCATGCTTATGTATTATAATCTGATTGTGTATGTATTGTCTTTTGCAAGATGTCATCCTCCCCTGCCTCTGCTTAGAATTCAAATGTATCCATGTTGTCATGAAGTTAGGAGCAGTCGATCTTAACGTTTATTCCAACTTAATTTCAATAAAGACAAAATAAATAGAATAACATATGTAACTCTTCTTTTTTCCTCAATAATTTTATAATTTTAAACTTAATAGAGTTTAAATTTAGATTTTAAAATGGGTAATTTTTAATTTTAATTTCAAATTTTATCGTATAATTTAATTAGAATTAGTTAGAATAAATTCTGTTTTGGTATAACCCGAAATTTAAAGCATTTAATAGTGATTATAACCTTACTTTGTTGTCAAGTTTTTTGAATTCTCTTATACTTGTATTTTGATTGGTCATTCCAGCTTATGTAATAGCATTTCCCCTTGTGAGGGGTGGTTAATTAATTTGAATCTTTTAAACCCTTTATTCTACATTCAACATCATCACTTGATAAGACACCAGAGGTGTTGAAACAAATATTTTTGTAGTGATTTTATAACATATTTATGTTATAATTTTCAAATAAATAATTATATTTGCTCTATTCTGTATTGAGCACTCTTTTACGAATAGTAATTGTTGGTTATTGGAATTTATTCCGTATACACCAATCCTATACTTGTGTGTGTGTGTATATATATATATATATATATATAACAAGAAATATAGTTTTAAGGTGTGCTATATTCATGGGATAAAGTGCTGAATATCAGAGATAGAGTGTATATAAATATAAAAGTGAACATTGAAGTCAACACTCAGAGGCAACAGGCTGTTTTCATGCTGGACACAATCATCCAGCATGAAACAGCCTGTCGCCTCTGAGTGTTGACTTCAATGTTCACTTTTTTATATATATATATATATATATATATATAAAAGTGAACATAGAAGTCAACACTTAGTGGCTCTAAGTGTTGATTTCTATGTTCACTTTTATATTTACACACGCTCTATCTCTGATATTGAGCACTTTATCCCAGAAATATAGCACACTTTAAGACTATATTTCTTCATATATATATATATATATATATATATATATATATATCTCATAACATTGATGTAATGTCCCTCGATTTAAGGAGTATTGAATGTAAGAAACTGTGTGCCATTGGTTGATGACTCCTGCTCTACAATAACAAATACCAGAAAACTCACCAAGACTGAGAGAGGAATGGATTTGATAGAATGTCAGTCCATCCATTCAAAAATATCTTTAACCCATTTTCCTCCAGTTTAACCTTGGCAGATGAATAATTATCAAACTTCTTTGATAATCACTTCAGAATGGTATAAGAATAAAGAGCTTAAGATGATGGAATGGCCTTCTGAATCATTTGACCTCAATTGATTTGAATGTTTGAACCTGAATTGAAAATGGCTGTTCATAAATGTAAGCCATTGAAGCAGAACACAATACAGAAGCTTTTGTCAAAGGCTAAAGAAAACATGTATTAACCATGATTAGTGTCAAAGGAATCTTAACTATGTAGTAATTATAGAGGTTAAATA
>OZ038502.1:83259309-83261809 GCA_964036315.1 Acanthosepion esculentum
GAGAGAGAAAGAGATATTGAATTTTAAAGGAAAACAAATGCCTTATTTTAATTTTTTTAATATTTTATTTTTTTTTTTACATATAGGTTCACTACAAAGGAATGATCGGAATTGTTTAGCTTAAATCAAATTCAACATTTGTGGCATGAATTGAAAAATCACTGACTCAAGTGGAAGTTATCAGATCCGAATGATTCTGCAAAAAAGAATGGTCGGAAATACCAATGAAAGATGCAGAAACTTTACCAGCGACTAAATAAATTATTTGTTAGTGATTGGTGTCAGAGGAATGTAAATTCCATTTCAGCTGAGAAGATCAATTTGATAATTATTGAAACAAAATAATATTAATTCTTCCTTATTTGGTATCAAATAAAAAAGAAAGACAAAATTTACTAAGAACTACAAAGGACTAGAAATTGTGGAGAGCCATGATCACCAACATTCTGAAGGGACACAGTATATAGAAGATTTGGTATCACTTCACACATAAAAGTAAAACAGTACAATTAACCAATTTGAATTAGATTTGATGACATTTAAAACACATTTACTTAACCGAGTTGATAAATATCACCAAATCAACTTCTGACTGATCAATTGGAAAATGATTGTTCTCCATTTAATCAATCAGAATTTGATGATATTTAAAATAATCCAGAATTATAAATTCTACTTTTGTGTCCAATAGTATATATATAAATGTATATATAAATGAATATATCAAAATAAAAAGAAAGAACAGTCAGATTTATAATCCAGAGTTCTTTTGCATTTATTTTAAAAACAGTGCTTGATACACAGTAGAGCATAATATTATAATTATTATTTAAATATGTTTTCATCGCGACACAGAAATTACCATGTTTCGAAACCAAAACTTAAATCTTAAATGAAACTTAAAATTTGAAGTTCAGTTCCCTTATCAAGTGATGCTGAATAACTTGAAAAAAAATTGATAGAGTAAATCAATTTTCCTTTTTATTTTATTTTTCAAGTATTCTACTTATTGAAATTAATCTTTCGTTCGCCAGTGGTTTGACAACACTCCAACACTTGGGGAGACACATTTGTAGTGTTGAAACATGATTGTAATTGTGTAGTGATTTTTAACACGTTTTTGTTTTAATATCCTAAAATAAATAATATGTAGCTCTACTCAGTATTGAGCATCCTCTTTTAAATTAAAAGTTATGTATAGTGGAATTATACTCCATTTGTTCTCATTTTACCTGGATGTATACATATACAAACACACAATCTTAGTGATTGCTACTCCTTGGCAGAAGGTAATCTCTTCTATTTTGGATTGTGTGGCTGTAAGCACAAAATAAGGAATGCTATAATTTCCCTGTTGTAGCATACTTCGACCAACCAGGCCTCAGCATTGATGACATCAGATGCATGCTTCTAGCATCTTCATTTAAGAGCCAACAAGAATAACAAAAATTGGAGTTAAAATACATTTTCAAAATAGAATCACATATTAAACGATTAGACAGAGATTTAAGTTTACTTAGAGAATACAGTTTCCACATGCCTTAACAAACTTGCCCACAAAGAAGCTTTGCTGATTAAGCAAAGGTCTGAAGAGGGGCTTTAAGTGAAGTCCTTCACATCATAGTTTCTTCGAAATTATATCTACTCAGTTTCACATCCAGATGTA
Organism: Acanthosepion esculentum; assembly: GCA_964036315.1. Taxonomy (NCBI): domain Eukaryota; kingdom Metazoa; phylum Mollusca; class Cephalopoda; order Sepiida; family Sepiidae; genus Acanthosepion; species Acanthosepion esculentum. The sequence continues at coordinate 83,260,976 of OZ038502.1, forward strand.
AGCAAAGTTATTTTCTCAAGAAGTAATGTTTTTTTTTTATTTCTTAATCTGACAGGAAAGTTACTAAAAGGAAATATTTGTGCCTTTTTGGAACATTCAGGCCAGCAGTTAAATAAATAAGTCATTTTTACACAGTCTATGCCCAGAAAATAAATCACTTGTACAAATACAAGAAAACTATAGGGTGGTAGTAGCAAATATTCGAACGAGACCGTCGATGACCGAAGTGGAGAAGGGTTCCGTGCCAACGGCGGTCGAGCATGAGTCAGTCAGTCCTAAGACGCAGACGAAAGTCTTCCTGAAGAGGAGTGCAAGTTCGGTTACAAAGGGCTGGGACGATGAAACAAAGATACCCTCCTCCAGCGCATGGTGTCTGAGATTGTGGATTCTGTGCAGCGAGATGATCCGGCCCATGGGGATTGGTGCGTGGATGACCGGGAGCTGAATGTGTGGGTCGATGCCAGTTCACTGGCGACCGGAGTAGCATTAGAGAGCCACGAAACAGTACTGGAGGATGCTTGCTTGCTGGCTGGCTGCGACCTAAAGATGATGCTCAACATATCAACCTAGCCAAGCTGGATGCCTTTTTGAAAGGCAACAATTTGGCACTCCAGTGGCAGAGCAAGACGCTGCATGTAAAAACAGATTCCATTTGCGTGTACCACTGGGTATCGGATACTCTGACTGGGAGAGCACGAGTGCACACCAAGGTGGCAAACAAAATGCTCATCAGGAGGTGGCTGAACACTGTCAAGGAGCTCGGGGAAGAGCATCAGCTGACCGTGGACTTGACACGGGTCCCTTCATCTCTGAATATAGCTGATCGACTGACAA
>OZ038502.1:83266809-83286809 GCA_964036315.1 Acanthosepion esculentum
AAAAAATAAGAGAAAACTGGAGAAAATAATTTTAAAAAAAAATCTTTGCTTCCAAATGAGATTCTTTGAGGAAGACGCACATTTTTTTTCCAAGGCTGAAGATTCAATTCCATCCGCTTTCTCATACTTGATGCAGTTGAGTGTAAAAACTCAAATATTTCCTTCAGAAAGTTTTATAGTCTCCACTGGAGCTGAAAAACAATTAGGTGCTTATGACAGGTGATTGTCTTAAAGACGTACAGAGACACACTTATCTACATGAAATTATTTATATCATTATTTCCATGGCAAATTTTCAGATGCACTCCATTCTTTATTTCCATAAGTTCAGAACCATAGAGCTAGGTCACACCACGCCGCTTCCATGGATTTGAATCACCCTTATTTCCTCCATTTGAAAGGTAAAAATAAAGTTCCTGTCAGATAGCATTTTACCCAGCCAGAAACTGCTACGCTGTGTAACAGACACCAACATGGATGCTTCCCTGAACACTACTCTTCAAATCAAGGAGCAATTGTCATCTATCTTCCAACCTCTTTCACTCATATCTCTTAAAAAAAAAAAATGCCAATGTATTGATTATATATTTATATATATAATGGAGTGGGATACCCATTGCCTTCTCTATGTTTTTGCATTCAGAGTCTTTCATTCTCTTAAACGTGTTGCCTGCCAAGTCTATACTCTGCAATTAAATATATATCTGGAATTGGAAGAAGAGGCTGATTCATGCCTTTCCAAGGTTATTTGTGCAATAGGCTCACTGATCCGATTCCACTTTCACGGGGATTATATTACACCACCCGCACAACCCTCATATATATAAAATCAATACAGAATCATTAAAATCCATTCATGTTATAATTTATTTCCTTCAAGTGAACTCCATTTATTTTGGAAAATTTGGTCTGAAGAGATGAACTTCTGAGTCCACGAAATAAACTATCACCTGAATGGATTTTTAAAGATTCTGTATTCATTATTATATTTGCTCTGTTCTTACATCGAGCTCTCCTGGAATTATCCCTACTAATTTTCAAGTGATATTATTTATATATTAGCGAATATACGTAACATCCTTATCAATAGCATGGCTAAGTTTCATGCAATTCATGCAATCTTCAGGTGCAAATATAATCTGACAGTTATATAATTTGCATTCTTGTGGCGATGATTCGAAATTGTGTGTTAAAACTTGTTTATTTAATTGTTGTTGTATAAAATATTAGAAATAACTTAAGTTATATCATTTAATTTCTTATTTTCGAAAGGTGAGGAATTAAAAAAATAAAATAAAACATTTTTAAAATTCTAAAAATTTAAAGTTGAATTCAAAAGTAAACGATATATCAAGGAGGATACTTTTTTTTTTTTTTTTTTTTTTTTTACATAAAATACCCTAGTTATACCAATTAATTTAAACTAGAACACAAGGTGGAAATATAAAGGCGTGAAAAAAAAAGTCAGGAGTATATAACTAATGTGTTTAGAATCAAGCCTAATACTTATAATGGTGAAATTATATTTACACATACATTATAAATTAATCAAGTACAGTAATATTGCATTGTATGTCTGTATAGATATATAAGAATTATCATAAGATATATTATTTCTCGATTATCTTCCAACTCATGGTTGATTTATAATTGCCAAACCTACTTTGAAAGTGTTGTGCAGTTTTTGTATTTGATATTGCTCAGTGTCATTTTGTGGTGCTAACAATGCAATTTCCAGCTAGTCTCATTCGATCCAAAGTAATATTTAATATCATTTTATATTATACATATATATATATATATATATATATATATATAAAACATCATTATATATATTATTTCAGGATACATGTTACAATCACTACACAATTGCAGTGGTGTTTCAATGTGTATCAGTGCACCTGATAGGCAATTACAAATTACTGGTGAGTGAACGATTCATTTAGATTTAAAAGCAAAATACAACTTCCTGCCTCAAACACAAATCTAGTGATGCTGACAAAGTTAACCTGGCAGCTCAAATTGAAAAGGACCTCCAATCGGTTGTGAACTGGGGCGAGAAATGGATGGTTAACTTTAACGCCTCTAAAACAAAACTGCTCTCTATTAACCACCACAAGGATCCATCCCTGCATCCCATTAGAATGTCTGAAGACCAACTTCTCGAGAGCTCCTCTCTGTGGCTGCTCGGTCTCACGCTGTCTGCTGATCTGAGATGGAACAAATACATCGAGTCAGTTGCATCATCCACCGCAAGGAAAGTTGATTCCCTGTGTCGAGCCAGGAAATTTTTCTCCCTGGAATCGATCCTCCAAGTTTATAAATCGACTATTCGCCCTTGCAAGGAGTATTGCTGCCATATATGGTCTGGGGCTCCTGCTGTTTGCCTCAGGGTTCTTGATAAGATCCAGAGACGGATATGCAATGTGATTGGCCCTGATCCGTCATCTCGTCTGCAGTCGCTCTCTCACAGACACGATGTTGCCTCGCTCTGTCTTTTTTTACAAATACTTTCACGGTAATTGCTCCGAGGAGCTGCTTTCGCTTGTCCCTAGGCCTCATGAATTTAAACGTCCTACAAGGCTGGCATCCCATTCCCACTCCTTCACCATTGAAACTGTTAGATGTAGATGTCTCTTCTACTCCAATAGCTTCAGGTCTCGCACATCTCGCCTGTGGAACTCCCTTCCGTATTACTGTTTCCCTGACAAATACAATCTCCAACGGTTTAAGTGTAGCGTCAATCGACATCTCCAGTTGCATTGATCTATCCACTGCCCTTCTCCACATCCTTTCACCTTTCATTCCTATCTGCTCTCGCTCCAAATCTTCTGTAACCCCCTTGCCTTGATTGACCCACTGTCTTTCTCTTTCTCCACATCCTCTCCTTTACCACTCCTATCTGCTCTTCCTCCAACCCTTCTATAACCCCTTGCGTGATAGTGGCCTCCAGCCTTGCTTGGGGTGATATGCTTAAAAAAAAGAGGGATTATAAAGCTTGTGGGCTTTACTTTGATCAACCAATCAAATATGACCTCCGTTAAATTTAAAGTAAGCGAAGAAGCAAAAATTTAAAAAAATCATTTTTTATAAATGAGTCATGACCTGTAGATTGACAGCTAATGGCAGCCAGACATATGCAGAGCAGATGTAAATGGAGACATAATTTATACAAACTAAACAATGCCATTTTCTAAGAAATAAAAATGGAGTTGAGAGGTAATTTAACAAAATACTAAACAAGTTATATGCTTTGTGTGTGTGTTTCCTTCTTAAAAAAAATTTTTTTTAGAGATGATAAATAGCTTCTTTATGAAACTAGTAAATAATTTAAATGTATAGAATTATTCAGAAAATTAATATGCATCTGTTGAATAAAGATTCTTCATATAAAATGTTAATAACAATAACCAATGTAAAATGTCAAAAATACCAACCAATACATTTATACAAGATGTTACTAATACTACCAGAAGATTAATACAAAATTATATTAAATCCAACTTAATCTTACAGCTAGAAAGATAAGCCATATATGGTGCAATGCTGTAAAACTAAAAATATAAGAAAAAGCCAAATCAATTTCCAAAGTTTAACTAAATTCTAAGGTGAAAGGTAAACTATGTTTACAATTTACTGTTAATTCATTCATCTGATTTAATAAGAAATTTTTAAGGAATCTGATAATTTCCAGTTTTTCATGTAAGCACAGAAAACAGGGTTCATATGAAGATTATCATCTTTTAAACTCCAAAAATATTTAGAAAGCAATGTATTTTTTTTTTTAAGTGCTATTGGTAAATGATAAGGTATGTTGATACCTGCTAGTCTTGAAAGAATTCTTAGTATTACCAATATAAAATTTTTCAACTGTCAGATTCTCTATTGTAGAGATAATACAAAGATAAACAAGAGATTTAGTCAAACATTTGTTTGGCAATGGGCATTGGTCAGAATTCCTACAATTACATTGGTCAGTATCATTAATAATATTTTACTTGGAACATATATTATGATTATTATTTAATATGATTATTAAATTGGTTTAAAATTTTATTATTGTGTAACTTTATAATCTTCAAGATTATTGACGCAGCTATAACTTAGTTTTAACGTGTTTCTGTTAAATATTTTACCAAGAGAGTTCCTGTTAGGAAATTGTTTATCAATCAATTGGAGGAACTGTCGGGATTATCTTGCCGACAAGTAAGGGAGGGGGGGAAAGGAAAGACGATTTCAAGGCTTGCAATGAAATGTCTGACGTTGCTTACAAGTGAAGTCTTCCTTGTAACAGTAACAAAAGTCAAATGACTAGTAACACTCGGTGTTCTCTGCGCAAAGTGAGCTCTACAAAGGATCTGTAGAGAAAGACAAACTGAATTTGCGACTGAAAGTAGCACCCTTTTAAACTCTCAAGATCTCGTTCAATGTGATTCTAGGTCTCGTTCAACGTCATACGACGAGGCCAGAGCGTCTATAAAAATTCGTCAGTCCTTGGTCCCTGGTTCACCTGGAGATATTACTATCTTAGACGCCGACAGAGCACATTTTTTTCCCTCTGACTTACCCTCAGTGAATACAATACCTTGTTCTTTTAGTCACCACAGAACTCATGGTCTAACTTAGTACAAACTAATTGATTAAATGGGCAGGGGGGGGTACCAGACGATCTTCCTATTTCTCTTCATTGGACCACTATCATCACATTTTCTAAACTTGACTTCAGAATACTTATAACCACCATTATTTAGAACTTCATTGTACACACTGCTATATTTATCAAACACATCTTCGTCCGATGAGGGCTTGCTAATCCTACATTCTACAGATGAAGATATACGTTGGATTACAGATGGAGGGTGGTGAGAATTGGGGTGAATATAAATTGGGTTGGCATTATTTTTCATATATCATTAATGAGATGTAACGTAGCTTGTTACGTTAGATCTCGTTAATGCCCTACTTTGTATTGAACCCTCTTTTAAATTAAATCTTGCAAATGTTGGAATTGCACTCTATTTGTTCTCATCTTACCTGGAGATGATTATATACATATATATATATATATATATATATATATATATATATATAATTACCAACTTTTAACATTTTGCCTCCAGTCACATAATAGGAGTATATAGGCTCACCTATCATCCAGTTCACACTCCTCCCCAGTTTTTTGAACAAGAGTATCTCTTGTATCCTGGGGCTTCTGCTTCCTTCTAAATTCTATTTTAACTCTATATCTTTAATGTTTCTACTTAAACTCTGAAATTTAGACTATTATTGGGTTTTCAGTTCCTTTTCTTTCTCTTTCACTTCCAGTAGCCCCTTGCATTTTAGTGGTGTTATCACCTTGCTTGGGGTGAAATGATTTGAAAAAAGTAGGGGTTTTTTTCCCCAGAAATACCTGGAACTTATATGTTGTATGTAAAAATTCATAGCACTTTTTTTCTTTTTTAAATTACAGACTGAATCACAATAGAATCATTTTTTTTTTTTTTTAATGGAAAAGTCTGGAAACTTTTGCACATACTGAATATATACTTTATAATATATGCAGCAAGATTAAACAGTAATTTTTTTTTTTTTTTTTTTTTTTTTTTTACATAAGGAAGTTTAGAGATTTCATGTAGGAAATGGAATTTAGGGACAGTGCCAACCAAATTTGTAAACAGAAGCCAAAAATGAGTTTAAAAAGAGTGCAGACACACAGAAGATCTTTAGCCAATTCTCAGTCAGGCATTGAGACTGGTAGACCAGCATCCAAAAACTGGCATGGAGGAATAAAATACAGAGAGCCACAGAAATATCCCCGATAATGGTAAGACATTAGCTAGATGAAGCTACCATTGCCACTAATCTTTTACCATTATCTGGTAGGCATTTCTGTTGCATATTGTATAAGCCAAACACATTTGATAAATTTTATAGGCGCCGTTATCATTTCAAGAACTACTCGGCCTATTGATCACATACATACTTTTTATTGCTGCCACAATGTTTCGGCCAAATCTGAATATAAACTTCTTCAGGTGAACAGTATAGAATGAAAAACGACATGTCTATTACCCTTCTTTTTTTTTTTAAAACTGGATAGCCAAACATTTGTGTTTATGGCTTATCAACCTTTTTAAGGTTATTTAAAGCCAAAATATATTTTTGGATAAGAATTTTTTCAGAATAATAATGATTTTCTGATACAAATCTTGCTATTTAACCCATAGCTAGGAGGAGAAGCAATGGATTCATACCTTTCCCAAGGTTATTTGCACATAAATGAATGTGAAGAACATGACTGCAATTCTAAGTTGGCTCTCAGATTTCTCATTCCAAGCTTTTACACCACCAGCATATCAAAGATTATAGCAGCTGGTATTCCTGAGCAGTCACCCATCTAGATACTGATGAGGTTCAACAGTGCTTAACTTTGGTGATCAAATGAAAAGCAGTGTTTCAATGTGATATCACCATAAATGACCTGGATAACTGGACAATTTCTTCACAGATGCAGAGGAGACCACAAGCAACAGAGGTAGTGGTTCTACAGACAGATAGTTTATAGATAGTTTGTTTAACCAGCATATCGACCTTCGTTGGGCCATTTAATGCCGAAAAAGTTGGGGGTTTTTTCCCCCCAAAAAGTATAGTTGGTAATATTGTTTTTCAAAAAAGTATAGCTGGTAATATTTTTTTTTCAAAAAAGTAGAGCTGGTAATAATATTTTTTCCAAAAACGTATAGCTAGTAATATTATTTTTCCAAAAACGTATAGCTGGTAATATTATTTAATTTATTATAGAATGACAGCTGTTTACTCTTAGCAGTAGAAAAATAAACTAAAAAGTTTAGAATGTGAGCATTTCTTAATTTATGTAAAAGCACATTTATAAGGAACTCAAACTGCTTCCTTACAAGGAAACATTTGGCATTCATTGACTGAGCACTTAGTGCTACTGCTGGTTGAAATTTATAAAATCTTTCCCATAAGGAAAAGATTTTTCAAATCCAGTAGCTGTTATCGCCCTTTCCAGCATTAATAATGTAACAAACTGATTTCTTACACATCTTTAGAAGCTAAGGAGATAAATTCCTTCTTTTTAAGCCCACTCAGCTATCAGAGTTTTGTAGGAATTTCGTCTACAGTCCATCTTGGTGTCAGTGTTTTCAGGATTCATGTCTCCTATTTGCCTTTGAATTGGGAAACAAAAATTTTATCAATGATTTTAGATAGCCATAAAAGTAGTCCTTTCAAGATTTTAGTCTGAGATCTTTATAAATGTGTTACATAAATTCAAAAATATCAACCAGTCCATGCAGATTGAGTCTCCCGTGCACAGCACACCAATCTTATGCAGGTAGTGTCCACTATACACTTGAAGCCATTTTTAACCATTGTGCTGTTTTAGGGGGCAAAACAATGTTTTTCTTTCCTTTTACACATGCTTCTTGCTTTCCTTCATTCTTCCGCTTTCACTATGTTTCATTCACTTGATCATCCATAAAGTTACTTGATCAAGCCTCTCACCAACTAATTTCTCATCGACTCATATAGACACTTGTCTACCCACAATTCCCTGTTTTTTTTTTCACCATTATAATTATGGTGAAGGCAGGTAGCATCCATTATGACAATTCTTTTACATGCAGCTCCCAGAGATCTTCTGGATCATTATCCCATTGTGTAGTCAACACTCTTTGTAATTTTCGCACTGATTTGGCTTGGGGCTTGCATTCCGGAGCATTCTTTATCATTTGACAAGCCTATCCAACTAAGAACAGTGGCTGAATCAGAACTGATTTGCATATCTTTTACTCTCTGTTTCAAAGCCAGCTTAACTCCCTTTATAATGGTATCCAACTTCATAATGCTTTTTACTTCAGTTTCAGGGTTAACTATTTGCCCATAGCTGGGACCCTAACAGGTGCTACCACCCCGGGTCGGGGTGGACCTGGGAACACCAACAATTAAGAGGTGGTAACCAATATTCTACAGGAACCTCAGGTAATCATTATCACAAACATATTTTCTGACCCCAAAAAAATTTCTCAGGTGACAAACAGGCTAGCTGGTGACAATGTGAGGCAACAAGCTGGGAGTACTAGCAGAAGAGTGTCAGATGCAACTGACGTTTTGCTTCATACACTCAAATTTGTTGTCTTCTTTTGACGTTCATTAAGTTTGGAGTTTTTTTTTTTTTTTAATATAAATTATTAAATAAGGCACAATGGGCCAAAGAAGGAAACAGGCAAAGTGAAAATAAAAAAAATGACCAGAATCATGATAGAGATGAAGATGTAATGAGTGCAAAATAATAACTCCATTTACCCACTCTTTTCAAATTTGAAGGACTGAGGAAAAAGACAGGAGCCTATGTGAAATTTTTTGGGGACCAATGAAAAGCTTGTTTTCACAGGAATTGGACATTAAGCCAAGAAAAAGAAAGAAAAAGGCCACGAGCCTATGTGAAATTTTCTGGGTACCAATGAAAATCTTGTCTTCACAGGAATTGAACATTCTGCCATGAAAAAGAAAGAAAAAAGTCTCGAGCCTATGTGAAATTACTTTTGATACAAAATGAGAAAAATTAAATTAAGAGAAGAGTGTCTGAAGTCATGTGAAAAGTTTTATTTCTGTTCATGTGGCAAGTGTTGATGTTTTTGCCAATGTCAAATTACTCACCAATTATATTACTGACTTTAACCAAGCATTTAGCATTTCAAAGAGCTTTCTTTCAACACTCCAAGAAAGCTAAATATTTCAAACTATCTCTCTTCATCTACTTTTGAATGCATGCAACTGTATATCTCTTCTGTGAGTAATGAACTCTTACCTTTCATTTTAAACATTTTATATATTATTTTGTGTCAGATCATTTAATCTGTTGTATGAACATTTCCTCTACATGACAATTTGTTAGAATTATGGACTTCAAAGATTTTCTGATTTATTTTCCCGAAACAAGCTATTGATACAACTCTCATTAGCACATTCATAAATAAATTCCTTATCTTCTTTACACTATTTACATTATTTGGACTATTGCCCTCACTTTATCGCCATAATTATTACAACGTTTCGGCTATTGTATGCTCCAGCCTTCTTCAGGTGGTTGGACTGTCGAACTGAACCCTTTATTTCGCTCACTGGAGTAGACTGTGCTAGTTCCACGTGCTATGTTTAATGGATGTCAGTTATCAGTTATCTCCTGTTAATTCCCCTCTCCAAGTTCTCCACTGCCTTAACCAGGTATTGAACTCTTTGGGTCCTATCACTGGATCAAACTAAAACCTTTATCCACTCAATGACACATGGCACAGTGGATAAAGGCGTTAGTTAGATCCAGTGACAGGATCCAAAGAGTGTGAGTTCAATACCCAGTTAAGGCAGTGGAGAACTTGGAGAGGGGAATTAACAAGAGATAACTGACATCCATTAAACATGGTATGTGGAACGAGAACAGTCTACCTCAGCGAGCAGAATAAAGGGTTCAGATTGACATTCCAACAATCTGAAGAAGGCCAGAGGGTACAACAGTCGAAATGTAATAAATATGGCAACAAAGATGAGGACAATAGTCCGAATAATGTAAATAGTATACATAATACCCCATCTCAGAAATATAGACAGATACTGAAAGGCCGAAATGTTGTAATAAATATGGCGACAAAGATCAGGATAATAGTTCGAATAATGTAAATAGTGTATATAATACCTCATCTCAGAAATATAGACAGATACTGAAAGGCCGAAATGTAATAAATATGGTGACAAAGATGAGGACAATAGTCCAAATAATGTAAATAATGTACATAATACCTCATCTCAGAAATATAGACAGATAATGAAAGGCTGAAACGTTGTAATAAATATGGCAACAAAGATGAGGACAATAGTCCAAATAATGTACATAATACCTCATCTCAGAAATATAGACAGATAATGAAAGGCCGAAACGTTGTAATAAATATGGCAACAAAGATGAGGACAATAGTCCGAATAATGTAAATAATGTACATAATACCTCATCTCAGAAATATAGACAGATACTTATCTTTAAAATTATCCATATGTTTCCTCATCATGATCATCCTTCATTAATATTTCTTGGCATGGGCAAGTCAATTGTTCCTTTTAACTCCTAAGCCCCAGGCCATTATAAAGAAAGGGATCATAGCCAAACATGAAAATGGTGTTCATTTCTCTGATTTTGCTACTCAGTTTGACATGGCAAAATCAACAATCTGTCTTCTTTACATGCTGTCCCCTCAGAGGATATAGGCAATCATGGCTCTCTAAAACTTCCTGTCCCTTGTAGCTCTTAATAAAGTTTGTCTTTTTGCTATTTCTCCTAAACCCTGTTCTGCCATCCATTTACTCAATCTCACTAAGTATGTTATGCATTGTTTTCCTCTATTCCCTCTTGCTTTCAATCAGCCCTGTGAGTATCAGATTTTCCAAGTCCTCTTTCTTCATTATGTGCTCTAGAAATTTCAACAATCTCTTCTTGATGTTAAGCATAAGTTTCATTTTTGTTCCCATTTTCTCTAAAACTTTGTCCTTGGTCACATTTTCAGTCCATGGCATTCTCAGCATCCTTCTGTTGCTTCAAGTCTCTTCTTCATCTTTGAGGAGATTGTCCAGCATTCACTATTCTCAAAAATAAAGAGATGATCAAGGGAGCTGATATTGAAAGAGGAGTGACAGTTCTTACTGATCTGATTTATTTGTTTAATAGCATATCAACTCTTTATGGGCCATTTAATGCCAAAATTTGGGAGCTCTGAAGTAATAAAATAAGATATATGTTATTCTGCTTTCACAGTTGAATACATGGTAAATCATACTCAGCTTTTTTGCATATACATGCTTCTGTGGACATGATTACTAGAAGCCGTGATGTATATGTTTTATATTGTAATTTTTTTGAAGTTATATTTTGGAACACAGTTCGATTTCATCAAAAATATTGTAAAATATCATATGGATTAATGTCATGAAAGAGTTCTTTCATGTTGGTTGATTGGCAAATTTTGTTTAGGGGTATTTCTATGGGTTATTTAATGCCAAAATCTAAATATTTTTAACTAAATTTTATGCCTTTAAAATAGAATATATTGATCATTTTGCTATAAAATGTATTCTTGGTAATTTATTTTACATAAAAATGTATTGCTGGTATTTTTACTATAAAAATGTATTTTTATACTTTCATAGTGTTTTGTTTGGATGATATTTATTTGCCCATAGCTGGGACCCTAACAGGTGCTACCACCCTGGATCAAGGTGGAGCTGGTAACAACAGCAATTAAGAGGTGGTTCCATGCTCATCAAAACCCCCAATCTCCTGATCAGAGGCCTTGCTGCCGGACATAGTTTACTGTCATACCCAGGTCGAAGTTCTTATTGAACAAAGATTATAGACAATTGAAGTAATGGAGAAATTATTGATTTGGCTGAACGAGGAAATATTAGCTGGTGACAGTGTTTCTGAGGGTATCTTTTGTGAAAAGCAAGGTGATAGCCTGGTATGAGTGCTGATAATGAAGTTTTCAAAAATGGCAGAAGGTTGTTTGAGGAATTTAAGAAAAGAAGTGGCACACATCCTGTGGTTTGGCATGGGAAAGCTGTGAGTGCAAACTAAGAATCTGCTGAGGAATTTGTGCTAGAATTTAGTGACAAGGTAAAAGGCAGGGGGGGTTCTTCTACAGCAAGTGTTTAACTAACAAAACTGGTCTATTCTAGGAAAAAAAATGCCAAGGAGGACACACATCACCCAAGAAGATGATAGATAGATAGTTTGTTTGTTTAACCAGCATATCAACCTTCGTTGGGCCATTTAATGCTGAAAAGGTTTTTTGTTTTTTTTTCTCTTTCTTCAAATAAGTATAGCTGGTAATATTGTTTTTCAAAAAAGTATAGCTGGTAATATTATTTTTCCAAAAACGTATAGCTGGTACAGTGTAACCCGGATATAAGAGAAACCCGGATATAAGAGAGATTTTCTCTGGTCCAAAATTAGAGCCTGTGTTAATGTATACATAATAGACCAAACCCGGATATAAGAGACTTCTTCTCTGGTCCTGACAACTCTCTTATATCCGGGTTACACTGTAATATTATTTTTCCAAAAACGTATAGCTGGTAATAATATTTTTTCAAAAAGAAATGTGCTGAAAAAGACCTGGAAGTTTGGAAAAGACCTGGAAGTTCACTATTTGCCCATAGCTGGGACCCCAACAGGTGACACCACCCCAGGTCAGGGTGGACCTGGGAACACCAGCAATTAAGAGGTGGTTCCATGCTTCCTCAAAACCTCCTGATCAGAGGCCTTGCTGTTGGATGCAGTTTAACGTTGTACCCAGGACGACCCAAGAAGAGAAAATATTACCAGGACACAAGCCATTGAAGGACAGACTGACTCATTTGCTATGTGGAAACACAAGATCAGACTTCAAAGTCAAGCCATTACTTGCATATCTCTCAGAGAATCTGAGGGTGTCTAAGAAAAACAATGTGATTAAAAGTAAATTGTCCATTACGTGGTGGGCTAATTGTAACGTTTGGGTAACTAGGCAATTTTTTATTGAGTGGATCCATGAAATCTTTGCATCAAGATTGAAGAAATACTTAAAAGAAAATTTACCACTGAAGTGCCTTCTTGTGATAGATAATGCACCTCCCCAGGCTTGGCGGAAGAATTAAATTTCTTCACACTGAAGATCCTGCTTCCAAATATTTAGCGGTGACTTACCTCAGCAAGCCAAAAGGGCCAGAGTCATGTGTATGTTTTGTAAGGTAGTGTGGAGATGGTGAATCGGGCAGCACCTTGTGCAGATGGAAGTGGTAGTCTGGCTTGAAGCTATTTTCATTGGCAGGTTCTGGACGCTCAATAGCTAAACGATGGCTGGGTCAGATGCATGAAAGCACAGTATGCTCATTCTGACAGGGAGTGGCGTATTGGAGATTGAGACACAGAGAAGTGTGGATTTGTTTTGCCTAGTGGACCTATTGGACTTGCACTAACTTTCCCCACCTTTCTTTTCCTGTGTGCGCATCCAACTAATTTTTACACAAAATATGACTACTCTAATCCAGCCCATGAATCATCTGGTCATTTCAAACTTTAAAAAGTTCTACACCAAAGCACTTTCCAAAGGTGTTTTGAGGTAACCTTTGATATGGAATTAACACTGAGAGACTTCTGGAAACATCATTTTAATATTCTCCATTGCTTAACTCTCATAGACAAAGCTTGGCGGCAAGTGACTTACAGAACCATGAATTCAGCCTGGAGGAAACTGTGACTGGATTGTGTTGGAGACAGAAACTTTGAGGGTTTTGACACTGAGGATTTTACTATTGTCAATGATATTGTTTCTCTTGGCAAAAACACGAGCTTGGAAATTAACAATGAATATTTAGGAGAGGAAGAAGACAGTCATAAAACTGAGCTCATCACAGAAGAACTAGAACAATTTCTGGAAAGACGATTGTGGAGGAAATGTCTTCAGAGGAAGGTAAGGAGGATGTTCCTAGAAAATTTGTGCAAATTGGGGTGAGGTGCAAAGTTTTGTGGAAGGATGTCACCCCGATAAAGCAGGAGCAAGCCGCAGCTTAAACATTTTTCAGTGACAATGCCATGTCTCACTTTAGAAACATTTTAAGATGTAGACAAAAATTTCATTGGAGAACTTTTTTTTTTTATTGAGATAGAGGCTCAGTGAATCTCAAGCAGAGTAGAGTGGTGCTAAGAGAGAGAAAAGACAAGAAACCACAGAAAGAGTCTTTATGGAAGGGCCTGTCCCCATTTCCAAACAATAACATCTCACCCTGCTTCCCCACTATCAACTCTCCTCTATATAGGTATGATAAAACCGAATTAAGTTTTCGACTATTTTATCTTTTTATTATTGGGTTTATCTTTTTCGTGTTAAATTTAATGATGTTCATTGGTTTTGTGTCTGAAGTTGTGCACAAAGGACTGTTATACAAGTTTAAATAAGCAAACATCTGGGGCCCAAGAATAGATTAATCCCTTTTATATATGTGGCAAATTGTTTCAGATTACGAACAGCCTTCAGGTATGACTTAAATAAGCAATCATCTGGGGCCCAGGAACAGATTAATCCCTTTTATATATGTGGCAAATTGTTTCAGTTTACGAACAGCCTTCAGGTATGACTTAAATAAGCAATCATCTGGGGCCCAGGAATAGATTAATCCCTTTTATATATGTGGCAAATTGTTTCAGTTTACGAACAGCCTTCAGGTATGACTTAAATAAGCAATCATCTGGTGCCCAGGAACAGATTAATCCCTTTTATATATGTGGCAAATTGTTTCAGTTTACGAACAGCCTTCAGGTATGACTTAAATAAGCAATCATCTGGTGCCCAGGAACAGATTAATCCCTTTTATATATGTGGCAAATTGTTTCAGTTTACGAACAGCCTTCAGGTATGACTTAAATAAGCAATCATCTGGGGCCCAGGAACAGATTAATCCCTTTTATATATGTGGCAAATTGTTTCAGTTTACGAACAGCCTTCAGGTATGACTTAAATAAGCAATCATCTGGGGCCCAGGAATAGATTAATCCCTTTTATATATGCGGCAAATTGTTTCAGTTTACGAACAGCCTTCAGGTATGACTTAAATAAGCAATCATCTGGTGCCCAGGAACAGATTAATCCCTTTTATATATGTGGCAAATTGTTTCAGTTTACGAACAGCCTTCAGGAATGACTTAAATAAGTAATCATCTGGAGGCCAGAAATGGACTAACCCATTTTACATTGATACTTATGTGGGAAATTGTTTCCATTTCGAAACATTTCAGGCCATGAATGGCCTTCAGGAATGACTTAAATTTGTGAACCAACGTTTCACAGTTCATTGGAGAAAGAGCTTCATGTATCAACTTACTTTTGACTCCTAGGCATTTATCAAAACTCTAGATCGTCTCATCAACTTCCAGGAATTGATGTCAACCCACTTTGGGGACTCCTGAATATCATACATGTACATGTTATTTACACTATTTATATTTTTCGGCCTGTTGTTCACATCTTTGTTGCCATATTTATAACATTTCAGCAGGTGGCCTTCTTTAGGTGACTGGAATTTCAAACTGGACCCTTTATTTCATCCACGAGGGTAGATTATTCTAGTTCCACCTGCTATGCTCCTTCCAGATGCCTCATTTATCTCCCTTTAACTCATCTCTCGTGTTTTTTGTTCACCACTGCAGTAGCCAGGTATTGAACTCACAAATCTGGATCAAATCACTGGTTTCAACCAACACTTTTATCCACTGGGCCAAGTGTCCTCAAGGATACATGGCCGATACTGTTAAATACTCCAAAGAGTACCATACTGTTAAATGCTCCTGTTGTAGTAAAGAAAAGAGAAAAATAAAACAAACTAAACTATAGTAGCAATAAACGCCTGCAATAAGTTTCTTCTGTCTCTCGACCGCAACACTTGTAGCCAAATCACAGTTCAAACGATAGTCCGTCGTAACAGTCCAACAGACAACGTAGAAACGACAAAATGGGGTCACACGTCCAACCTTCACTTCTCAGCAGCAAAAATGCTTGTTCATCCACCAAGCTCAAAAACAGTAAGTGAAAAACAACGGCTTTTATTCACTGAGAGATTTTTCTGACTGGCCACGTCATTCAAGGGAGGAAAGAACATTAGCATAGTTTCTGATGCTTAAAGTAGCAGATTTTTGCTAACTACTTTCGGTAATTTTTCTTTGGCACATCGCACCCAAAACACACTCTTTTTCGAGATAGGTGATTATCTCTTTCACTACAGCTCCAAGGAGTACCATATTGTTAAATAATATTAAATTTAGTAACAAACCATACTTTAATTTAGTTTGGTAACATAGTAAGTAATAAAGACAGATTCAGAGGAAGCAAAGTGAGCAATAACCGAGCTGTACTAAATAAGAACAAGATGAGATATCTCTAGACATGGACTGCGGAACAAGAACAATTTACTGCTGTAGATTAAATAAAAGACTCAGTTCAAAATTCCCTGAAAGTTACCGAGATCAGCTAGCATCTGATGAAGGCTGGAGGGCACAAAAGCTGAAATGTTGTTGCAATAATAAAGATGAGGGGTGTTGGTTTTATTTGTTTGTAAGAATCATTGCAAAATAATTCCCCTTCTGCTATTTCTAAGTAGAACCACACAGATGCATGCTGGGATTTTTTCCTAGCCAATGAGATAGGCCACTTCTCTGTCTCATCTGATCCCTGTTTGTCTTGAAGTCAGAATGTTATGTTCATTCGTCTGAATTCACCAGTCTTAGTTTCTAAACTCTTTTGCCGTATTAATATTGCTTTGTCTTGCATATATTGTTTGCTTACTCAATATTATTTTTTGCCCTTTTCTTTTCTTATTGTTTATTACAAACTTTGTCAATTTTGTTTGTTGGACAGTTCAGCCATTTACATTTAACCATGACTACTTTACAGGTTATCAACCCAGGAATAAACGGTTTCTATGATGATTAATCAAAATAGGAACTATGGGAGATAAAATTTTCAGGACACATGAGAATCCAAAACTTACACAAAACAACCTTGGCACTATTTGATTGTACCAATGACAAAGAGTACTGTAAAAAGAATGCAAACACGTTTGCCGAATTAATGCAATTTCTCGATGACCAAAGATTGTCTCTTCTTATAAGAGAATCTCCTGACAATAGCAGAAAAGCATTGTCAATTTTGAGAGAGAGCACTATTTATCAAAAGGTTTGGTTTGGTTTGTTTTATGGCATATCAACCTCAATGGGTCATTTAATGCTAACAACTATTTTTTTTTCCTGGTAATATTTTTGTTTTGTAAAAATTTCTTTCTGTTAATATTTTTTTAGCTGGTAATATTATTCTTTCAAAAACATATAGCCGGCAACACTATTCTTTCAAAAATGTATAGCTAGTAATATTATTACCTCAAAAACGCACAGCTGGTAACATTTTTTCAAAAACGCGTCATTAGAGGCCTTGCTGTTGGACGTAGTTTATCATCTTACCCAGGAAGCGGATGTAGTTTAATGTCATACCCAGGATACTTTATCAAAAGGAAAACCAAAAAGAATTTCCTTGTATACTGAATTAACATCACTATGCAAAGCAAGTTCCGAAAGTATTACTGATTATATTATTAGAGCTGAAAATGCCGTAACTTAATTAAAAACCTCCAGAGAAATAATTAGTGATTGTTTACTAATAGCTATGGTCCTAAAAAGTCTTCGGTCCAAATTTAAACTGTTTCCAACTATTATTACACAGAAAGACAATCTAGTAACATTTAGTAACAATCTAGTAACATTTAGTGAATTTAAAGTTTTATTGTTAAGCTTTGAAGAAACTGAAATGAGGATTAAGGAGAATAATAGTGAAAATACCGTAATGTCTTTCAGAATGCAAAGGCTAAGACCAAAGCCATACACTAATAATGTTCCTACCTGTTTTACATGTGGTAAATCAGGACCAAAAAGCACTAACAGCCAAAGCAAAATTTGGAATTATCCAATAAATAATGTCCTCCCTTGGTACCATTCTGCATTGGTTAGGTATTTCACAGTATAAATTTGATTTATTGGTAATTTTTATACCTTCCACCAATTGAGGTTTTATCATGTTCTTCAGACTGAAATGTCCAAGAATCTGATGCCATTGTTTTGTCTGTGTATAGCAGTGTTGGAGGTTATTGCAGTATTTAAATAGAATAAGCATCCATTTCTTTTTATGTCAAATTTTACACCATTAGGGTAGACATGTTCTGAGTATTTACGGCCAAATTTTACAGAAGTCCCTTTTTTGGTAGCAATTCGTACCAAGAATATACTTTGTTTAAATGTGTCCTTTAAAATGCAATCTTGCCTATTTCCTTCCACGTCAGTTTTGGCTATTTGAGCAGCACCTTTTTTTTAAAGCAATATTAATTGTTCTACTTCCGTCTGTCAGTTCGATATGATTTTCTGGATTAAAATCATTATTGAAACTAATAAACTTGGATTTGTCACTACTAACATGAGTTGTGGCTCCACAATCAACAGGTAAAATATTTTTGTTGGAAATGATATCTAATCCAATTGAAAAGAGAAATGAGTTTTCATTTGGTTTGGTGCTACCAACCCTGGCTCAAGGTGGACCTGGAACCAGCAACAATTAAGAGGGGGGTGGTTCTATGCTCCTCAAAACCTTCTGATCAGAGGCTTTCCTGTTGGATGTACTTTATCGTCTTGCCCAGGATGCCAATGTAGTTTACCGTCTTGCCCAGGAAGACAATGAGTTTTTATTTTCTGAAACATGTTCAAGGTTTTTTACAAAATGAGCTTTCTTTTTTCCTTCTGCACTCAGTAATATAAAAGTATCGAGTCCAGCTTTGCAACAAACATGGCAGATAATATTTCTGTTTGGCCGATTAGAATTATATCCTTTTGAGGGGGAATTATTTTGTAAACATTCCTAAAGACGAGTGAAACGATACTTGCCCTGCCTCAATCTAATGGACAAGTGCACATATTTTCCCCTCACCCAAATATAATTAATGTAAATAATGATAATTCCTCCTGCCAGAAATTAAAATACAATTTAAATGACTGGAGACTTTCTACATGTATTTTATATTCACATGAAGAATGGGTTACAACTTTAGCTCATTAAACATTGCTTCTTGGTGCCCAGCTAAATCTAATTTAAATGCTGATTTTATAGAGGTTTCTGGGTTAAAATGAACATTTAATTTACCCATGTTAAGAAGATTAATGATGGATGAACAAAACATAACTTATTCATGAATTTACATGCTTGAAGTTGTGTCAGTAACTTGTTTCAGGAAAATAAATCAGCAATTTTTAAAGTTTGTAGTTTTAACATATTGTCACGAAGAGGAAATATTCATACAATAGTTTAAATGATTTGACACAAAATATTAAAAAAAGGTTTGAAATAATATTAAAAAAAGGTTTGAAATAATATTAAAAAAAGGTTTGAAATAATATTAAAAAAAGGTTTGAAATAATATTAAAAAAAGGTTTGAAATAATATTAAAAAAAGGTTTGAAATAATATTAAAAAAAGGTTTGAAATAATATTAAAAAAAGGTTTGAAATAATATTAAAAAAAGGTTTGAAATAATATTAAAAAAAGGTTTGAAATAATATTAAAAAAAGGTTTGAAATAATATTAAAAAAAGGTTTGAAATAATATTAAAAAAAGGTTTGAAATAATATTAAAAAAAGGTTTGAAATAATATTAAAAAAAGGTTTGAAATAATATTAAAAAAAGGTTTGAAATAATATTAAAAAAAGGTTTGAAATAATATTAAAAAAAGGTTTGAAATAATATTAAAAAAAGGTTTGAAATAATATTAAAAAAAGGTTTGAAATAATATTAAAAAAAGGTTTGAAATAATATTAAAAAAAGGTTTGAAATAATATTAAAAAAAGGTTTGAAATAATATTAAAAAAAGGTTTGAAATAATATTAAAAAAAGGTTTGAAATAATATTAAAAAAAGGTTTGAAATAATATTAAAAAAAGGTTTGAAATAATATTAAAAAAAGGTTTGAAATAATATTAAAAAAAGGTTTGAAATAATATTAAAAAAAGGTTTGAAATAATATTAAAAAAAGGTTTGAAATAATATTAAAAAAAGGTTTGAAATAATATTAAAAAAAGGTTTGAAATAATATTAAAAAAAGGTTTGAAATAATATTAAAAAAAGGTTTGAAATAATATTAAAAAAAGGTTTGAAATAATATTAAAAAAAGGTTTGAAATAATATTAAAAAAAGGTTTGAAATAATATTAAAAAAAGGTTTGAAATAATATTAAAAAAAGGTTTGAAATAATATTAAAAAAAGGTTTGAAATAATATTAAAAAAAGGTTTGAAATAATATTAAAAAAAGGTTTGAAATAATATTAAAAAAAGGTTTGAAATAATATTAAAAAAAGGTTTGAAATAATATT
>OZ038502.1:83294309-83316809 GCA_964036315.1 Acanthosepion esculentum
GTGAATCAGGTGATAACCATTTGTGACATCATTTCATACAGTGATGAAAGAAAGTGGCAGTCAGTCTTCTTCCAGGAGTCAAGCTGTGAAGTTGTTTTTTTAGCTCGGGCCCCTTGTCCCAGGCTGAGGCTAAATCCGCTTCCCCCAGTCACATGAATCGGTTTACAAGATTATGTCACTCTGGTCCTATAGAAATATATCTTCACCAGATATTTTCCATATTTCCAGTTTACAGTCCTCATGTTGGGAAAAACCCATGATTTACCGTTTCTCATTTGTGGAATATATCCTTAATAGCAATATAGCAGATAAATCTGGCCTGCTTGAATCTAGAATACTAAGTATGGCTTCTACAGAAACACAGAAGCATCTCCAGTTCCTGTTGAGAATTATTTTACATGACTCTTTATTTGACCTCTTTTCACTTCTTGTTGTTGCATATATGTTAGTTTCTGTGTGTGTGTGTGTATATATATATATATATATATATATATATATATATGAATAAATAAATAATTAGAAGGATTTGAAATAATAATAAAGTAATTCATTGAGTCCAGAAGAAACCTCAAGAGAATGCAGAAAGCACTGAATTGCCATTTTGTCCTATATTTGGGACTCAACAGTGCGCATCCACTACCGAGAATTGAAACCCGAACAGTTATGATAGGAGGCAAATGCCATACCAATGGGCCCTTTGACAAAGAGATAATGAATTAAACTCGATATAGTGCCACTCAATCACACTTTCCATGGTGGAACTCATCCGAGTTTCTCTTTAACCGTAGGACTGTGCCTCCATGAGCTACGACTACCATCCCCAAGCCGCTCAGTCCAGAGCATTAGAAGCCGGATCAAGCAAGGATATACAAGTGATAGAAATAATTAGGAGGATTTGAGATAATTAAGTAATTAAGTAATTCATCGAGTCTAGAAGAAACCCCAACAGAATGCAGAAAGCACTGGATGGCTGTTTTGTCCTATATTTGGGACTCTACTACAGTGCACATCCACTACCGAGAATTGAAACCCAAACAGTTACGATAGGAGGCAAAAGCCATACCAATGAGCCTTGGTGATGAAGTGGTAACAAATTAGACTCGATACAGCACCGCTCAATCACATATTCTGTGGTGGAACTCATCAGAGTTTCTCTTTACCCATAGGACAAAACGTCCGTCCAGTGGTTTCTGCATTCTGTTGAGGTTTCTTCTAGACTTGATGAATTAATTATTATATATATATATATATATATTTATACATAATTCTGTGTATCACTTAGCAGTATAAAACTCTAAGTAAAAAAAAAAAAAGCATTACTTTTCTTTCAGCCATTTCATTCTCTCCATAAAATAAGGTGGTGTTATATTATGGATAGAAAAATGCCAATAATGGGGGAAGTGCAAATGGGAGAATAAACCTTTCTTTCCTAGAAAATCCATTATTCGGTGTACATGACATATGATATTATTAACCTCCATTACATTTAAAGAGTAAGTACACGTAGAGTTAAATGTAATTAGTAGAAATGCCCAACAAACAGAATTGACGAAGTTTGCAACAAACAATAACAAAAGAAATAAAAGAACAGACCAAAAATAATACTAAGCAAACAACATATATATATATATATATATATATATATATATATATAATATATATATGCAAGACAGAAGTAGACAAAGCAATAGTATTGAGGCAAAAAGGCTCACAAACAATGAATAGTGTTAAGCCACAAAAGGGATACAGACAAGTGACTGCAGCATTCTGACTTAAGACAAGAAAGAACAAAAATATGGTGGATGAGACTGAGAATCCTAGAAAAAATCCCAGTGTAGGGATATAAAAGGAAATTATTTCACTTTCATTGAGATAAAGTCTCAAGGGTCAAATGGCAGCTGTTGAGTGACATTAGGGAATAGAGTGATGAAGTGCAATTGCAATGTAAAGGCTGGCAAAAAAAGGTCATCTCTAGCCCACAGCAGTAAGTCTTACATGATAAACCACAGTTTCATAGAGAAACCACTGTAACTCCAGTTTTCCCTTCAAGAAATATTTCTTGTTCTTTTTCACACCACTTGCTGTTGTAGACAGATGATATAGTTTCTCTGTGTGAGACATGGGTAATTATGTAGATATAACTGAGTACAACTTAGCAGCATAAAACTCTCTCTGAGAACAAAACATGTTTGTCATTCATTTTCTTCCAGCCATTCTGTTCTGTCCATGAAATACGGTGCTATTATATCGTGGATATAATAATGCTGTTCCTAACAGGATTGGGATGAACAGAACAGAACATTTTTGGGACAACCTGTATATTTCAAAGATCCACGTACGAGAGCAACAATAATAGTAAAGACTTAACAAAATAGAAATTTCTATGTGCTGCTGTTTTTTATGGCATGGGTAAGTTAGTATTTTGAATAAAAAACATGATTACTTGAAGGAAAAACTAACGAAAAAGAATTAAAAAAAAAAAAGAAAGAAAAAGAGAGAGTGAAAAAAGTATAATTTACCTGAGATTACATTGGATAAGAAAATTGAATAAATTCCCTTGTTTGTAAATTTCCAATTAGCAGAGCACCTGCGAAGAAGCAAAAACAAGTATTTTATTAAGAGAAAAATATTGGCTGAGCCAATCAATGTTGTGACAAAGCTTATAGTCAAAGGCAGATGGAAAAGAAAACAATGACATTTACATTAACAAATAGGTTTATAATTGATATTTTTAAATATGCTAAAAATAGTATTAACAGGGTCACTATGATAAGAAAACCAAAATGTAGGTCAGGACAGACGCGCAGAAGTTAGATAGAGATGATAGAGAGATAAGGAAACTATCTTAACATTTAGTCTGTTTTTGCTGAAAGGAAGATGATCGACTGTTTGTAAGACCATACTGCTGCTGAGTGAGAATCCTTTTCTAGCAGATGATAGGATCCTAGGGTCATCATATTGTAAAACCGGATTTGTTGAAAATATTTTATCAAATTGATGGTATACTTGGATCTGCTTTCTCAATCATTTTTTTAATTTTTTTTTTTTTTTTTACACAGAAATAAAAGATTTTCTTTCTTTTAGGAACCCTTATATATATATATATATATATATATATATATATATATATATATATATATAATAAAAAGAATGAACAGTAAGATATAAAATCCGGTGTTCTTATAGATATTTTTATTTTTACACAATAGTGCTCAATGTAAATTTACAGAGCATTAATATTATAAATTAATTGATTTAAAATATGTTTTTTTTTCGCTACACAGTGATAACCATGTTTCAGAAATGGAAGCTAAAGCCCCTGAATTTAATTTTGTTATTAAACCAAAGACATTAGTTCCATTTCCTCGTCAAGCGAATTTTGGAGTAACTTATTTTTTTAAATTTACGGATGTTAAAGGCACGGCAAAGATTCATAATTGAGGGTTTCCAAGGATACCAATAAATCCATTCATCTAGACGAGGGGTGGTAGGGGGTTTTCAAATTTTTCAAAATTAAAATTTGAACCACCTACCACCCATATTTTAAATCAATTAATTTATAATATGTATATATATATATATATATATATATATATATATATATATATGTATGTATGTATGTATAATATTAGTGGTAAATATACACATACATATGTAATCGTATATCTAAAATATATAAATAAATATACATACATACACATACATACATACATGTGTATAAAAAAAATAATTCCAAGAGGATAGAATCTTTAGACCTTCCTGTTCTTCTCTCGTCTGTTACCCCTCTCTATAGATCTCATTTGCTCTAGTGTTCGTCCCACACTCTCATACATACACTCTCACTAAATTTTTATTTTTTTTTCCCCGGAGTTGTGTTTTCTGTTTTAATTTGTAGGTCTGATGAATTGGATCGTTTTCACAATTCCAATGGAATAAATTATGACCATGGAATATTAGTGTTTAAGTCTTTATTATATATTATATATATATATATATATATATATATATATATATATATATATATATATATATATATATATATAGGGTGTTGCAGCAAAATCTAACACTTGACAAAAAGAAAACGAAATAGGCAATGAAAACAGAAGTTGTATATGTAGAGATCTGACAGTTTATTTAGCAACAGTTAGTTACATACTACATTATTATCTCAAGGCAGATCCAAAATGGGTCACACACTTTGGTGACCATGTCCATAGCAGCATGTTGTGGGCGTGCTTGTTGGTCTTGGCCTCAATCAGAAGAAATAGTCAAGTGGCTTGCAGTCAAGTGAGGAAGGCGGCCACAAGTCTGGCGACCAGTGGTGAGGGACATTGTTGAGCAGCCATGCCTGGATCGTCTTCCAGCAGGACTCCACTCCTGCATACAAGGCCAAGTCGACCCAGGCGTGGCTGCTCAACGATGTTCTTCACCACTGGTGGCCGGATTTGTGGCCGCCCTCCTCACCTGACTGCAACTCCCTTGACTATTTCTTCTGGGGCGTGATCAAGGCCAAAACCAACAAGCACACCCACAACACAGTCGACTCTCTGAAGGCTGCCATCGTGGAGGTGTTCGCCACTATGGACAAGGACATGGTATGCCAAAGCGTGCGACTCATTTCACATCTGCCTTGAGATGGTCATCGTCGGCAGTTACATTGAAAAATAATGTAGTATGTAACTAACTGTTGCTAAATAAACTGTCGGATCTCTGCATATACAACTTTTGTTTTTATTGCCTATTTCTTTTTCTTAAGTGTCAGATTTTGCTGCAACACCCCATATATTATATATATATATATATATATATATATATATATATATATATATATAGTTTATACCTCACTCATGGTGCTTTAAGATATGCAGTTTAGAGCCATGTGTTATATAAAAGTGGTCCGCCCTCCACAACTTTCATTTGCGTTCAAGTTATCTGAAGATAACTTGAGTGTGAAACTCGGGTTACAACGAGGACCATCCTTTCATAAGAATTAACATCATCACAAATTCTTGAACTGCCTGGGTAATCTAGATGTTGAGCACTTTACTGAGTATGTAGTGTTTACCTTTAGATATTTTTCTTTTTATTGCTCTACTTGTTCAAGGTTTTATCTTGTTCAAGGGTATTGAGGTAAGTTTTTCATTAGTGGAAACAATGGTTTTGGTTATTATTTTCAAGACAACATATTTGGTGTCAATTAATTTTAATGATAGCCTTTTTCAATTTACGAATAACCTTTCTTAGACGAGGAAGAAATTGTGTCGGAAATCGTCCAATATTCATAACTATTATGATCATAGAAAGACACTTCTGTTGCGGATGCTAATAAAAAAATTTATGTAATCTAAAAATATTTTCTGGCTTTAAATAACCTGCAAAGGGTTGATAAGCCATAAAATTTAAAAGTTACTGTTAAAATCATTTGTGAAGCAATTACATAAAAAATAAGTTAGTAGCTGTATTACCAAGAATATATATATATATATATATATATATATTATTTTTTTTTTATTATAAGAGATTATAATAAAAACATACTATTGACGAAAGAGGTACTGTTAAATGAATCCTCTGAGCATGTTTATTTTATTTTTTTATTTAGCATAACACATACCCACAAGTCTAATTTTAATTCTGACCTATGTTCCTCACCTTTAACTCTCAGAAAAGAGGTAAGATTTTATTTTAAAATTTTGTTAAAAATCATTTAATCACCAGTTACTTACCATCGCCTGAAGTACAATCATAATATTGAAACATGAAGGCTTTTGTGTAGTGATTTAAAAATGTTTTTATTATAATCTCTTACAATAAAAATATAAATATATTGCTCTACTTGGTATTGAGCACTTTTTTAACAGTAAATGCTACAAACTGGATTTTTACTCCATTTGTTCTCATATATATATATATATATATATATATATATATATATATATATATATAATAATAATAATGAAAATACAGCATCTATTTCAAATGTTTGAAGCAATAAAAAATATTGGATTAAAAATAAATCTGTTAATTCTTTCAAAATTGCTTTTTATTTCATATAAAGCTAATGAGAAAATAATAGGGAGTGGTTTCATTGAAAGGGGAAAATAAAAACTAGTTTGCCGTGTCAGTCTTCATAGCCGAACAGTAAATCACACTGGAACAAACATCATTTCCCCTTAGAAAAGGAGACAACATTTTTGATCCCTGCAGGGGTAACACATTTTCTTTGCTAAGAGTTTTCAAATACTCAGACAAATAGATGTAATACTGTTTAATAAATAAAAATGAAGCATTTATTTCAAATAAAAACTATCCAGTCGAATAACGTTTGAAGTAATAAAAATGTTAGATTAAAAATAAAATCTATTAATTAATATATTTCTGGTAGAACTGTTATCACAGTGTGGGATATCTACTAACAAAAGTGATGAAAAGAGAAAAAGAATCTAAATAAAATTGGCTAGAAAAAAAAAAAAATTAAATTTAAATTCTCAAGTCCTCAAGGACACATGGCACAGTGGATAAAGGCGTTGGTTAGATCCAGTGACAGACCCAAAGAGTGTGAGTTCAATACCCGGTTAAGGCAGTGGAGAACTTTCAGAGGGAAAATTAGCAGGAGATAACTGATAACTGACATCCATCAAACATGGCTCGTGGAACTAGAACAGTCTACCCCAGTGATCGAAATAAAGGGTTCAGTTCGAAATTCCAACCACCGGAAGAAGGCCGGAGCGTACAACGGCCGAAACATTGTGACAAATATGGCAACAAAGATGAGGACAATAGTCCGACTAATGTAAATAGTGTACATAATACCTCATCTCAGAAATATAGACAGACTCTAAATTTAAATTTCCCAGCATCCCTGGTTTATGCGCACGTGTAGTTGCATCAACATCAACAGTCTGATGAAGTCCTAACGGACAAAATATGTCACAAGAAATCTTTTTTCTATAATATATATCTCACTGATAGCACAACTGAGTTTCATGCACTACACATTCTTCAGGTGCTGAGTATAGACATGGCATCATGAAATTGAAAAAAAAAAAATATATATATAGTTATCGTGTTGGTACAGTTATATATTATACTGAGATTAGTTTTTTAATTAAAAAAAAATATATTTGGCAGTTAAAATAAATGGGATATATATATATATATATTTTAAACATGTGTTGAATGTTGAAGACAACATCGCCCTGCATATTTTCTTTTGAATTTTCTCATATTTTCTAAGTTGGCTTGTATAATAAAAATCTTTTTCACGCCGTCATATGATTAAAAATCTTCGCCATGCACGTGATAACATCGTCGCGTCTTTTGAAATTAAAAGGATTTTAACGTTTATTTAGTTTGTAAAAAAATGTAGCAACATGATTCCGCTACAAGACAATTGGCAAATGTTTTTTAAAAATTTTGACCCTGAAGATGAACAATGATGTTCGAAAATACTAGGTTAACGTACGGAAAATATTTATTTCGATATGATTTTCAAAAAAGTCTCATTAGAAAATATGAGAAAATTCAAAAGAAAATATGCAGGACGATGTTGTCTTTAACATTCAATACAACATGTTTAAAAGAAAAGTTGCTGCCAAATTACACACACACACACACATATATATATGTGTGTGTGTAAGAAAAAATTAAATTTATTTTAGAGTTGTGAATATTAATTTTTCATTTTCATATTTAATGGAGTTACTTTTATGTTTTTTATTTAAAAAAAAAAATTAAACTAATTTATATTGAAAATTAATCTGGATCAACATATTTAAGCAAAAAAAAAAAAAAAAAAAAAAAAAAAAAACTAACAAAATAATTTCCAGCCAAATGAGCTATATGCTTTATTGTGTCATTATAGATGTAATCATTCAAGTGAATAAACGTTATATCTTTATTTAATAAATAATCCGAATGCATTACTACAAGAAAATCATTTACAATGAATTTCTAATTATATATATTTTACGGTATGCTATATTATGGGTTAAAGTGTTCAGTAGGGATAGAATGTATGTAAATATAAAAGTGGACATTGTAGTCAACACCAAGAGGCGACAGTCTGTTTCATGCTTAAATGTATGAGTCATCCTGATGATTGCATTTAAGCATGAATCAAAAAAATTAAAATCAAACAATTAGAGGACATGTGTCATAATAGAATTGTCAAGAAAAAATTCAAAAGGGAAAAAAATTTCCCTTTGATACACCATTTTTTGTTGTTATAAATGTTAAATTTGGCCATTGCTTCTCTCCCCCCTTGTCATTTGAGAAAGGCAAGCATTTAAATGCTGACTGATCTTCATTTATCGAAGACATATGGAACCCTTTTTTTCTTGCCATCAATGTTTTTCCTAAGGCTTGCAAATGATCCTCTACAGTTGACTGATTGTACAAGCAATAAAGAGCCAAGCCACCATCAAAGGTACTTTGAAGATTGGGCACAAGATGGATTCTGTAAACAAAAACTAGATAAATTAGCAATCAGTGGAGTATGAAGTCATAATCTGGAAGAAAAATCTATTTCCTTTTCTTGTCACAATTACTGAGCCATTGAAGCACTCATCTAAAAAAAAGAGTAGAAAGCCAACATATTTATTTTTATCACAAAGAGATATGTATTCAACTAAAAAAAGGAAAAAAAAAAAAAAAAAAAAAAGGAAAAAAAAAAAAAAAGGAAAAAAAAAAGGAAAAAGAAATAAGCAGCAAAGAAATGCAGGAGAAGGCGCAAAAGAAAAAAGAGTAGTAGAAAAAAAAAAAGAAAGGATGAAAGAAAGGATGAAAGAAAGGATGAAAGAAAGGATGAAAGAAAGGATGAAAGAAAGGATGAAAGAAAGGATGAAAGAAAGGATGAAAGAAAGGATGAAAGAAAGGATGAAAGAAAGGATGAAAGAAAGGATGAAAGAAAGGATGAAAGAAAGGATGAAAGAAAGGATGAAAGAAAGGATGAAAGAAAGGATGAAAGAAAGGATGAAAGAAAGGATGAAAGAAAGGATGAAAGAAAGGATGAAAGAAAGGATGAAAGAAAGGATGAAAGAAAGGATGAAAGAAAGGATGAAAGAAAGGATGAAAGAAAGGATGAAAGAAAGGATGAAAGAAAGGATGAAAGAAAGGATGAAAGAAAGGATGAAAGAAAGGATGAAAGAAAGGATGAAAGAAAGGATGAAAGAAAGGATGAAAGAAAGGATGAAAGAAAGGATGAAAGAAAGGATGAAAGAAAGGATGAAAGAAAGGATGAAAGAAAGGATGAAAGAAAGGATGAAAGAAAGGATGAAAGAAAGGATGAAAGAAAGGATGAAAGAAAGGATGAAAGAAAGGATGAAAGAAAGGATGAAAGAAAGGATGAAAGAAAGGATGAAAGAAAGGATGAAAGAAAGGATGAAAGAAAGGATGAAAGAAAGGATGAAAGAAAGGATGAAAGAAAGGATGAAAGAAAGGATGAAAGAAAGGATGAAAGAAAGGATGAAAGAAAGGATGAAAGAAAGGATGAAAGAAAGGATGAAAGAAAGGATGAAAGAAAGGATGAAAGAAAGGATGAAAGAAAGGATGAAAGAAAGGATGAAAGAAAGGATGAAAGAAAGGATGAAAGAAAGGATGAAAGAAAGGATGAAAGAAAGGATGAAAGAAAGGATGAAAGAAAGGATGAAAGAAAGGATGAAAGAAAGGATGAAAGAAAGGATGAAAGAAAGGATGAAAGAAAGGATGAAAGAAAGGATGAAAGAAAGGATGAAAGAAAGGATGAAAGAAAGGATGAAAGAAAGGATGAAAGAAAGGATGAAAGAAAGGATGAAAGAAAGGATGAAAGAAAGGATGAAAGAAAGGATGAAAGAAAGGATGAAAGAAAGGATGAAAGAAAGGATGAAAGAAAGGATGAAAGAAAGGATGAAAGAAAGGATGAAAGAAAGGATGAAAGAAAGGATGAAAGAAAGGATGAAAGAAAGGATGAAAGAAAGGATGAAAGAAAGGATGAAAGAAAGGATGAAAGAAAGGATGAAAGAAAGGATGAAAGAAAGGATGAAAGAAAGGATGAAAGAAAGGATGAAAGAAAGGATGAAAGAAAGGATGAAAGAAAGGATGAAAGAAAGGATGAAAGAAAGGATGAAAGAAAGGATGAAAGAAAGGATGAAAGAAAGGATGAAAGAAAGGATGAAAGAAAGGATGAAAGAAAGGATGAAAGAAAGGATGAAAGAAAGGATGAAAGAAAGGATGAAAGAAAGGATGAAAGAAAGGATGAAAGAAAGGATGAAAGAAAGGATGAAAGAAAGGATGAAAGAAAGGATGAAAGAAAGGATGAAAGAAAGGATGAAAGAAAGGATGAAAGAAAGGATGAAAGAAAGGATGAAAGAAAGGATGAAAGAAAGGATGAAAGAAAGGATGAAAGAAAGGATGAAAGAAAGGATGAAAGAAAGGATGAAAGAAAGGATGAAAGAAAGGATGAAAGAAAGGATGAAAGAAAGGATGAAAGAAAGACATAATAAATGAAAAAACCAGTAAGATGAAAGAAAACATAAAAAGGAAATATACTATAAAATAAATGAAGGAAAAGAAATGCAGTTGAAGATAGGGTGATGAAAGAGACATAAAAGAAAAGAAAAAAAAGAAAAGAAAGAAGAAAAAGATGAAGCCAAAAAGAAAATATAACCAAAGTTCTTTTTTTTCTTTCTTGAAAATTGTTTGGAAATGGCCACAAATATCAGTGTATGCCCAACCAAATAAAGATGGATCTCCAGTGCCAAAGTGAAGGAAAAATATTATGAACAAGACTACCAACTGCCAACACTGATTAAGTTTCTTGTCAGCTCTTGACATTTTCATTAAGGCAGGTTTCGTCTTATGCTCCAAACAAGATTCTTTTTTTACCTACATAAAACAAGATCACTTGAACCATTAGCGACAGACAACGGCATTTTGTTTTCTGTTCTTACAACAGGTGTTATGGTAACGCCATTAAACTAAACAATATTTCACAAAGATCACCCACCGCTGCCCAAGAGCATTGTAACAGATATTTATTTACACATTTACTCACAAGCTGTTACATGATATTAATCAGTTATTTGTGCGAGTATATTTGTTCAGCTTTCTACCTTTTGGAAACAAAGAAAATACTGAACTGCTATGTAATATCAATCCTCATATATGGATAATTTCCTCACAGATGAAGGGGAAACTTGATGCAAAAGCGATGTGGTTCTGCAGAAGGATGATGAGAATACTATGAAATGAACATGTGAGCAACAGACAAGTTTTAATTGATTCATTTTTAATGGCTTATCAATCCTCTGCAGAAGCAAACCAGAAAATATTTTTAGATTGTAAGAATTTTTAAAAAATAATGGTTTAGGGATAAACGTTTTACTAATTAACCCATAGGCGGGGGGAGAAGAGGTGGATTCATATTTTTCTTTTTTGGGCATAGGTAAATATAATGAACCCAACAGGAATTGGATTCAGCTCACTGATTAACAATTCGACATTATTGATTACACCAACACACAGTCAAGCTTACAGTACCTGTTATTTCCAAGCGGTCACCTATCTAGATACTGACCAGGTCTGATATTGCTTAACTTCAGGGTTTCAATGTAATGTGGCCATAAATCTAAAATTTAAAGTGTGCGCTGAAGTAAAAAAAAAACAGTGAGAAACAGTGCCCTCTAGGGTGATTGCTGGATTTTTTTTTTTTACATTTTTACGTTATATGAATTCATATTTGTCACAAAATTGCTTATTTTTATTGGTAGCGAACTCCAGGTTTAGCGATAGAAGTGTGGCAAACACAAAATGGGTCCCAAGTCACACTGGGTTTTCTCCCTGTTAGCAGTAGAACAGCTTGGCATGTCCAGATATGAAGCTCTTTGCAACTTGTCCAGATCTGGGACTTTGTCAGCTATCTCGTGTCAATAAAAGCCAGCAAACCAACAGTTGGCAGGACTCAGTGTCTTGTGAAGATATTCCCTTGGCACATTTTTTTTTTATTGCAGTTGCATGCCACCAGTCATGCTGTGGTTTCTGAGACAGTGGCCTCACTCGGCTTTATTTGGTTTCCTCCCATCTCTTTCCCTTCTCTGTCACTTACCCTGTAATTCATAAGTGAACAATCGGTTAACTGTTTCCCCCTAATTTCAACATGCTCTTGCCTTATTTTCTAAAAAATTCTCGTTAGAATCCTTTTTGCACATTTACAAATGTAACATTCGTTTGTGCATTGAATACCACCACCATATCTGGTCTAGTGCTCCTACGATTTATCTCAAGGTTCTTGACAAAATCTAAAGGATCTACAATGCAATTGATCCTGACCTGGCATCTCAACTTCAGCCATTTTCTCACCAATGTGACATGGCTTGCCTCTGTCTTTTCTACAAATATTTTCATTATATGTCTATATTTCTGAGATGAGGTATTATGTACATTATTTAGACTATTGTCCGAATCTTTGTCGCCATATTTATTACAACGTTTTGAACGTGGTTAGAATTTCAAACTGAGCCCTTTATTTTGCTCACTGGGGTAGACTGTTCTAGTTCCACGTGCCATGTTTTAATAGATGTCATACATTCATAAAAACATGGCACGTAGAACTAGAACAGTCTACCCCAGTGAGTGAAATAAAGGGCTCAGTTCGACATTCCAACCACCTGAAGAAGGCCAGAGCGTACAACGTCCGAAACGTTGTAATAAATATGGCGACAAAGATAAAGACAATAGTTTGAATAATGTAAATTCAGTAAATATTTTCATGGCAACCACTCTGACAAATTTTTTCCCCTACTGCCCCGACTATGTGAATTTAAATGTGCTACTAGATTGGTATCTAGATCCTACTAATTTACTATTGAAATAGGTAAATGCAACTGCCATTTCTACTCCAACATTTTCTTTTCTTGCTCTTCCTGCCTGTGGAACTCTTGTTTACTTGCTTCCCTGATAACTACAATCTTCAAAAATTTAAATGCAATGTCAATTGCCTTCTTCTGTCTTGAATCCCGTTCATCTATTATCCTTTCCTCAATCCTCCCTATACTCAGTCGTCTCTCTCACTTTCACTCCCTGTAAGCCTTTTTGTGCTAGTGGCATTCATGATTTGCTTGGAGTGAAATAAAAAAATATATACTAAAAAAATATATACTAAAAAAATATATGCTAAAAAAATATATGCTAAAAAAATATATACTAAAAAAATATATACTAAAAAAATATATATTAAAAAATATTTAAAAAAATATTAAAAAAAATATTTAAAAAATATTAAAAAATATAACAAATATAAAAAACATAAAATATAAATAAAAAACACAAGATATAACAAAAAAACAAATGATCTGGTGGATTCAAGCATTGGTTAAAGTAGATCTTGTGTCCTGCCAGTTGAGCATTGAATTTTAGTATTTGCTGTGTTACTACAGATTTTTGAGGTGTGTCAAAATAAGAGACAGGACTGACGTGACAAAAATTCTTCCCCTTTGACATCCTCTCCCCCAAGTCTAACATACATTTCCATCCTGCTATGCCTCCATGCACTCCTTCAAGGAATTCTCCTGGGATTCTCTACACAGTTCCTTTGACCCCCAACCCCTCTTGATGGCTTCCATGTCTGGGAAACAGATGCCCTTGATGAACTTCACAGTGCTGGAGCAGCCTTCCTCCTCACCTGGCACTGTGTGATGTTTTTCCAATTCCCCAAGCTTATGAGAAAAGGGAGCTTAGAAAATCTGATACTCACAGAACAGATTGAATGAACTATACTCTTTGGCTCTGCCAGGTCTAACCTTCATGGTTAAGACCTGCCATACCATCCACATTGTAGCAAACCACCCACATTCCTTCTGAATTCCATTGATGGGAAACAAGTTCCACTCAAATAGCTTCTTCCTGCAAACTGCTGCTCTGTGGGACAGACTCCCAAGAGGTTTGGTTTACGGCATATTAACCTCAATGGGTAATTTAATGCCGACAAATATTTTACTGCTGGTAATATCTTTTTTTTATTTTATTTTTTTTATAAAAATGTATTGTTGGTAATCGTTCTTTTTACTTTTACAAAAAATTTCTGTTATGTATTAAAACCTATTTTTACACTTTCATAGTGTTTTGTCCCCAGTTTGGGTGTCAACTATTTGCCCATATCTGGGCTCCTAACAGGTAATACCACCTTGGGTCAGGGTGGACCTGGGAACACCAGCAATTAAGAGGTGGTTCTACAATCCTCAAAACCTCATGATCAGAGGCCTTGATGTTGGATATAGTTTATTGTCTTTATCAGGATGCGGATGTAGTTTATCGTCATACCCAGGACCGACTCCCAAGAGGATGTTTCCACGATCACTACAATCTTAACCTGTTCTAAAGTCTAGATTTAACCATTATCTTCGTCTCCTATATCATATAAAACATCCCTTAAAGTAACTACCTCTTGTAAAGGGTGAACCTTACTGAAAAAAATAAATAAGGGCAAGAAGGGCAGGGGAATGTAGTGCATAACCTACCTAATGAGTTTGTGTAAATGGTGAGTATGACAGGGATTAGGAGAGATAGCAAAAAAACAAAAACATAGGTCAAAAAGTTGTGGAGAGCCATGATCGTCCATGTCCTGAAGGGAGGCTGTATATAGATCTTTATAGTGTAGAATGGACCATCCTAAATAATGTTGCAACCACAAAAGCAGCAAGAACATAGGTTTGTACTATTGACTTTAATGAGGACAGGATATTCTATGTGGAATATTACAAGAAAAAGGAAAATATGGTACCTTTTGGAGCATTTAACAATATGGCACTCTTTGGCCCAGCTGATAAAAACATAGGTGGATCGAGTGACTTGACTCAAAGAGTTGAGAGTTCAATACCTGGCTACTGCAGTGGTGAACAAAAACTTGGAGAGTTGATTTAAAGGGAGATAACCGAAGCATGGTACGTGGAACTAGAACAATCTACCCTGGTGGACGGAATAAAGGGTTTGGTTCGAAATTCCAATTACCTGAAGAAGGTCGGAGCTTACAACGGCTGAAACGTGAACATGGCAATGAAGATGAGGATAACAGTCCAAATAATGTAAATAATACAAGCAATCATAATACCTCATCTCAGAGATATGACAGATATTGAAGGCATGGCACGTGGAACTAGAACAATCTACCCTGGTGGACGAAATAAAGGGTTCAGTATGAAATTCTAATTCCCTGAAGAAGGCCAAAGCATACAACTACCAAAACATTGTGAATAGGATGAGGGCAACAATGTAAATAAATATGTATTTCATGAAAGTGGGGCATCTAGTGTGGATCAAACACACGTTAATCACTTGTGGAATGCTCCTCTGACTTTCCAGTTAACTTTGATCTGCAAAAATTTAAATGCAATGTCAATTGTTATCTTCGGTCTTCTTAATTCCTGTTCTTTTATTGTTCTCTCTCTTAATATTTTTTTTCTTTCTCTCATATTCTCTCTCACTTAGAAACCCTTGCGTTTCAGTGACTTCAATGCCATGATAAGAGTGAAATGACAAAAAAAAAAAAAAAATTTCATAAAATGAAAGAGTGAAATCATTGTTTTCATAGTTTTTGATTCCTTTTGCTTTTTCTATAAATACTTTCATGGTAATTGTTCTGATGAGCTTTCCTCTTTGTTGTTTTATTCCCCCCCCCCCAGACACTGAATTGTAAATATGGGGACTAGTTAGTATTTCCATAGAGACAGTGAGGTATTATGGTGGTTGTAGTAAGAACGGTACGTATGAATGTGTTGTTTTGGTGTAAGGAATATTGCTCGTACGATTGGGTCAGTGTTTGCAGCTAGCTAAGTTATAGTTAAGACAGAAGAAGACCGTCCTTTCCCCAATCCCCCACTTTGGCCTTGTGCCACATTTCTGTTTATTTTACAGAATAAATAATCGCTTTCCTCTTTGGTATCTAGACTTTGCAACTTTAAGTGGAGTACAAGATTGGCAGCTCGGTCTTGTCATTTTACAGTCAAAATGACTAAATGTAACTAAGTCCTGCTAACAGTTTCTTCTCTCGCACTTCTCGCTTGTGGAACTCTCTTCCGGCTTCTTGCTTCCCAGTCAACTTTGATCTTCAAAAATTCAAATGCAATGTCAATCGTTATCTTCTGTCTTAATTCATTTTCTTTTATTGTTCTTGCTCCTTAATGTTTTTCTTTTTCTTATATACTTTCACATTTAGAAAACCCTTGCATCTTAGTGACTTTATTGCCTTGCTTGGGATGAAATGATTAAAAAAAAAAATTAGCTTAAAAAGAATTTACTATTATTATCCAGCAGGTGCCAAAACTTAGTTGGGTACAAGGCCACAATGAAGATAGAACTCACTGTCCTGATATGTCTATATTGGTGGAAACCTTTGTGCATATCTGCATGCATCAAAATGCGCACATAAGTGACACAACATCTGTGAATATGTATTATTTTTATTTCCTTTACTTACTTGTCTACCAGGAAAATAGGATTATATCAAGTTGTCTGCATTTGCTTACAGGTAGGATGGGCATAGATAAGTTTACAAAAAGATAAGTAATCTATTGGATACACTGGGCTGCTTAGATGTTGATATTCATTGCATATTTATATAAATGGTTTATAGAATATTATATTGATAATCCAGGATAATGTCCTTATCTTATGTTTTCTCATAACATTTCGGCTGATAAATTCTCCAGCCATCCTTGTGTTTATCCAAAGTATAGAGATGAAGCATAACCAGTATGCCACCAATGATGTAGACTAATATCCTCATCTTTGTTATTTTGTTCATTTCATTTTAGCTGGTGCCCCTGACAGTCATCCTACTGCCATACTTTATTCAATGCCCTCATCTATGTTATTTTTATCCTAGCCAAAACATGGTGATCAGATTATGAAAGATAAGGATATTAGTTTAAATAGCAAACGGAATTGGATTAGGAATTAATTTCAGAAATTCAAACAACGATATTGTTTATTTCCTTTGAATTCTGCACATAGAAGAAAAAAAGTTCTATTGAACCGAAATCAGACTGAAACTGCCAAATGCCCAAAAGGGAAATGTCCAATGGGTAAATTAAGTGAACTAAAAAGGTTTTCATTGAAGAGGAAATCCCAAAATTAAATTGCGGCCTGGGTAATGATTTTATATTTGCACAATTGATGGCTAGAGAGTCAGGTAGCAAAAATGTTACTCGAAAGGCGAAAGGAAGATACGACAATTGAAGGGAAGGAAGAAGAAAAGAAAGAGAGAAAAGGAAAAAGATAGGAATCAAAAACGAAAGAAAAGAAGGAAAGGAAAGGAAAATATTGGCAAGAAAAACAAAGGAAGGAAAGAGAAATACAGAAGAAATGAAAAAGGAAAAGAAAAATGAAACAAAGCAATCAAGAAAATAGTTCTAATGGAAGATAAAAAGTCAGAATGACAAGCATAAAATAGAGATAAAAACAAAAGTTGAAAAAAAAGGATAATTTGAGAGAAAAAAGAGAGAGAGAGAGAAAAGAGAGAGAGAAGAGAGAGAAAGAGAGAGAGAGAAGAGAGAGAAAGAGAGAGAGAGAAGAGAGAGAAAGAGAGAGAGAGAAGAGAGAGAAAGAGAGAGAGAGAAGAGAGAGAAAGAGAGAGAGAGAAGAGAGAGAAAAAGAGAGAGAGAAGAGAGAGAAAAAGAGAGAGAGAAGAGAGAGAAAAAGAGAGAAAGAGAGAGACAAGAGAGAGAGAGACAAGAGAGAGAGAGACAAGAGAGAGAGAGAGACAAGAGAGAGAGAGAGAGAGAGAGAGAGAGAGAGAGAGAGAGAGAGAGAGAGAGACAGACAAGAGAGAGAGAGAGACAGACAAGAGAGAGAGAGAGACAGACAAGAGAGAGAGAGAGACAGACAAGAGAGAGAGAGAGACAGACAAGAGAGAGAGAGAGACAGACAAGAGAGAGAGAGAGACAGACAAGAGAGAGAGAGAGACAGACAAGAGAGAGAGAGAGACAGACAAGAGAGAGAGAGACAGACAAGAGAGAGAGAGAGACAGACAAGAGAGAGAGAGACAGACAAGAGAGAGAGAGACAGACAAGAGAGAGAGAGACAGACAAGAGAGAGAGACAGACAAGAGAGAGAGAGACAGAGAGACAGACAAGAGACAGAGAGACAGACAAGACAGACAAGAGAGACAGACAAGACAGACAAGAGAGACAGACAAGAGAGAGAGAGACAGAGAGACAGACAAGAGACAGAGAGACAGACAAGACAGACAAGAGAGACAGACAAGACAGACAAGAGAGAGAGACAAGAGAGAGAGAGAGACAAGAGAGAGAGAGAGACAAGAGAGAGAGAGAGACAAGAGAGAGAGAGAGACAAGAGAGAGAGAGAGACAAGAGAGAGAGAGAGACAAGAGAGAGAGAGAGACAAGAGAGAGAGACAGACAAGAGAGAGAGAGACAGACAAGAGAGAGAGAGACAGACAAGAGAGAGAGAGACAGACAAGAGAGAGAGAGACAGACAAGAGAGAGACAAAAGCAGAAAAGCAAAATGATGAAAAATGAAAAAAGGGAAAAAGAAAAAAAAGAATGAAAAAAAGAAACAAAGAAGAACGAAATGCAAAAGGCAAACAAATCTAAAGAACGATGAAAAGGAAAATAAAGCTTTAAAGAAAGATTGAAGAAAGGCAGGAATTAAAGAAACAGAAAACCAGAAATATCCAAAGTTAAGGATGAGGAATAAAGACGGTTAGTAGAGCCAACAGCAAAATGTCCACAAACCCAAAGAACACTGACCTTTGACAGACTACAGAACTGAAGTTCACTGAAGAATCAATTCAATGCACAGTACAAACCCACACTCTACCAACTGACTGGATCCTTTCTGATATGCCCTGTTTGTTGTCCTACTATTATAGATGTCTTTATCATGTTACCCCAACAAAGTCAATAAAACCTCGAAAACACAAAGAGTTACTGAGAGTGAAAGAATCTTATTATTTAATAATAAAAAAAAAAACTTAAAATTTTAAAGGTTTTTTTATTATATAATTTCAAATAAGTTATTTTTATTATATATTAAATTTCAAATAAATTTTTTTTCCTTATCGATGGGTATTAATATAAATTTAATTGGATATATGTTAATTTGGATGTATTCATCCTATCATATTTATTCCCCGCCCCTTTATATTAAATTTTTTTAATATTTCCCTTAATATTCTTTTATGACATACGTTGATTTTAATACTCTTTAATTCTGAATTGTCTCTTGATCATATTTTGGGGTTTTATTTTATATAATATTTGTTTTTTTTCCCCATTAATTTCTGAAGGTTCCTTTGGTCTATATACTCTGGTTTCTACTGGGTATATTAATTAGGTTATCTCTTTCTCACCTTTCCTTCTCTCCTCCTTTCTCCTTTGACTACCACTCATATCAGAGACTTACACCACTTCCTGTTTTTTTTTTCCACCTTGCCTACCTTTCTATTCTTCATCTTCCCCCCCACTGTTTTTCTTCCTTTCTTTCCTCCACCTTGTCTGTTTTTTGAGCTTCTTTTGTATTTTTATTTAAAAAATTTACCATCCATGGACAGTTTGAAAAATCCTGTAAATTTAATTTTACAAGGTGAATGATCATTTACATAATGGTATCTTAATTCCGATTGTATGAAATTTATATATATATATATATATATATATATATATACGGCTAATAATGCAAGATATATATATATATATGCGGCTAATAATGCAAGACTCTTCGGTAAATCGAATAGAGTTCTCTCAGTCACTGTGTGTTTATCTAAAAATAAATACACTTAAATTCACCTTCTTCTCTGCCGTGAGCCAACGGCTTCAGGATAAAATTTCCGACTGACGCGAATTCAGCCGGTTTTCGATTCTAGCCAGAGGCAACCAGACGTCTAGCCACACTGATGAGCTGTGATACAGCGAAACAGACTGTCTGTGGATGACAATATATATATATATATATATATATATATATATATGAAAGAATAGTTTGAAGGTGTGCTATATTTTATAGAATAAAGTGCTCAATAACAGAGATAGAGCATATGTAAATATAAAAATGGACATTGAAGTCAACACTCAGAAGCGACAGGCTGTTTCATGCTAGACGCAATCATCAGGCCTCATCAGACTGCGTCTAGCATGAAACAGCTTGTTGACTCCAATGTTCACTAATATATATTTAAAAAATTATAACATAAGTTACAACATCACTACAAAATGGCTTTTTGTTGGTGATGTTATAATTTTTGAATAAATATTATTCGTTTTACCCGGTACCGAGCACTATTTTAAGAACAAGGTTATCGGAATTTTATTGCAGAGATACCAAGCCTGTATGTGTACAAAACAAACACTCATCTGTGTGTAGAAATTATCTTGTAATAGCATATACTCTAGATAGTCGTTGACCGAGGGATATTTATTTTTTTATGGCTTATCAACCCTTGGGATTGTAAAAATAATTCTCTTTTTTTTTTTTTCTTACTCTCTGCTTTCTTATTCTCCATTATACCATCTGCATATCTACGTCTGCAGAAAAATTTTAAGTGCATTCTTTTTTGAATTTGAGAATAATTGAAAACACACTCAAAAAAAAAAAAAAAAAAAACACAAAAAAGATTTACCTTCATCTGATATTAATCTTGATCCATAGCTCAGTGATAAGAAGTATTTGAGATATCAAATATTTATATTTTTCAATAAAATCTCTTTCCTTGTCCCTGCACATAAGACGGCCCATTTAACCCAGTGATTCTACACTTCTGTACCACAGCATACTAGTGTACAGTGTGATCCTCTGAAGTGTGCCACTAACTATTGTCACGCTTATATATATATATATATATATATATATATATGTATGTAAGTGAACATTGAAGTCAACACTCAGAGGCGACAGGTGGCCTGACGATTGCGTCCAGTATGAAACAGCCTGTTGCCTCTGAGTGTTGACTTCAATATTCACTTTTATATTTACATACACTATCTCTGATATTGAGCACTTTATCCCATAAATATAACAGACCTTAAAACTATATATATATATATATATATATATATATATATATATATACACACACTTGCATTCCCATTTCTTTCTTTTTTCTTCTTCATACCCCCCTTCCTTTCTATTATACTCAATGTCATGTTTTTTGTTAGTCATGCACCTGTTAACTTAGTTTTGAAAAATAATTATGTAATGTCCTTTATGTTTTTTTTATTAAATAAAGTGTTAAGATGATCACTTTTAAAAATATCACCTGAAGAGACCGTCAAGTCAAAACCAAGGTCACCTATTTTAATTGACTTCTTGTTTTTAAAGTTAAAAGCTCTACATGTTATTTTACTTATATTTCTTCACACATGTATTGAGTACTTTTTAATACTACTGTTTCCTGGTCTGATTCAACTCTGACCATTAATCTTATATATATATATATGTGTGTGTGTGTGGGGGGGGAAGTAGTAATGGTACACTATTTACATTATTCGGACTATTGTCCTCATCTTTGCCACCATATTTATTACGTTTCGGCTGTTGTATGCTCCAGCCTTCTTCAGGTGGTTGGAATGTCGAAATGAACCCTTTATTTCGCTCACTGGGGTAGACTGTTCTACTTCTATATGTCATGTTTAATGAAGGTCAGTCATCAGTTATCTCCTGTTAATTCCCCTCTTCAAATACTCCACTGCCTTAACCGGGTATTGAACTCACATTCTTTGAGTCCTGTCACTGGATCTAACCAATGCCTTTATCCACCGTGCCATGTGTCCATCTCAGAAATACAGACGGAGCAATGGCGCAACGTTAGTATTTGAATAAATGAATAAGTTTTCAACTTCTTTTCACTACTTTTCAATTACGTTAAATACTTTGTTTTGATACTCATTTTTAAAGAGTATTTTTATTTTTTTAATTTTAAAAATTTTACTTTACTTGAATAAATGAATATTAACCTTGTCTTCATATAATTGTATTCAACATTCTTTGTTTAATTGCAAAATTTTTACAAAGTTATATTGAATTATGAATTAATATTGTCGAAGTTTCCACTATGCAGTATTGAGCATTTGATTTAATAATTTTCCAATTTTTTAAAAGCATATTACTCTGAAATTTGTATGAAATGAATACGATATTAATTGTACTGAAATAGTTTTTTTCATAGGAATATTTTATTGCATTTTTGCACACCCATAATTTCAAATGGAGTGCAGATAAGTTCAAGGGAGGACAATCAACAAATTGTTTATATAAAATAAATTTGTCCAATTTTTTTTTTTTGGTTGGGGTGGTATAACAAATAAAAATTTTGCTAAGTGTGCCGTGATATTTTTATTTGCTCCTAGGTGAGCCACTGCTTAAAAAAGGTCAAAAAACACTGACTGAACCAAATGTGAAAATTTTAGATAAAATTTCAGTTAATAACGACATCAGGTTACAGATTAATCCCACATGAAGAGAGAGTGAGCAAGGTTAAAAAATAAAATTTAAAAAAAAATCATTGAACTTTAAT
>OZ038502.1:83326809-83339309 GCA_964036315.1 Acanthosepion esculentum
CAGTTAATTTTGCCAACAAAGCTGAGAAAGCAAACTGCTATAATTACATGCTCTGACGAAGATCCCCGAATTACTTCCCTTAGATCAGCTGAAACTATTTAGGCAGAATTTTTCCTACTCTCTCTCTCTCTGTCACTTCTGATCCCAAGCGAGTGAACCTTGTTACGACATTTTGTACCCGTGTAAATTCTTCGGTAGTGACATAAAAACAGTGACCGTAAAAGGCTCTTTGTACAGGAACCGAAAGAGTTGCTTATCTTTTCTTTTTCGTGTCTTTGCGGCTACGACAAGAACTTTTTCTGCATGAATAGTGATTTCCTTTCAGCGTAATGCCCAGCCATTTCCTCCCCTTCCCACCGGACTGTTCTGGGGAGACTGATACACTGCTGTTCGGATCAAGAATTCACAACTTGGCGAATAGTGGTGGCTCCTTCAGTTCACCGGGGGAAGATCGGGTGGATTTCTTTTTCGGCCAGAACCATTGGGGAGGCAGGACACAGCGGCAACAGGCAGGGTGTTTTACGTTAGAATATAGTGAAGAGCCCATCTGAACAGTCGCCACGAAAATATTTATAGAAAAAGTACAGGGAGACAACTTTTATGCCAGTAGTAAAATGATTGAAGCCAAAATGCTAGATCAGAACCAATAATATTATTGATTCTTTAGTTTTTTATCATGGAGCTCTAGTTGTAATTTCAATTCTGCATTCACAATCCCACATTTTGAGAGCCATGGTTACCTACGTTCTAGGGGGACATGGCACCTAGAGAAGAACACAACTTACCCATCCTTCTCATCTCCAGTTCATGGAAACAACTGAGCAAATTTCTAATTAAGTTATTTTAAAACAGTTTGATCAGTAG
The DNA here is from genome assembly GCA_964036315.1 of Acanthosepion esculentum. Classification (NCBI taxonomy): domain Eukaryota; kingdom Metazoa; phylum Mollusca; class Cephalopoda; order Sepiida; family Sepiidae; genus Acanthosepion; species Acanthosepion esculentum. The sequence goes on from OZ038502.1 coordinate 83,327,674, forward strand.
AAAGATAACTTCTTTTTTTTTCTTGGCTCAAAGCATCGAAAGTTGAGTCACCTTCTGAAGAGACACAATAGTCACATCAGATGAGCCTTAATACCAGGCAAGCATGAATACCTGTAAAACAGCAGACTGTTATTGGTAATTAGCTACATAATACAATTATAAGTCTGATTTCGATAACAATAATTTCATTACCTACACCAATACTAAAACCAAAAATAATATTAGACACTAGCTAAACAAAGCAACAAGTAAAACTAAACTTATTTAGTAATTTTTGGTCTTTGGAACTGTGTTTGGTGGACTATTTCTGATATTGGTTCCTTTTAACTGCACAGAGTTTGTCCTTTTGACTTGAGAAGGAACTTCAGACTCAATGATTTTTATTGATAGAAGCAGTCATATATATATATATATATATATTGCAAATTAAGTGTTGGTGGTAACGAAACAGAACTAAAATTTATACTAATAAATAAATTTTTTTTTTTTCCCAACTTGCTGAGTCATGTATGGATTTTAAAACTATTACTACTGGTAAGGAAAAAAGTGTATATATATTATATATATATATATATATATATATATATATGCATACATATATATATATATATATATATATATATATATATACACACACACACACACACACACAAGAAAACAAAAAGCATTGGGCGAACCAATGGACAAATTGCCAAAACCTAAAACTATCTAGATACAGTCTCAAATAAAAATGACAATCCTGGAAAATGAAAGAGGAAAAGGCCTAAATGCAAACTTTGTTATTCCGTAAAGTGCTTGAAGGCTAGACCGAGCAAAAAATGATAAACATGAAATCCTATGAAAGGACGGCTCTAGTCCTAACTCACTAAGTTTCACACTAATGCGATCTTCAGACAACTTGAAATTATACCTCATATTTTTATATATATATATATATATAAAAGGCATATTTAGGTAGCAAGTATTCATTCATATGAGTTTGATTAAAAAGAACAGGTAAGGCTTGTCGGTTTAATTTTTTGGTGAAAGTGGAAAAAAATTTTTCATGTGATGCATTTCATCCTTCTGGACTTCATTGGACTGGATTTGCTTATGTTGGTGCAACAGCATATGTGCAGTAATGCGATGCTGAAAATTCTAAATTTTAAATTATTTTTCATTTTTTCTTTGTATTTTTCCAATTATTAAATGGTGTTGAGAAAAAAAGAAAAAGAAAAAAGCTTGGTTCATTGTACCACTCCAGTAAACATCTGAATCCCCACCCCACCCCGGGTATACTCTATCTTTACAAGAACCAGAAAAGAAGAAAAAAATAAACAAAAAAAAAATAAACAAAAAAAAATAAACAAAAAAAAAATAAACAAAAAAAAATAAACAAAAAAAAAATAAAGAAAAAAAAAATAAACAAAAAAAATAAAGAAAAAAAAGACTTGGTTCAGAGAATTTCATCCCAAAAACTACTGCTTTGTGAAACAGACTCCTGGAAGGATGTTTTCTCAATCACTACAATTTAGGCCTCTTCAAGTCTAGGGTTATCTTTCCTGTATAAGCCCATGAATTCCACTTCTTGCAGCCTAAAAAGGGTTGATAAGCCATAAATAAACAAATCAATCACATCCTTTATGCTTATACCGCACCACTTTTTACACTCTGCCTTGAGTGGCTCTTGGGCCTTGTATTGGATGAATATTCATATAAGTATATTTCTAAAGAATTTATTTTAATCCGATATCTTTATTACTTCAGATGTGTAGTTACATACACACAACTCAAACATCAAGTTAAAAAGTAAAAATAAAATCATCCTTGATAATGGCTAAAAGTATGGCCAAAAAGTGCTTGGAATTACAAAATATTTGGACAGATTCAACACACTGTGTCAAGAAAAGAAAACATTTGTTTGAACACAATAAAAAGCTTAATCACAGCACCTGGTGTGTCATCTTTAATGAAACATGTTTGTGTGCATATATTATATATATATATATATATATATATATATATATATATATATATATATATATATATGGTGGACTCTCATTGAATTCAACATATGAGGGTCAAGCTAGAAACCGAGAACCAGACACCTGCACATATGATTTGATTATAGCGGTGAAGGTTTTGTGAAGAACCATCCACACTTTTTGAAGGGCCGAATACAGAGACCTGGTGCACTACATACCACGAGGTTCCCAAACAACCAGGTTTTGAATTCAGAGTTGTCCTTCTCCTAGACCAGTTGCTAAGGCTATAGAAACCAGTCTGTCTGTCTAATTACCCATAGCTGGAGCGAGAAGAGGATTATTACCTTTCCTAAGGGTATTAGCACGTAAGTGAATGTAACGGATCCAACTGGAATTCAAACTCGGCTATCCAAGCCCTCAGTCTGAGCTGCTACCCACTACTCCACCATTCCTCTCTCTCATATATATATATATATATATATATATATATATATATATATATATATATATATATAACAAACTAGTGTTCCTTTGTAATACACAAAAAATATTGATTTTGCTTATATTGAAGTGGTTAGCTTGCATTTATTTTGTTCAGTAACTTAATACATAGTACTGGTCATATATATATATATATATATATTTGAGCAGCAACCATTCTTTTAAACATTTCATGAAATATGAAAAAATCCTACAAAATGCTAAAAATGTAAGGATGCTGGAAAAACTAAATCAGAAATTAATTAAATCTTCCTTGTCTGCCATATTCAATGTAATATATATATATATATGCATACACTGTATGTCACAGAAATACTCTGGAAAGACAAGAATATCTGTCGTAAATCAGCCAAAACTGTTGCGTGCTCTGTGCCTTTCAATCTTACTTGTCTGTCTGCAAATCTCAGACACTAACGGCAGAATTACAGCCAAGAATCAGAAATGAGATACTACAGATCCATGGTAGGCATTTTGTACATAGACTGCATCACAAATGACACAGTGCAAGAAACCATCCGTAAATAATGAATGTTTCTTCCGTTGTCAGACTGAGAGATTTCATATAGATGCCATGCATAGCATGCACACACCCATTCAGATCGATCCTTCAGAGACTCGGACATTGGTATACAACAGAGACAGAATTGAGCTGGTCCAGTACTAAGCTATGCAGTCACTCTATAACTAAACTCAGTCATGGGGTCACTGCTGGTGAGGGTTAATAAATATTTCTTATTACTATCAACATTATTTTTAGTCAGTACACATGTCTGAGTTTTTTTTTTTAGTTTTTTTTAAAGCATTTCATCCCAAGCAAGGCAGGAGTGAAAGTAAGAGTAAAGAGGGGTGTTTGAGGAAAGGATAAAGAGAAGGATGGTGATCAGGATCAAGACATTAGAAGATGTTGATCGGCATTACATTTGAATATTTGAAGATTATAGCTATCAGGGTAGCCAGTAAAAGGAAGGGAGTTCCACTGTCGGGAAATGAGAGATAAGAAGCTTTTGTAGTAGAAGAGACGGCTGCATTTAACTGTTTTGACAGTGAAAGGGTGGGACCGAGACGCCAACCTAGTAGCACACTTAAATTCATACAGTTTGGAAACCAGCAAATGTAGCAAAGTAGTTGCTGTGAAAATACTTGTAGCAAAAAACAAAGAAAAGCAACGGCTGTGAGAAAGTGACTATAGATGAGATGCCAGATCAAGACATTTCACATTGCATATCAGTCTCTGGATTCTGCCAAGGACCTTGAGACAAACAGCGGGGGCTCCAGACCATATATGGCAGCAGTATTCCATGCAAGGATGAACGGTTGATTTATAGATTTGAAGGATGGATTCATGTGAGAAAAACTTTCTGGCACAACACAGAGAACCAACTTTCCTTGCGGTAGATGAGGCTATTGATTCAATGTATTTGTTCCCCCTCAGGCCAGTGGGCAGCATGAGAACAAGCCGGCACAGAAAGGTGCTCTTGTGGAGCTGAGCACCAGCCATACTGATGGGAGGCAGGGAGGGTCCTCTGCGGTGGCTAAAGGAGAGCAGTTTCATTTGGCATGCATTAAAGTTTACCAGCCAGCCACAGATTGGAGGTCCTTTTCGAGACCAACAGCAAAGTTCATTTTGTCAGCAATACCAGATTTACTATTGAGGCAGGAGTAAATAGTGTTGTCTACATAGATGCCTTCTTGGGAACTGATGCCTTCAAGAAGATTTGCTATCCTCTTTTATTTTTTTATTTTATTAAATAGTAAAAATTATTAACAATTGGCCTAAATTGAATCTTCATCAAGGAAATCTCTTCAGTATCCTGGCTCAAGAGTTTCATAGACAGACACTCTGGGAATCACTCCATCTACTCATCAGGTGGCATCAACAAATTGATTATATATATATATATATATATATATATATATATATAAAAACAAACTGAAGCTTGTTGATATAGATTTGCATAAGTCCCAATGATAAAAACGTGCTTCCAACGTAATATACACATGTCCTGTCAGGCTGGTCTCCATATATGGGCCTCTGTATTTACAAAAATTGCCACATTTATACACACAAAAAAAAAATTTATAAATTCTCTAAAAAAACTTTTGGGGTGGGGACACTGAATTGTAGTAAGCTTTTCCATTTATGATTAGTAAATATAGTTCTTGCTTAATAGCAATATCATCTAACTGGTACAAATTAATACATAATTTTAAAAGATTTAAAATTTTATAAATTATTCTAACTAAAACAATTCTTGTAAAAATTCATTCATAGAAAAAAAAAAATTTGGAAGACAATAGTGTCCATAATATATATTATTCATAAAAGTAATTAAAAGCTTTTCTAAATAAATAAGAGTTTTATTGCATTTTTATTTTATGATTCAGAGCAGATTTTTGGTAACTATGGTACCAGTTTTAGAAAAAAAAATTGATGATTTAGATTTAGAGAGAGAGAGAGATTAGGAGAGGGGAACATACATTTAGAAGTATCTGAACTGTCAGTGGTATAAAAACGGCTTCCATTGAATGAAGCCTGTAGGTCTTAGTAAGGACCATCCTTCCCCAAACCTTATGGACTAGTGCTATGGAAACACAGAGAACTGTACCAAATAACCAAAACCACATCACTTGAGGACTTTCAACAGCAGCAACAACTAAAATGGATTGCATATTTAAGTCAAAAATATGACAAATACAAGATGTTGACATTCCACACTACTTAAATAACAAAAAAATTTAAAAAGTTTATGAAGGAAGCTGAAAGAATAATAAAAGTGAATGGACTTGAGAAAACTATTTTCCCCTGAAACAAAAAATAAAAGTATATTGTTCTACAAAAAAGACATTAATTTCATTCAACAGTATCACTGGCTTCTCAGTCAATGGATATCAAGTGTTTCCTTATAAGGAAACATCTTATATTCCCAGTACAACAAATAATTGATATTGCTGTCATTATTTTTATTGATAATAAAATAATGATTATAGTATTAATACTGAGAGAAAAAGAGGGAGAGGGAGGGAGATCAGTAGGGAGGGAGGGAAGGAGAGAGAGAGAGAGAGAGATCAGTAGGGAGGGAGGGAAGGAGAGAGAGAGAGAGAGAGATCAGTAGGGAGGGAGGGAAGGAGAGAGAGAGATCGGTAGGGAGGGAGGGAAGGAGAGAGAGAGATCGGTAGGGAGGGAGGGAAGGAGAGAGAGATCGGTAGGGAGGGAGGGAAGGAGAGAGAGAGAGATCGGGAGGGAGGGAAGGAGAGAGAGAGAGATCGGGAGGGAGGGAAGGAGAGAGAGAGAGAGAGATCGGGAGGGAGGGAAGGAGAGAGAGAGAGAGAGATCGGGAGGGAGGGAAGGAGAGAGAGAGAGAGAGATCGGGAGGGAGGGAAGGAGAGAGAGAGAGAGAGATCGGGAGGGAGGGAAGGAGAGAGAGAGAGAGATCGGGAGGGAGGGAAGGAGAGAGAGAGAGAGAGATCGGGAGGGAGGGAAGGAGAGAGAGAGAGAGAGATCGGGAGGGAGGGAAGGAGAGAGAGAGAGAGAGATCGGGAGGGAGGGAAGGAGAGAGAGAGAGAGAGATCGGGAGGGAGGGAAGGAGAGAGAGAGAGAGAGATCGGGAGGGAGGGAAGGAGAGAGAGAGAGAGAGATCGGGAGGGAGGGAAGGAGAGAGAGAGAGAGAGATCGGGAGGGAGGGAAGGAGAGAGAGAGATCGGGAGGGAGGGAAGGAGAGAGAGAGATCGGGAGGGAGGGAAGGAGAGAGAGAGATCGGGAGGGAGGGAAGGAGAGAGAGAGAGAGATCGGGAGGGAGGGAAGGAGAGAGAGAGAGAGATCGGGAGGGAGGGAAGGAGAGAGAGAGAGAGATCGGGAGGGAGGGAAGGAGAGAGAGAGAGAGATCGGGAGGGAAGGAAGGAGAGAGAGAGATCGGGAGGGAGGGAAGGAGAGAGAGAGAGAGATCGGGAGGGAGGGAAGGAGAGAGAGAGAGAGATCGGGAGGGAGGGAAGGAGAGAGAGAGAGAGATCGGGAGGGAGGGAAGGAGAGAGAGAGAGAGATCGGGAGGGAGGGAAGGAGAGAGAGAGAGAGATCGGGAGGGAGGGAAGGAGAGAGAGAGAGAGATCGGGAGGGAGGGAAGGAGAGAGAGAGAGAGATCGGGAGGGAGGGAAGGAGAGAGAGAGAGAGATCGGGAGGGAGGGAAGGAGAGAGAGAGAGAGATCGGGAGGGAGGGAAGGAGAGAGAGAGAGAGATCGGGAGGGAGGGAAGGAGAGAGAGAGAGAGATCGGGAGGGAGGGAAGGAGAGAGAGAGAGAGATCGGGAGGGAGGGAAGGAGAGAGAGAGAGAGATCGGGAGGGAGGGAAGGAGAGAGAGAGAGAGAGATCGGGAGGGAGGGAAGGAGAGAGAGAGAGAGATCGGGAGGGAGGGAAGGAGAGAGAGAGAGAGAGATCGGGAGGGAGGGAAGGAGAGAGAGAGAGAGAGATCGGGAGGGAGGGAAGGAGAGAGAGAGAGAGAGATCGGGAGGGAGGGAAGGAGAGAGAGAGAGAGATCGGGAGGGAGGGAAGGAGAGAGAGAGAGATCGGGAGGGAGGGAAGGAGAGAGAGAGAGATCGGGAGGGAAGGAAGGAGAGAGAGAGATCGGGAGGGAAGGAAGGAGAGAGAGATCGGGAGGGAAGGAAGGAGAGAGAGAGAAATCGGAGGGAGGGAAGGAAGGAGAGAGAGAGATCGGAGGGAAGGAAGGAGAGAGAGAGATCGGAGGGAAGGAAGGAGAGAGAGAGATCGGAGGGAAGGAAGGAGAGAGAGAGATCGGAGGGAAGGAAGGAGAGAGAGAGATCGGAGGGAAGGAAGGAGAGAGAGAGATCGGAGGGAAGGAAGGAGAGAGAGAGATCGGAGGGAAGGAAGGAGAGAGAGAGATCGGAGGGAAGGAAGGAGAGAGAGAGATCGGAGGGAAGGAAGGAGAGAGAGAGATCGGAGGGAAGGAAGGAGAGAGAGAGATCGGAGGGAAGGAAGGAGAGAGAGAGATCGGAGGGAAGGAAGGAGAGAGAGAGATCGGAGGGAAGGAAGGAGAGAGAGAGATCGGAGGGAAGGAAGGAGAGAGAGAGATCGGAGGGAAGGAAGGAGAGAGAGAGATCGGAGGGAAGGAAGGAGAGAGAGAGATCGGAGGGAAGGAAGGAGAGAGAGAGATCGGAGGGAAGGAAGGAGAGAGAGAGATCGGAGGGAAGGAAGGAGAGAGAGAGATCGGAGGGAAGGAAGGAGAGAGAGAGAGAGAGATCGGGAGGGAAATATACTAATATGTATATTTCCTGAAGAAAAAAATTTTTTTAAATTGATTCGCAAAAAAAGACTTGATTTCAATAGAATCACTGCCTTCTGTCAATGAATACCAAATGTTTCCTTATAAGGAAACAGCTAATAAACCTATAATTGATATTGCTGTCATTTTTATTGATAAGAATAATAAGGATAAGAAGGATAAGAAGTGGAGGGATAACAAGGAGGAGGAGGAGAATGAGGAGAAGAATAACAAGAAGAAGAATAACATCAGCAAGAATAAGAAAAATAATAATAATAAGAAGAAGAAAAATAATAATAAGAAAAATAATAATAAGAAAAGAATAATAGGAAGAAGAAAAAAAAGGAAGAAGAAAAAAAGAAGAAAAAAAAGGAAGAAGAAAAAAAAAGGAAGAAAAAAAAAGGAAGAAAAAAAAAGGAAGAAAAAAAAGGAAGAAAAAAAAAGGAAGAAAAAAAAAGGAAGAAAAAAAAAGGAAGAAAAAAAAGGAAGAAAAAAAGAAGAAAAAAGGAAGAAGAAAAAAAAAGGAAGAAGAAAAAAAAAAGGAAGAAGAAAAAAAAAGGAAGAAGAAAAAAAAAGGAAGAAGAAAAAAAAAGGAAGAAGAAAAAAAAAGGAAGAAGAAAAAAAAAGGAAGAAGAAAAAAAAAGGAAGAAGAAAAAGGAAGAAGAAAAAGAAGAAAAAGGAAGAAGAAAAAGGAAGAAAAAGGAAGAAGAAAAAAGGAAGAAGAAAAAAAAGGAAGAAGAAAAAAAGGAAGAAGAAAAAAAAGGAAGAAGAAAAAAAAAGAAAAAAAAAAGGAAGAAGAAAAAAAGGAAGAAGAAAAAAAAAGGAAGAAGAAAAAAAAAGGAAGAAGAAAAAGGAAGAAGAAAAAAAAGGAAGAAAAAAAAGGAAGAAAAAAAGGAAGAAGAAAAAAAAGAAGAAAAAAAGGAAGAAGAAAAAAAGGAAGAAGAAAAAAAAAGGAAGAAGAAAAAAAAGGAAGAAGAAAAAAAAAGGAAGAAGAAAAAGGAAGAAGAAAAAAAGGAAGAAGAAAAAAAAGGAAGAAGAAAAAAAAGGAAGAAGAAAAAAAAGGAAGAAGAAAAAAAAGGAAGAAGAAAAAAAAGGAAGAAGAAAAAAAAGGAAGAAGAAAAATAAAGGAAGAAGAAAAAAAAAAGGAAGAAGAAAAAAAAAAGGAAGAAGAAAAAAAAAGGAAGAAAAAAAAGGAAGAAGAAAAAAAAGGAAGAAGAAAAAAAAGAAACACCACCCAGACCCAGTTATAGAGATAGTACCTGTTACAACTTTATGGGGCTATACAATACACACAGACAACAATCAAAGCTAACCTCCCAGACATTGTTCTTAGAGATTGCACACAAAAAGGTGCCTCCTTATTGATATGGCAGTCCCTGCAGACTGCAATGTATCTTTGAAGATCTTCAAAAAGCTATCAAAATACAAGGACCTTGAAATCAAAATCTCAAAAATGTGGCACATGGGAACATCAACAATCCCTGTTGTAGTTGGAGCCCTCGGAATAGTTGAAAAAGATTCCAGTAGACTAATTGAAGGGATTCCTGAAAGCCCAGGTCTTAAAGAAATACAAAAAAATGTTCTCACGAGTACAGCTAACACCTTACGAAGGGCTTTGTCTATGTAAAAAAAATTTTTTTTTTCTCTAATAGAAAATGTCATGATGCCATTTCTAACCTTAGGTCTCTGAGTGGGACCCGGAAAGAAATGAGTACACATCAGAAAACAAAGGAAATAAAATAAAGATTATAATAATATTAATACTGAGAGAGAGAGTTGGGTAGGAAAATATACTAATATGTAAATTACTATATAAATTAGGATTAAAAGCAGAATCTAGCCCTTTATTCACCTGATGTCCGTCGGGCCAGTGAGAAGCCAGCTCAACATCCAAGTCTTATTTTTATCTTTGTTTTACTTGCTCACATTTTCTAGCTTTTTCTAGTTAATTTCTAAATAGTTCCATAGTTGCATTCTATATGATGGTTTGCCAATGAGAAATTCTGAGGGAACATGGTGCCAGATTTTCACAAATAGCAGTTTTGTACTTGAATCCCTGGAACTGCAATATGGTTGGCAACTGATGGTTCTTCAATGATCAAATGAAAGATTAAATCTCCCTGTGGTTTTCAAATCTTAAGGGATTTTGGTTTTTAAATCTTAAGGGATTTTGGGGTTTTTTTTTTTTTTTTTTTTTTTTAAATATTTTATCAAATGATTCTCCCACCAAAGAAAATTCATTGTCTGTTTTGAGACACCTTAAAAAAAAAAATAAAAAAAAAAATTTATATATGATACCTTGAGTGATTGGTGGAGTGTCTGTCCATGAAACTCTGAAGTCGTGATGCTGAAGGTTACACTAATCAGCTGTGGCAAAATTTGATTATATATATATATAAATACTTATGTCATCCACAGACAGACTGTTTCGCAGCTCATCAGTGTGGCTAGACATCCAGTTGCATCTAGCTAGGATCGAAACCCGACTGAATTGGCGTCAGTCGGAACTTCTACCACTAAGCCGTCAGCTCACGGCAGGGATGAAGGTGAATTTTAGCGTGTTTATTTTTAGATTTAGATAAACACACAGTGACTGACAGTGACTCAATTCTGCCGAAGAGTCATGCTATATTAGCTTAAATAGTCACTGTTTACAAACTCACACCTCAAACCAACGAGCTCAACCGAAATTAATTTTTTAGGAGCCAATAAAATTTGTAAATGTGAAACCCAGGGTTACAAACTCATATCCATACAAAGGAATATGTTAGCTCTATTACTGATATTGAGCACTTTCCAATAAGTACCGTGACTATATATATATATATATATATATATAGTGTAACCCGGATATAAGAGAGTTGTCGGGACCGGACAAGAAGTCTCTTATATCCAGGTTTGGTCTACTTTATATACATTAACACAGGCTCTAATTTGGGACCAGAGAAAATCTCTTATATCCGGGTTACACTATATATATATATATATATATATATATATATATATATATATATATATATATATTACAGTACGCTATATTTATGGGTTAAAGTGCTCAATCACTTTCCAGTCTTGATAGAGTTCAAAAGTGTCTGAGTCCTTGTTGGAGATGAATTATTTTCCTCCCTCCAACCTCTCTCTCATAGGAGGGGTGTGATGAGTCTTTCACTGTTCTATCACTACTTTCATGAAAAGTGCTCAGACAAACTACATTCCTTGTTTTCACCAGGTCTAACCTTCATGGCTAGGACCTGCCATGCTACTTAAATAGTAGCAAACCACCCTCATTCCATCAATGAGAAGTAAGTTTCATTCAAACAGCTTCTTCCTGCAAACAACTGCTCTGAGGAAACAGACTTCAATCACTACACTGTTAACTTGTTCAAGCCTAGAGTTAACTATTATCTCCTTCCCTTATCCATATAAACTACCCTTTAAATGTAACCCTCTACCTTCAGTGGCACTCAGGCCTTGCTGTTAAAAAAGTAAAATAAATAAATAATCAGAGATAGTGCATCAGGCAATCTGAATAAATATATATATATATATATATATATATATACACATACATACATACATACATACATGAAGAAATTAAGGTGTGCTATATTTATGGGATAAAGTGCTCAATATCAGAGATAGAGCATGTGTAAATATAAAAGGGAACATAGAAGTCAACACTTAGAGGCGACAGTCTGTTTCATGCTAGTGCAATCGTCAGGCGACTAGATACAATCATCGGGCCCAATGATTGCATCTAGCATGAAACAAACTGTCACCTCTAAGTATTGACTTCTATGTTCCCTTTTATATATATATATATATATATATATATATAACATAATATATGACCCTTGTATATATATATATATATATATATATATATAACATAATATATGACC
>OZ038502.1:83341809-83346147 GCA_964036315.1 Acanthosepion esculentum
CCTCGGTAACAATGACTTGTGACTTCATGCTAGCACAGCTATCGACAGACCCCAAGGGTTACGTCTACCCAATTTCACTCACAAGGCTTAGCTCAACTCGTAGCATGGTTTTCAGGCACTTTCCAAATGTGCTGCACACAGGGATCCTGTGTGTGTGTATATATGTATATATATATATATATATATATATATATATATATATATATATATATATATATATATATATATGTATAAAAGAGAGAGAGAATGCAAAGTGTTATTGAAGTCGAAATTGAAATCCTTCCCTGGAGCATATCTCTGTAAGTAGGACATGAGATACATAACTGACATTTTTTGATGGAGAAACAAATTAAAAATGGCGGGGTGGAGAGAAAAAGAAATCAAAAATTAATAAAAACTGCTCCCCACCATCGCAAATGTTGAAAAACAAAAAAAAGAAAGAACAAATAACGAATGCCTGAAAGCAAAAGTGCCGTGAGTCAATAATGATTGTTGGATTTCCTCTGGGCCTATGTGTCATGGATAAAAATGAAGTGATGACACCAAGAGTCTTACAAAACTTGTTGGGAAATGGGTAGGAATTAAGTCGATTAGGAACAAGGGAGGGAAAGGAATGTTACGACAAAGGAAGAAAAAGCAGGAGGAGGAGGAAGAAGAAGAGTCATGAGAGAATAGATAATGTCAGAGAAAAGAGAGAGGGGAGATGAAATGATGTAGACAGACAGAAGAAAAAGAGAGAGAGGGAGGAGATGAAATGATGTAGAAGAACAGAAGAAGAAAGAGAGAGAGGGAGGAGATGAAATGATGTAGACAGACAGAAGAAGAAAGAGAGAGAGGGAGGAGATGAAATGATGTAGACAGACAGAAGAAGAAAGAGAGAGAGGGAGGAGATGAAATGATGTAGACAGACAGAGGAAGAAAGAGAGAGAGGGTAGTGATGAAAGGATGAAGATAGAAAGAGGGAGGGTAGTGATGAAAGGATGAAGATAGAAAGAGGGAGGGTAGTGATGAAAGGATGAAGATAGAAAGAGGGAGGGTAGTGATGAAAGGATGAAGATAGAAAGAGGGAGGGTAGTGATGAAAGGATGAAGATAGAAAGAGGGAGGGTAGTGATGAAAGGATGAAGATAGAAAGAGGGAGGGTAGTGATGAAAGGATGAAGATAGAAAGAGGGAGGGTAGTGATGAAAGGATGAAGATAGAAAGAGGGAGGGTAGTGATGAAAGGATGAAGATAGAAAGAGGGAGGGTAGTGATGAAAGGATGAAGATAGAAAGAGGGAGGGTAGTGATGAAAGGATGAAGATAGAAAGAGGGAGGGTAGTGATGAAAGGATGAAGATAGAAAGAGGGAGGGTAGTGATGAAAGGATGAAGATAGAAAGAGGGAGGGTAGTGATGAAAGGATGAAGATAGAAAGAGGGAGGGTAGTGATGAAAGGATGAAGATAGAAAGAGGGAGGGTAGTGATGAAAGGATGAAGATAGAAAGAGGGAGGGTAGTGATGAAAGGATGAAGATAGAAAGAGGGAGGGTAGTGATGAAAGGATGAAGATAGAAAGAGGGAGGGTAGTGATGAAAGGATGAAGATAGAAAGAGGGAGGGTAGTGATGAAAGGATGAAGATAGAAAGAGGGAGGGTAGTGATGAAAGGATGAAGATAGAAAGAGGGAGGGTAGTGATGAAAGGATGAAGATAGAAAGAGGGAGGGTAGTGATGAAAGGATGAAGATAGAAAGAGGGAGGGTAGTGATGAAAGGATGAAGATAGAAAGAGGGAGGGTAGTGATGAAAGGATGAAGATAGAAAGAGGGAGGGTAGTGATGAAAGGATGAAGATAGAAAGAGGGAGGGTAGTGATGAAAGGATGAAGATAGAAAGAGGGAGGGTAGTGATGAAAGGATGAAGATAGAAAGAGGGAGGGTAGTGATGAAAGGATGAAGATAGAAAGAGGGAGGGTAGTGATGAAAGGATGAAGATAGAAAGAGGGAGGGTAGTGATGAAAGGATGAAGATAGAAAGAGGGAGGGTAGTGATGAAAGGATGAAGATAGAAAGAGGAGGGTAGTGATGAAAGGATGAAGATAGAAAGAGGGAGGGTAGTGATGAAAGGATGAAGATAGAAAGAGGGAGGGTAGTGATGAAAGGATGAAGATAGAAAGAGGGAGGGTAGTGATGAAAGGATGAAGATAGAAAGAGGGAGGGTAGTGATGAAAGGATGAAGATAGAAAGAGGGAGGGTAGTGATGAAAGGATGAAGATAGAAAGAGGAGGGTAGTGATGAAAGGATGAAGATAGAAAGAGGGAGGGTAGTGATGAAAGGATGAAGATAGAAAGAGGGAGGGTAGTGATGAAAGGATGAAGATAGAAAGAGGGAGGGTAGTGATGAAAGGATGAAGATAGAAAGAGGGAGGGTAGTGATGAAAGGATGAAGATAGAAAGAGGGAGGGTAGTGATGAAAGGATGAAGATAGAAAGAGGGAGGGTAGTGATGAAAGGATGAAGATAGAAAGAGGGAGGGTAGTGATGAAAGGATGAAGATAGAAAGAGGGAGGGTAGTGATGAAAGGATGAAGATAGAAAGAGGGAGGGTAGTGATGAAAGGATGAAGATAGAAAGAGGGAGGGTAGTGATGAAAGGATGAAGATAGAAAGAGGGAGGGTAGTGATGAAAGGATGAAGATAGAAAGAGGGAGGGTAGTGATGAAAGGATGAAGATAGAAAGAGGGAGGGTAGTGATGAAAGGATGAAGATAGAAAGAGGGAGGGTAGTGATGAAAGGATGAAGATAGAAAGAGGGAGGGTAGTGATGAAAGGATGAAGATAGAAAGAGGGAGGGTAGTGATGAAAGGATGAAGATAGAAAGAGGGAGGGTAGTGATGAAAGGATGAAGATAGAAAGAGGGAGGGTAGTGATGAAAGGATGAAGATAGAAAGAGGGAGGGTAGTGATGAAAGGATGAAGATAGAAAGAGGGAGGGTAGTGATGAAAGGATGAAGATAGAAAGAGGGAGGGTAGTGATGAAAGGATGAAGATAGAAAGAGGGAGGGTAGTGATGAAAGGATGAAGATAGAAAGAGGGAGGGTAGTGATGAAAGGATGAAGATAGAAAGAGGGAGGGTAGTGATGAAAGGATGAAGATAGAAAGAGGGAGGGTAGTGATGAAAGGATGAAGATAGAAAGAGGGAGGGTAGTGATGAAAGGATGAAGATAGAAAAAGATAGAAAGAGGTATGAAAGATGAAGATAGAAAGAGGGAGGGTAGTGATGAAAGGATGAAGATAGAAAGAGGGAGGGTAGTGATGAAAGGATGAAGATAGAAAGAGGGAGGGTAGTGATGAAAGGATGAAGATAGAAAGAGGGAGGGTAGTGATGAAAGGATGAAGATAGAAAGAGGGAGGGTAGTGATGAAAGGATGAAGATAGAAAGAGGGAGGGTAGTGATGAAAGGATGAAGATAGAAAGAGGGAGGGTAGTGATGAAAGGATGAAGATAGAAAGAGGGAGGGTAGTGATGAAAGGATGAAGATAGAAAGAGGGAGGGTAGTGATGAAAGGATGAAGATAGAAAGAGGGAGGGTAGTGATGAAAGGATGAAGATAGAAAGAGGGAGGGTAGTGATGAAAGGATGAAGATAGAAAGAGGGAGGGTAGTGATGAAAGGATGAAGATAGAAAGAGGGAAGGTAGTGATGAAAGGATGAAGATAGAGGAGGGTAGTGATGAAAGGATGAAGATAGAAAGAGGGAGGGTAGTGATGAAAGGATGTAGAAAGACAGAGAGAGATGAAAAGATGTAGACAGGTAGATAAAGTAAAAGAGGGATGGGAGATGAAATGATGGGTGTGTGAACTCTGAGAGACAAAGTTTCTCCAGAGAAAAACTGAATTGGCATTTATAGATCACCACTTGGTGACCATATTCCAGTCAACAGGGGGTGACATCTCTATTAAAATCTCAACTCTCTAGCTTTGACTGCGTTGGGCAGTACATTTTATTTTTCTCTTTGACCCCAGAATCTTCTATATGCCATATCACTTAAGTGTATGAGTGATCATGGCTCTCCACAACTTCCTATTCTTTGTAACTTTTAGCAATATTTGACATTTTTACTATCCCTCCCAGTCCTTGTTCTAGCATCCATTTACACATGCTTTCTTCTGTAAAGTAAACAAAACCTCTTCTCAGAGCTTGTATTTGGCTAGAGACCACATGGAACCCCACATTTTCAATTCATGGATCACCTCAAGAACACCTTGCTGGACTGCAGAAAAAAAAAAAAAAACACCTTCGAAAACCAGAAGACAAACAGAAAAGACAGAGAGAGAGAGCCCAAAAGAAAGCCAGGACTCGCCATCTCCTGAAC
>OZ038502.1:83346347-83371347 GCA_964036315.1 Acanthosepion esculentum
GAGAAGAGAGAGAAGAGAAGAGAGAGAAGAGAAGAGAGAGAGAGAAGAGAGAGAAGAGAGAGAGAAGAGAGAGAAGAGAGAGAGAAGAGAGAGAGAAGAGAGAGAAGAGAGAGAGAGAAGAGAGAGAGAGAGAGAAGAGAGAGAGAGAGAGAGAGAAGAGAGAAGAGAAAAAATAAGTAAAAGAGAAAAGGAAAAGTTTTTAAAGAGAGAGGGGATCTGTTTGAATTTCTGGAATGGAGGAGCTAATGTAAAAGGCCTGTCACTTTTCTCCTTTCTCAGTTTGCTATTTACTTTATAAATCTATCTTCTTTGTTCAAATCTTTTTTTCTTTTTTGTTTAAATCATTTCATCCCTGAGCAAGGTGATAATGCCACTAAGTTACAAGAAAGAGTTCCATGGATGAGAAAAACTATTATTGTGGTGTCTAATTATCAGACATTTCAAACAATATTTATTATGAAAAAAGAAACATAATTCAACAATAACATTTTTAAATGATTATTCCAGAGCTTATGATTATCAACACATATTTTTATAACCTGAAAATAAAATGTTTTTCTTATTAAAAAAAAGTAAACAAAACAGCAATTTTTATTAACCAATAACTCACCTACAAAAACACCTGATAATTATGCACCAACCCAACAGAAGAGAACTTATGCTTATATTAATATATTTCAACAGTAACACAATGAGTTGCCAATTTAGGAGTATATTTAAGTTCATGTGGTTGAGGTACCAAAGAGTTAAGCTCATTAGAACAACTGGCATGAAAATATTTATAGAAAAGACAGAGGAAGTTGAGATGCCAGGTTTAGACTGATAACATTGCAGATCCTTCTTTGGATTTTGTCAAGAATCTTGAGATGTAAGTGCAGTCTTTCCAGAAATATTCACTAATTGGCTGTCAATGTTTTCTCCTAAAAACAAATTTAATGACAGCTCTTTGCTTTTCTACATGTCCAGAGGGAGTGGGCAGCCACTTTGAAAGAGGATTATGGATAAGAAAATAAAAAGGTTAATTCCACAAATTTCTTCCCTGGCTTCCATCTCCTTCCTAGTCTTTTGAATATACCTGGTTTCTTGTTTGGGATTGGGATTCCAGTTTCTTGTAAAGTCTACTTCAGCTCTATATTGGTAATGCTTGTTATTTCCTATGCTAATAGGAAAGAACACAGTAACCCTCTACCTTGATTGGCTCTTGAGCCTTGTATTGGGTGAAAATTAGTAATAATAAAAAAAAATATATATATGTCATTGTTTATTTGGGAAAAAAAAATTTTCAAGGATTTTTCAACTGTCCAAAAATACACAAAACATTTATATACTTTGGTTGGCCTATGAGACGGAGTAAAGTTCGGCCACTGTAGACCCCCTATTCTATAAATAATATTTACTCTGCTATAAAACACATATTTTGTCTCCCCAATGTCCATTTTCCACCCTTTATTAGGCATTTTTAATTATTAATTAAAGAGTGTGTGTGTGTGTGTGTGTGTGTGTGTGTGTGTGTGTGTGTGTATACATACATACATATATGATAAAAAATAGCTGGCTACTCATATTCGAGGATATCTGTCTACTAGGGTGGTTAGATAATCCCTATTGCAGACGCTTGCTCAGGCATATTTGTGTTTGTTCAACACCCACAGAGCCCACCTGTGGTTTATACTGCAACTATGCTGAGCAGACCTTAGTTACAGTTTCTGGGAGGGAGCGTGTTATCTAGCATGATAAACAATTTGAACAAGACCAGCACGCTCAAGCCCTCAACCACAATGACTGTGCTAGCACAGCTATCGATCGCCACCAAGAGTTCTGTCTATCCAATTACACTCACAAAGCTTGGGTCAACCCATGGTATGGTTTTCAAGCACTTTCTAAAGGTGCCGCACGTGTCCCTCTCTGGACCGATAACATTAGGAAGTCTCCTTCCTGGCAAATCATCCGTGGTGAGATTTGAACCCAGGTCTCATAGTCAGAAAGTGAACTTTCTAACCACGCAGCCACGCACCCATATGTATATGCTCCTAGGTCCTGGTGCCTAACACTCAAGGAGGAATTAATGAAGTCAGGAGCAATACAAGGCATAATTGCTGCTCATGTTGATTTTTGCTTTGCAGGATCAGAGATCTTTCAGAGCAGAGTTATAGACAGGCTTCGTCATGTATTTGCAGTTAAAACCGAAGAAACTGCTGAGTTCCAATACATAGGAGTAGACATAAAAAAGAATAATGAGAATATCAAACTTGGAGAGAATGAGTATGTAGAGAAATTAAAATATATTCCAGTAGAAGCAGGCAGGAACCTTAAAGATGCAATTTCCACAACCGAAATTACTGAAATCAGGCAAGTTATTGGTCAACTTAACTGGCTGGCCACCCAAACCAGACCGGATCTAAGTTATGTTGTTAGTGCATTAAGCTCCATTCTAAAACAGCAAAATGTAGAATGTATAAAACAAACCAATAGAGTAGTTAAGAAAGCAAAAAAGGAAAAATCACAGACAGACATCCCTGACTAAGGAAACCATGAGTATTTAAAAATTGTTGCCTATAGTGACGCTTCTTTCGTTAATTTGACAGATGGGGGATCACAAGGAGGCTATATAATCTTTTTGGTAGGAAATAATAAATTTATGCCCATCGCATGGCAATCCAAGCGCATTAGAAGGGTGGTCGAAAGTACACTGGCTGCTGAAACTCTAGACATGGTTGACATGTCGGAAGCCTGCCTGTTCTACAGAAAGCTATTATTGGAACTACTGCAACTAAAAGATGAAACTGGGAACATTAAGATCATATGCAAAACAGACAATTCCTGTCTCTATGACTCAGTACATTCATCAACACAGATTTTGGACAAGAGACTTCGCATTGAGATGGCCATTTTGAGAGAAATGTTGGACAGAAAGGAAATTGCAGAGTTCTCTTGGATACCAACTGATGAACAAGTTGCAGACTCCTTGACAAAGAAAGGAGTACCATCATTTAAAATCCTTGGCTTTATATCAGAGCCCAAGGAATCATCTGTTTAATAAATTCAAAAAATTTTTTTTAAATTCACTTTTTCAGACAGTCATCTGAAAGAAGAAAGAAAAGAAAAGAAAAAAGGGGAAGAATTGTTAATCAGTGTGAAATTGTCTCCCTTGTATCTTCTCCATGAGTGAGGTACGATTGAGGTGAAAAGGGGGGTAGGGACAGTTGATTATCACCACGTGGTGTTCGAAGGTCGCCAAATAAATTCTTTCTCCACACACACGTCTTGTTGGAGTCATTTATTTAAATTCACATTTTGGATAGGAGTCATTACCTTATTCAAATTTAATTTAAATGAAAGGGGAAAAAAGTTTTCAGTGTGTGTTGCAGGAGACGAACCCAAGGGACCCTCTTTGATCAAAATTAAATATACTTATCCAAGTACCCTGGGTAATGTAGTTTCAGAATATACATGGTTGTGGGAGGGTCTATCTCCAAAACCTTAGGTGGTGTTCGATAACAGGCAGACAGAAGATACAACTTTTTATGTATGTTTAGTTGAAGACTGACAAAGTACTTTTGTTTTTCTTGCATGCATGTAACTGTCATTTTTTTCTGGATTTAATGAATGCAAAAACTATGCAAAAGTTTGTTGGTCGTAAGTGCTTTCAGCTAAACTGTTAGATATTTCTCAAGGATTTTTTATACTACTATAATAAATAAAGACAGTTATACTTAGGATCAGAAAGGGGGAATTGAAATTTCTAGAGAATGAGGAAAGAGGGCTTGGAAAAAGTAACACCTACAGGACATACTGAAGGTATTCAGGAAGCAGTATATAATCTGCCTAAGGAGTTCACATAAATGGTTGATATAAGAGATAGCAAAAAAGACAGACTTTACTAAGGGAAACAAAGGATAGGAAGTTGTGGAGAGACATGATTGCTTTGTAATGAGGAAAAATTGTTTAACATTCAACTTTATCTGCCCTGTTGACTGGGCCTAGAATATGTTAAATGCATTCACTTGAGAGAGGAAGCACACAAAAAAAAAGGAAGATAAAAGAAACAAGGGGGAAAAAACAAGGAAGATAAAAGAAACAAGGGGGAAAAAACAAGGAAGATAAAAGAAACAAGGGGGAAAAAACAAGGAAGATAAAAGAAACAAGGGGGAAAAAACAAGGAAGATAAAAGAAACAAGGGGGAAAAAACAAGGAAGATAAAAGAAACAAGGGGGAAAAAAACAAGGAAGATAAAAGAAACAAGGGGGAAAAAACAAGGAAGATAAAAGAAACAAGGGGGAAAAAACAAGGAAGATAAAAGAAACAAGGGGGAAAAAACAAGGAAGATAAAAGAAACAAGGGGGAAAAAACAAGGAAGATAAAAGAAACAAGGGGGAAAAAACAAGGAAGATAAAAGAAACAAGGGGGAAAAAACAAGGAAGATAAAAGAAACAAGGGGGAAAAAACAAGGAAGATAAAAGAAACAAGGGGGAAAAAACAAGGAAGATAAAAGAAACAAGGGGGAAAAAACAAGGAAGATAAAAGAAACAAGGGGGAAAAAACAAGGAAGATAAAAGAAACAAGGGGGAAAAAACAAGGAAGATAAAAGAAACAAGGGGGAAAAAACAAGGAAGATAAAAGAAACAAGGGGGAAAAAACAAGGAAGATAAAAGAAACAAGGGGGAAAAAACAAGGAAGATAAAAGAAACAAGGGGGAAAAAACAAGGAAGATAAAAGAAACAAGGGGGAAAAACAAGGAAGATAAAAGAAACAAGGGGGAAAAAACAAGGAAGATAAAAGAAACAAGGGGGAAAAAACAAGGAAGATAAAAGAAACAAGGGGGAAAAAACAAGGAAGATAAAAGAAACAAGGGGGAAAAACAAGGAAGATAAAAGAAACAAGGGGGAAAAACATGGAAGATAAAAGAAACAAGGGGGAAAACAAGGAAGATAAAAGAAATAAGGGGGAAAACAAGGAAGATAAAAGAAATAAGGGGGGAAAACAAGGAAGATAAAAGAAATAAGGGGGAAAACAAGGAAGATAAAAGAAATAAGGGGGAAAAACAAGGAAGATAAAAGAAACAAGGGGGAAAAACAAGGAAGATAAAAGAAACAAGGGGGAAAAACAAGGAAGATAAAAGAAACAAGGGGGAAAAACAAGGAAGATAAAAGAAACAAGGGGGAAAAACAAGGAAGATAAAAGAAACAAGGGGAAAAAGGGAGATAAAAGAAAAAAGAGATAAAAGGAAAAAAAAAACACCTACTAATACTTACAGACTCAAATATAAATAATTCATTTTTACCTATCCCTGAACCAAGTTAGACATTCAAATATAAACGACAGATATTTATCATGTATTCCTAAACCAAGTAAATGATTATAGATTCAAATACAAATGCCAGAGAGCTATCAATCAAGTAAATGTTCAGAGACTTAAATAATAAATAAATGACTGACGTTGGCTATTTTAGCAAGGGTTGAAGAGTTGTAAAAAACATCAAGCCCAACTCAATTACTGTGGAAATAGCGAAATGTAACTGTAAATTCTATTGTAATAGTTTCTTTTCTAGCACTTCCTGCCTGAGGGACAATTCTCCTGCTTTCCTGCCATCAATATTCAAATGCAACATCAATCAACATCTTTTCTCTTCCTGAATCCTACTTCTTTCTTCTTTTTATTGACCTGTCTCCTCTCTAACATCTCACTTTCTTTAACTTTCAGTAACCCCTTGCATCTTAGTGACATTATCGCCTTCCTTGGAGTGAAGTGATTAAATTATATGATATGTTCAGTGGAGGAGAGGTAAATTCAACAAAAAAAAATTTTAAATTGTTTTTATAAATGCAAATTATTCATTATATCATATCCAAGTATTTTACAAAGAATTAGAGTCGATTACACAATATTTCAAGCGCAATTTAGGTTTACAGTTCATAACCATGCAATGAGATAGGATAAACCATAGATTTGTCTGTGGAATATCATGTCAAAAGTATTTTATTTTTGGTCAGATATTAATTTAAAATACTCCTTTTTACAGGCTTTATTTTTGAAATGGAGTAAGGTCATTCTAAATTTCAGAATTTTGCTATTGCCCATCAAAATGATTGGAAGAAAGTGATCTAAAAACAACAATGGAAAAGAGAGGTAAGAAAACAAACAAAATAGTTCCAGTTTGTTCAACTTATCAAATTTAGCATTGCAGCCTAAGTATTCTAAAATTCTGACAATAACAAAGGAGAAAATAAAAAATACCTAACAACAAATCAAATATCGCATCAAAATTTATATTATTTTTATTTATTATGTAACTAAATATACATAATTGTCAACAATGTTTCTGTAAAACTTGATATTTCCTGTAATAAATTCTATTTTTGTTATTATTTTACTTAAGTGTAAGTTAGTCCTACATTTTAAATTCTTTACGGCTAACCATGAAAAGAAATATTGGTCAAAACTGCCTGAAACCTTTAAGCATGTATTACTGCAAAATTATCAAATGCTGAATACACCTGTTCTCTGCTGAACATGTCATTTATACATATATATTTTAATCATTTCACCCTTTGCAAGACAGTAATGCCACTACTGTGTTTAAAACTTAACTTATGATTATTGTACCTTTTTTCCATTCATTTTCAGTAGCCTCTATATATATTTTCTCTTCTTTGGCTTTATTACTATTTTCTACCTCTGTTTTTGCCAAGTAAATTATATTTTTCACTAAGCTAGGTGTCATCAGCGTAAGTTCAATGCTAATAGTTTCTTCTCTCACATGTGGAAATCTCTTCTAACTTCTTTCTTCCCTGTCAACTACAATTTCCAAAGATTTAAATGCAACATCAATCGTCATCTTCCGTTTCCTTGAATCCTGGTCTTTTAATAATTCCCCACCTCTGTCCTCAATGTAGTCTCAGTTTCTTTCACTTTCAGTAATTTCTTGCATGTTAGTGGCATTATCACTTTGCTTCAGGGTGAAATGATTAAGAAAAATAAAAAAATAAAATATAATAATGGTTTCAACCCTGGAATGGATACTCGGCATAAATATCTTGTCCGAAAAGAACCAATCAAATGACATTCAACTACCTATATATAGTTGTTATATACTGTAGATATGAACACTAAAGGGTGTGTCCCAATCCTCATGAATACGTTGGACATTATTGCAAGTGGGGATAATATGCTGTCTAAATAGCCCACTACAAGCAGTGGTTTACCTACTTCACACCGCTGGCGAGTATTGTATTTTGCTGATGTTATAAAGATTACCATTTCATTTCCAACCTCTGTTTTGGTTATTCCTCATTCAGTAACCATTTTCAAGTTCGACAATAGTCCAGTTTTGCCTTTCATACTGCAACTTTGCAACTTTTCAAGCACTATTTTCATACATCCATAATTTTCCCTTTAACATTACGGAATGTCCAATCAATATAGAAGCAAACACCTTGCCATAATGCAGGAGGACACACTTAAGACTAGCTTTAGATCTGTCAATGAAGCTGGTTCCAATCCATGTAGGAATGACTGCAAAACACTTTCCCATCCCCAATTCAGAAACAGGCAAATGCAAGCCGGGATTTCTTCTTAGCCAATAAAATACGCCAGTTCTCAGTTAATATGACTTGGTCCCAGTCTTGATGTCGGACCGCTAGATTTGCTTATCCGAAGTTGCTCTTGTGTATCAACCCCAATTCTTAGTTTTTCAATGCCAGATGTGGTCTCCAAGAACTGCTCGTCCTGCAGTATCTGCCTAATCTGTGACCCGTCAAACACACCAGCCTTAATTTTCTCGCAAGACAAGGCTAAAACCTTTCTGCTTAAGTATTTGAAAGAGTCGCCGCCCTGTTCTGAGGCTTTCACAAACAGCTTCATCAGCCCAAAGCTTGATATGTAATGATGTAAGTAAAAGCTTCCTGGGATTGACCAGTGGCCTATTTAAAACATTCTTCTCAATTTTGAACTCACTTCTGTCCAACCATGTCTTTCGTCCCAAAGACACTAAAAAAAAAAAAAAAAAAAAGAAGAATACTCGGCATAAGCAGCTTGTCGACCAAAAAGAAATCAAATGACATTCAAGTCCCTACATAGGGTCTAGTCATGCCCCACATACTGCAAATTTCAAGCACTATTTTTATACATCCATAATTTTCCTTTAACATTAAGCAGCTGGACACACTTAAGACTAGCTTTAAACTGTCAATGATGTTAGTTATAATCAGTGTAGGAATAACTGCAAAACACTTTCCCTTCCCTAATTTATAGGAATAAACACACAAATGCATGCTGGGATTTCTTCTTAGCCAATAAAATAAACCTGTTCTCAGTTTCATATGACTCAGTCCTGGTCTGTCTTGAAGTCAGAATGCTACATTTGCTTGCCCAAACTTGCTCTTTTGTATTAAGCCCAATTCTTAGTTTGTGAGCTTTTTGCCTTATTACTGTTAATTTGCCTTATTATTGTTGCTTTGCCTTACTGTTAATTTGTCTTGCATATATTGTTTGCCTTATACTATTTATTGTCCTGTTCTTTTTCTTGTTATTGTAAACAATGTCAATTCTGTTTGATG
The DNA here is from genome assembly GCA_964036315.1 of Acanthosepion esculentum. NCBI lineage: Eukaryota > Metazoa > Mollusca > Cephalopoda > Sepiida > Sepiidae > Acanthosepion > Acanthosepion esculentum. Next base: position 83,354,904 of record OZ038502.1, read on the forward strand.
AGCAGTTCTACCATAACTCTACAAAATAAATAAAAAATAATGAATGCTAACTTAAATTTATAAGCATCTTATGAGACGGCTAAAGTATGGATGATCAAAAATGACAAAACCTGTTTGTACCGCCAATGATCAAAGTCTCTTTCAAACCTCACCAACATCAAATATTGGTGCTTTTTCATTATGTTCATTCTCCATTTTCATATTTTGGCTTTCCTTAACATTTCATCTCAATTGAAATATTTGCTTGCCAATCTAATACCTGGCCTTACAATTAGCTTGATCCTCTGTGCCGTATCTAATTACATCTCGCGTTCTCTTTATTTCTCATATTTTGATAGCTCTAGTCTTAGATTTGATATTTTATCTGCTCTGATCGTTTAATATTTATTTTCAAATTTCCTTCTTGTTTTCAATCCTTCAACAAAATAGATATGCAGACCAAATGACACATAAGCTATGGCATGAGGTTGTATAAATTATCCAGATTTAAATTTATTGCATATCTTGCAATAAGAGTACTCTTTTTGGTTTGACTAGGTTAAAGTGACTTGACAAATTCAAGTTAACACTACTGGCACACAATGCATAAGTACATCATGTGGAATGTACCATGTAGCATATTGCATCTGATGTATACATCTACCCATTTCATGTTTCATTTTATCAAGTCATAGTTAAGATTTTACATAATAACTTATAAATAACAAAAAGCAAGAATAATAAGATGGAATAAAACTAGTAATAAAATAATAATAGACGGTTGGGATAAAAAGGAAGAATAATAAGACGGAATAAAACTAGTAATAAAATAATAATAGAGGGTTGGGATAAAAAGGAAGAATAATAAGATGGAAGAAAACTAGTAATAAAATAATAATAGAGGGGTGGGATAAAAAGCAAGAATATTAAGATGGAATAAAACTAGTAATAAAATAATAATAGAGGGTTGGGATAAAAAGCAAGAATAATAAGATGGAATAAAACTAGTAATAAAATAATAATAGAGGGGTGGGATAAAAAGCAAGAATAATAAGATGGAATAAAACTAGTAATAAAATAATAATAGAGGGTTGGGATAAAAAGCAAGAATAATAAGATGGAATAAAACTAGTAATAAAATAATAATAGACGGTTGGGATAAAAAGGAAGAATAATAAGATGGAATAAAACTAGTAATAAAATAATAATAGAGGGTTGGGATAAAAAGCAAGAATAATAAGATGGAAGAAAACTAGTAATAAAATAATAATAGAGGGTTGGGATAAAAAGGAAGAATAATAAGATGGAATAAAACTAGTAATAAAATAATAATAGAGGGGTGGGATAAAAAGGAAGAATAATAAGATGGAATAAAACTAGTAATAAAATAATAATAGAGGGGTGGGATAAAAAGCAAGAATAATAAGATGGAATAAAACTAGTAATAAAATAATAATAGAGGGTTGGGATAAAAAGCAAGAATAATAAGATGGAATAAAACTAGTAATAAAATAATAATAGAGGGGTGGGATAAAAAGGAAGAATAATAAGACGGAATAAAACTAGTAATAAAATAATAATAGAGGGTTGGGATAAAAAGCAAGAATAATAAGATGGAAGAAAACTAGTAATAAAATAATAATAGAGGGTTGGGATAAAAAGGAAGAATAATAAGATGGAATAAAACTAGTAATAAAATAATAATAGAGGGTTGGGATAAAAAGCAAGAATAATAAGATGGAAGAAAACTAGTAATAAAATAATAATAGAGGGTTGGGATAAAAAGCAAGAATAATAAGATGGAAGAAAACTAGTAATAAAATAATAATTTTGGGTTGGGATAAAAAGCAAGAATAATAAGATGGAATAAAACTAGTAATAAAATAATAATAGAGGGTTGGGATAAAAAGCAAGAATAATAAGATGGAATAAAACTAGTAATAAAATAATAATAGAGGGTTGGGATAAAAAGCAAGAATAATAAGATGGAATAAAACTAGTAATAAAATAATAATAGAGGGTTGGGATAAAAAGCAAGAATAATAAGATGGAAGAAAACTAGTAATAAAATAATAATAGAGGGTTGGGATAAAAAGCAAGAATAATAAGATGGAATAAAACTAGTAATAAAATAATAATTTTGGGTTGGGATAAAAAGCAAGAATAATAAGATGGAATAAAACTAGTAATAAAATAATAATAGAGGGTTGGGATAAAAAGCAAGAATAATAAGATGGAAGAAAACTAGTAATAAAATAATAATAGAGGGTTGGGATAAAAAGCAAGAATAATAAGATGGAATAAAACTAGTAATAAAATAATAATTTTGGGTTGGGATAAAAAGCAAGAATAATAAGATGGAATAAAACTAGTAATAAAATAATAATAGAGGGTTGGGATAAAAAGAAAGAATAATAAGATGGAATAAAACTAGTAATAAAATAATAATTTTGGGTTGGGATAAAAAGCAAGAATAATAAGATGGAATAAAACTAGTAATAAAATAATAATAGAGGGTTGGGATAAAAAGCAAGAATAATAAGATGGAATAAAACTAGTAATAAAATAATAATTTTGGGTTGGGATAAAAAGCAAGAATAATAAGATGGAATAAAACTAGTAATAAAATAATAATTTTGGGTTGGGATAAAAAGCAAGAATAATAAGATGGAATAAAACTAGTAATAAAATAATAATTTTGGGTTGGGATAAAAAGCAAGAATAATAAGACGGAATAAAACTAGTAATAAAATAATAATAGAGGGTTGGGATAAAAAGCAAGAATAATAAGATGGAAGAAAACTAGTAATAAAATAATAATAGAGGGTTGGGATAAAAAGGAAGAATAATAAGATGGAATAAAACTAGTAATAAAATAATAATAGAGGGGTGGGATAAAAAGCAAGAATAATAAGATGGAATAAAACTAGTAATAAAATAATAATAGAGGGTTGGGATAAAAAGCAAGAATAATAAGATGGAATAAAACTAGTAATAAAATAATAATAGAGGGGTGGGATAAAAAGGAAGAATAATAAGACGGAATAAAACTAGTAATAAAATAATAATAGAGGGTTGGGATAAAAAGCAAGAATAATAAGATGGAAGAAAACTAGTAATAAAATAATAATAGAGGGTTGGGATAAAAAGGAAGAATAATAAGATGGAATAAAACTAGTAATAAAATAATAATAGAGGGTTGGGATAAAAAGGAAGAATAATAAGATGGAAGAAAACTAGTAATAAAATAATAATAGAGGGTTGGGATAAAAAGCAAGAATAATAAGATGGAAGAAAACTAGTAATAAAATAATAATAGAGGGTTGGGATAAAAAGCAAGAATAATAAGATGGAAGAAAACTAGTAATAAAATAATAATAGAGGGTTGGGATAAAAAGGAAGAATAATAAGATGGAATAAAACTAGTAATAAAATAATAATAGAGGGTTGGGATAAAAAGGAAGAATAATAAGATGGAATAAAACTAGTAATAAAATAATAGAGGGTTGGGATAAAAAGCAAGAATAATAAGATGGAAGAAAACTAGTAATAAAATAATAATAGAGGGTTGGGATAAAAAGGAAGAATAATAAGATGGAATAAAACTAGTAATAAAATAATAGAGGGTTGGGATAAAAAGCAAGAATAATAAGATGGAAGAAAACTAGTAATAAAATAATAATAGAGGGTTGGGATAAAAAGCAAGAATAATAAGATGGAATAAAACTAGTAATAAAATAATAATAGAGGGTTGGGATAAAAAGAAAGAATAATAATATGGAAGAAAACTAGTAATAAAATAATAATAGAGGGTTGGGATAAAAAGCAAGAATAATAAGATGGAAGAAAACTAGTAATAAAATAATAATAGAGGGTTGGGATAAAAAGGAAGAATAATAAGATGGAATAAAACTAGTAATAAAATAATAATAGAGGGTTGGGATAAAAAGCAAGAATAATAAGATGGAAGAAAACTAGTAATAAAATAATAATAGAGGGTTGGGATAAAAAGGAAGAATAATAAGATGGAATAAAACTAGTAATAAAATAATAATAGAGGGTTGGGATAAAAAGCAAGAATAATAAGATGGAAGAAAACTAGTAATAAAATAATAATAGAGGGTTGGGATAAAAAGGAAGAATAATAAGATGGAATAAAACTAGTAATAAAATAATAATAGAGGGTTGGGATAAAAAGCAAGAATAATAAGATGGAAGAAAACTAGTAATAAAATAATAATTTTGGGTTGGGATAAAAAGGAAGAATAATAAGATGGAATAAAACTAGTAATAAAATAATAATAGAAGGTTGGGATAAAAAGGAAGAATAATAAGATGGAAGAAAACTAGTAATAAAATAATAATAGAGGGTTGGGATAAAAAGCAAGAATAATAAGATGGAAGAAAACTAGTAATAAAATAATAATTTTGGGTTGGGATAAAAAGGAAGAATAATAAGATGGAATAAAACTAGTAATAAAATAATAATAGAGGGTTGGGATAAAAAGAAAGAATAATAAGGTGGAATAAAACTAGTAATAAAATAATAATAGAGGGTTGGGATAAAAAGCAAGAATAATAAGATGGAATAAAACTAGTAATAAAATAATAATAGAGGGTTGGGATAAAAAGCAAGAATAAGAAGATGGAATAAAACTTGAAATAAAATAATAATGGAGGTTATGATAAAGGCAATAAGAATATCCAATAAAATAAACATTATTCTTAGATATGTTCTGTGATTGGAGTTTAATTTATCACCTTCACAAATCAAGACAAGTTAAAATACAGACTTTCAATTTGATGATTTTCATAAACTAATATTTTATGAGTATTAATATTATTAGTATAACAAATCATTGGCCAATGTATTCTTATAGTAAAAACTTATTTAATCATCATCATACTTCGACCTCCCAATAGTTGGTCAGAATTCCATTGACAATTCCACGCCCTGGGTAAGACAATAAACTACATCTGATCAAGGCCTCTGATCAGGAGGTTTTGAGGAGCATGGAACCACCTCTTAATTGCTGGTGTTCCCAGGTCCACCCTGACCTGGGATGGTGGCACCTGTTCAGGTCCCAACTATAAACAAATATGTAACCCCCAAACTGGGGTTAAAACACCATGAAAGTGTAAAAATAGGTTTTAATACCAGCAATAATTTTTTTGAAGGAACAATTATTACTAGCAATACATCTTTGAAGAAAAAATATTACCATCTTGTCAGCATTAGATAACCTACTGAGGTTGATATGCCATAAAACAAACCAACCAAACTATTGACAATCACTTTCCACACTGTTCAGTCCTGTATTGCTGTCCCCAGACCCCCAATGTCCAACCCCGAGTCCTAAGCCAATTTTTGTGAGAAGGATGCCACAGAAGCAAAGATAAGACAATTTCTCTGTCCACTCGTTGGCAGTGGGCGGTAAACTGTAGTTATTTCTGTTTGAGTTTAGGAAAGATTGGTCGCAGCTCTCCATAAATTGTGTTAAGTATTGCATGGAATCTCCAACTGATGTTCTGGATTTTTCTTGTTTACCTATGTTAGCAAACAAATGACATCAATATATAAGTACAATGCAACTGCATTTCCATTTATTTGAGTGAAAAATCAAATTATTTATCCCTTAAATTAAGTTTAAAACAAGAGAAAATTTTATTTCTTTATGCAGATTAAGAAACCACTACATAAATTTCCAGAGATATTCTGGTAATTTTAATTATTACAGAATTTCATTATCCTTGTTACACGTAAGAATATCACACGTGGGTATTAAATGATTGCAAAACAAGACAAGTCACCTTCAATTTATTGCTCTTGTCAGCAGAAAATTAGCAAATTACTTTGTAATTAAAAAAACTGAGTACTTTTCTAAATGCTTTTGTCTTGTATTGAGCAATAAAACTCTGCATGTCAAGGACAAAGAAAGTTACAATTGTAAGTTGTGCCTGGAATGCATCCATAAAGAAATAATGATATTTTGTAACAGAAAGGAAAAACAAACAGAGATAAGAGGCAACTTTAATGTGCAAAAATTTAAATGCAATGTCAATAGGTATCTACTGTCCTTCAGATTACTCTTCCTGTTCAGTATTAATGTTTCTTTTCCTAATTCTTCCACAACCTGTAATTACTTGTCTCTTAGTGGCTTTACTGCTTTGCATGGGGTGATACTAATAAAGGAATAAAAAATTAAAAAAATTTAAAAAGGAGTGATGAAGAAATGGTGAAAATATTTTTATCTGTCAACTGATTGATTGTTATTTGAGAAAATAATGGAGAAAAATATGAATGGAGAAAAATATGAATGAAAAAAAATATGAATGAAAAAAAATATGAATGAAAAAAAATATGAATGAAAAAAAAAAAAGAAAATGAAGAAATCTTGAAAAGTTAATGGAATTTAAAAGGTTGCATGTTCGGTGTACCATAGATTGTGTGCATGTTCCTATGTAAACAGTTAAAGCAGCAGCATATAAAATCTGATTTCTACTACATACAATTTATTCTTTATTATGGTGACTGTAGTGACACAAAGTTTTTAACGCCTCTTGGGTATGTCGGTTTTCTTTTTGATCCAGAAGTTACAGTAAGTAACTAAGTAAGTATAAGCATTGTATTAACCCTAGAACACTAACCATGGGTATATAGTACCCAGTGCAAATTTTCATATTTTTTAATTACAATTTTTAGGACCTGATTTTCTTACCTAAAAACTAAGTACAAAGTTTGAAGTGACTGCATGTAAAATATATTTATCTTATGCGCTCTCGACCAACTCAGCCACAGAATCCATCATTGATCAAGCAAAGTTGAATAATGCATTAACACTAGAACACTAACCGTGGGTACTTAGTGCAAATTTTCCTATTTTTAATTACAATTTTCACTAACTGATTTTCTTACCTAAATAATGTTTTTCAGTTCCTATTAATGTTAACTCAAAGTACAAAGTTTGAAGTGCCTGCATGTAAAATATTTCAAATAAAGATTTATATTTAATATTTTTTTGATATTTTCAAAATCCCATATGATATACCCATGGTTAGTAGTGGTGTAACTTTAATTGATGGTTAGTGTTCTAGGGTTAACAGTCAAGCTCAAGTCAGCCTTGCACAGAGTTGGAACAGCCAAAAGAAAGTTTGTACTTTATTGTTGGAAAGTTTCAACATGGTTATGGTATGTCCATTTTCTTTTTCTTGGTTCAGAAGTTAGGGTAAGTGAGGATAGGCATTATTATAATGGTTGCACTTAAGTCAGCTTTGCACCGAGTTAGAACAACCAAAGAAAAAGCTTGACTTACTTCATATGTTGAGATTTTAGAAGCCAGTTGTGAATGCCATGTGTTGAAAAATGGGAAGAGAAAGTCAGTTGTCAGAGTATGATTCCACTGTACGTAACATTTAAAAGAGCTAAATATTTATTTTAAGATATTAAAACATGTTAAAAATTGCTACACAATTACAATTGTGTCTCTTCAGGTGATGTTAAACTAGTGGCAGGTGAAAGATTAATTTAATTTCAAAAAGCAGAATACTTTAAAAAAAAACTTGTGAGCTTTACCATGATTAACCAATCAAATGTGACCTACGCTAAATTCAAATTTATATATATATATATATAAATGATAGATAATGAGTGATCCTAGATTTGAAATGGTTAAGATCGTAATGATCAGTGAAGGAGTCTGTTCCACGAAGTAACAAATCTGGGAAACAATCCGAGTGAAACTTCCTTTTTATTAATGGAATACAAAAGGAATGAGGATGAGTTGCCCCTGTGTAAATGGTATGGCACCTTCTAGCAGTGAAGAACTGGACTGGTGAAACAAATGTCATGACATATGGCAATCGCTCCCAAACTTTTTCCTCTGGGCTGCATTTTTGGAATTAAAATTTGCTTGCATCTCACCAAATTTTATGTGATAAAAAGCAGAGAGGGAGTGAAACAGATATGGTGTCTGTGTGTGTGTGTGTGTGTGTGTGTGTGTGAGTGAGAGAGAGAGAGAGAGAAAGAGAAAGGAAGAGAGAGAGAGAGAAAGAGAAAGGAAGAGAGAGAGAGAGAAAGAGAAAGGAAGAGAGAGAAAGAGAAAGGAAGAGAGAGAAAGAGAAAGGAAGAGAGAGAAAGAGAAAGGAAGAGAGAGAAAGAGAAAGGAAGAGAGAGAAAGAGAAAGGAAGAGAGAGAAAGAGAGAAAGGAAGAGAGAGAGAGAAAGAGAAAGGAAGAGAGAGAAAGAGAGAAAGGAAGAGAGAGAGAGAGAGAGAAAGGAAGAGAGAGAGAGAGAGAGAAAGGAAGAGAGAGAGAGAGAAAGGAAGAGAGAGAGAGAGAAAGGAAGAGAGAGAGAGAAAGGAAGAGAGAGAGAGAGAAAGGAAGAGAGAGAAAGAGAAAGGAAGAGAGAGAGAGAGAAAGGAAGAGAGAGAGAGAGAAAGGAAGAGAGAGAGAGAGAGAGAGAGAGAAAGGAAGAGAGAGAGAGAGAGAGAGAGAAAGGAAGAGAGAGAGAGAGAGAGAGAGAAAGGAAGAGAGAGAGAGAGAGAGAGAGAAAGGAAGAGAGAGAGAGAGAGAGAGAGAAAGGAAGAGAGAGAGAGAGAGAGAGAAAGGAAGAGAGAGAGAGAGAAAGAGAAAGGAAGAGAGAGAGAGAGAAAGAGAAAGGAAGAGAGAGAGAGAGAAAGAGAAAGGAAGAGAGAGAGAGAGAAAGAGAAAGGAAGAGAGAGAGAGAGAAAGAGAAAGGAAGAGAGAGAGAGAGAAAGAGAAAGGAAGAGAGAGAGAGAGAAAGAGAAAGGAAGAGAGAGAGAGAGAAAGAGAAAGGAAGAGAGAGAGAGAGAAAGAGAAAGGAAGAGAGAGAGAGAGAGAGAGAAAGGAAAGGAAGAGAGAGAGAGAGAAAGAGAAAGGAAGAGAGAGAGAGAGAAAGAGAAAGGAAGAGAGAGAGAGAGAAAGAGAAAGGAAGAGAGAGAGAGAGAAAGAGAAAGGAAGAGAGAGAGAGAGAAAGAGAAAGGAAGAGAGAGAGAGAGAAAGAGAAAGGAAGAGAGAGAGAGAGAAAGAGAAAGGAAGAGAGAGAGAGAGAAAGAGAAAGGAAGAGAGAGAGAGAGAAAGAGAAAGGAAGAGAGAGAGAGAGAAAGAGAAAGGAAGAGAGAGAGAGAGAAAGAGAAAGGAAGAGAGAGAGAGAGAAAGAGAAGGAAGAGAGAGAGAGAGAGAGAGAAAGAGAAAGGAAGAGAGAGAGAGAAAGAGAAAGGAAGAGAGAGAGAGAAAGAGAAAGGAAGAGAGAGAGAGAAAGAGAAAGGAAGAGAGAGAGAGAAAGAGAAAGGAAGAGAGAGAGAGAAAGAGAAAGGAAGAGAGAGAGAGAAAGAGAAAGGAAGAGAGAGAGAGAAAGAGAAAGGAAGAGAGAGAGAGAAAGAGAAAGGAAGAGAGAGAGAGAAAGAGAAAGGAAGAGAGAGAGAGAAAGAGAAAGGAAGAGAGAGAGAGAAAGAGAAAGGAAGAGAGAGAGAGAAAGAGAAAGGAAGAGAGAGAGAGAAAGAGAAAGGAAGAGAGAGAGAGAAAGAGAAAGGAAGAGAGAGAGAGAAAGAGAAAGGAAGAGAGAGAGAGAAAGAGAAAGGAAGAGAGAGAGAGAAAGAGAAAGGAAGAGAGAGAGAGAAAGAGAAAGGAAGAGAGAGAGAGAAAGAGAAAGGAAGAGAGAGAGAGAAAGAGAAAGGAAGAGAGAGAGAGAAAGAGAAAGGAAGAGAGAGAGAGAAAGAGAAAGGAAGAGAGAGAGAGAAAGAGAAAGGAAGAGAGAGAGAGAAAGAGAAAGGAAGAGAGAGAGAGAAAGAGAAAGGAAGAGAGAGAGAAAAAGAAAGGAAGAGAGAGAGAAAAAGAAAGGAAGAGAGAGAGAGAAAAGAAAGGAAGAGAGAGAGAAAAAGAAAGGAAGAGAGAGAGAAAAAGAAAGGAAGAGAGAGAGAAAAAGAAAGGAAGAGAGAGAGAAAAAGAAAGGAAGAGAGAGAGAAAAAGAAAGGAAGAGAGAGAGAAAAAGAAAGGAAGAGAGAGAGAAAAAGAAAGGAAGAGAGAGAGAAAAAGAAAGGAAGAGAGAGAGAAAAAGAAAGGAAGAGAGAGAGAAAAAGAAAGGAAGAGAGAGAGAAAAAGAAAGGAAGAGAGAGAGAAAAAGAAAGGAAGAGAGAGAGAAAAAGAAAGGAAGAGAGAGAGAAAAAGAAAGGAAGAGAGAGAGAAAAAGAAAGGAAGAGAGAGAGAAAAAGAAAGGAAGAGAGAGAGAAAAAGAAAGGAAGAGAGAGAGAAAAAGAAAGGAAGAGAGAGAGAAAAAGAAAGGAAGAGAGAGAGAAAAAGAAAGGAAGAGAGAGAGAAAAAGAAAGGAAGAGAGAGAGAAAAAGAAAGGAAGAGAGAGAGAAAAAGAAAGGAAGAGAGAGAGAAAAAGAAAGGAAGAGAGAGAGAAAAAGAAAGGAAGAGAGAGAGAAAAAGAAAGGAAGAGAGAGAGAAAAAGAAAGGAAGAGAGAGAGAAAAAGAAAGGAAGAGAGATAGTTGCGGATTTGAAGTCACAACCTTATTATTGATAGCTCTCTCCTCCAATTTGCAGACCCTAGTTACTATATTCTTAATACTTGATATAATGCAAAAATATCACAATGATAAAATCAGTCAATAATTATTTATAACTATTTATACTGGGATTCATGAATGCAATTACAAGTAATCCATAATAATATTTTAAATTTTGAAATCATATTTATTTTTGGCATATGAATTTTATTTTGAAACTGTGTCTAAATCTTTGATTGTCTTTGAATCATTCTGCCTCACCTGCTATCCTCTTCTGCTGCACCTATGAGGGACGCTGCACCATTTGGGAACCGCTGACATGAGGTGAAATAGAAAATATATTCTTTAAAAAACTACATGCCTGAGCAAGATACCATAAATAGCATTATCTACTTTTTTCACTAATTTCCTGATTAGTCATTCTACACCTGCAGCAAGCAACATGGTTTGATAAGAAAAAAATTTTTTAAGAATTGTGATAAAAAAAACATCAAAAAGATGAAAAAATATTAGTTAAAAAAAAAAAAAATTTACTACTAATAATAATAATAATAATGACTAATAATGATAATAATGACTAATCCTTATCTAAAAAATTTGAACACCATGCTACAAAAGGTAATAAAAATCAATAGTAATAAGATGAAATAGTCCAAAAAATAAAAATTATATTTCATTTAAGAATTTCAGACAACTTCAGACTTATTCCTGATGACATATCCCATAACACGTTATGGTGATAGGGGGCAACACCTGTACAGCAACCACAGTAACAATGGTGTATTTTAGGCTAACCGAGACGAAACCTCTCTAGGCTGGTTTCGAATTCAGAGCTTTTCCTTCTAGACTGGTTGCTAGCCACAGCTATAGGACTTAGTTTATCCTGCTATTTACCCATACCTGGTGGGAGTAGAGATGGATTCATACCTTGCCTAAGAATGAACTCGAGTGGAATTAAAACTTGGCTCTCCGATTCCTCAGCCCTAACTGCTATCCATTCCTTCACCGTACATCCTCAACTTAGTGTAACAAGAAAAATAAAATGAAAGAAATACAAGTTAAAAATTAATCATAACAGAGTGATTCATTAAAGAAATTCAGATAACAGTAAATGTTCGAGTGAATGAGGTGAGGACCATCCTTCTCCGAAACGTGTGAATGGGTGCTACAGACAAATAACTGTACTAAATAAGAGAAATCATATCAATGCAGACTTTCAGCAGCAGCAAGTAAAACGGGTAGCAATTGTTAAAGTTATTGACCTGGATAAAAATCCTTCGTGGACCAGATGAGGCCCAGAAGCTGGGGGTTGCCAACCCCTGGCCAAGAACTTAGGATTACATGTAGTCATTTTAAGTATAAAATGATGAGACCTTGCTGACAATCTAGTATGATGCTTAAAGTCAAAGTCTAGGTACTACAGAGGAAAGTTTATCAGTTCTTGTGTCTTAGTGGCTTTATTGCCTTACTTGGAGGTGAAATGACAACAAAACAACAAGGTGTAAAAGAAAGTAAAAAATGACTAATAATTGACAATGCTTCAGCTAAGAAAGCTGAATACATTAACAGGTAAGGCTATTAACTAAATTAAATGGCCATGCTGGATGGACTCTCTTGCACTGAGGTGGTAACCAGTCAAGAAGGAATACTCTGAATTCAAAACCACCATTGGGTTTCAGTCTATCTTGCCTTAGAGACATTCAGGGCTGTTATAGATGCAGTACACATGGTGCCCCTAAGACTAATGGGTTACAGGACTATAACATTGTGATGATTCAAGTTTTAATTAGTGAAAGCTCATTCACTTTTTTTGTAATTTGGAATAAAAAACTGAAATTGAAAATAATCCAGGGTGATCAAAGTCCATTTCATAAAATGTTCCTTTTTTAAATTTACACATTTTCTCATCAGGTTTTCATCTACTATCTGGATTTTTTAATTTTTTTTTATTAGTTATTCAACATTTTTAAAACTACTTTTTTTTTTTTTTTCCATTCAACCCCCCACCAACCTACTGGGTTTTCTAACTCCTACAGTCATTTTTTTTTTCTTTCTCGTCTTCCTTCATCCAACCAACCAATTTGTTACCATTTTTACATCCTATCTCTCTTTAGCGATTCTCTGTTCATTTATCGACTTTAGATGTAATGATTAGATTACTAAAATTTCTCTTTAAGATCCGAATGCTGGATTTGTTTGAATTTTACGAGGGAGACAGGAATAAACAATTCTCTTACAGGCGAGAATGCCATATCACAAATTTGTGATAAATGTCATCTAATTATGGCCATAATTTCCAGAATGTTCAGTCCGTAATTCGATGCATTTATCAGCAGGAGTCCATTAGTGTAGATGTATGTATTTGCATATATTGGGATATGCATGTGTTTTTATGATTATATATGCATTAGTACACATTAATTTGAATATTGTATATTTGGGTTACAAACCTTCTTTATACATGTTTCATTAAGTGTGACGGACAAGGAATATTTTATATTTTTTTTATTCAGTTTTTCAATAGTTATTACTGTTTTTCTTTTGCGAGGTTTAGCAGGAAATTACAAATTGGAGATGACAAAAATCAAGCAAATACAACAATATAAATATCTAGGAAGCATTTTAACATACGATGGAAAGTGAAACACTGAAAAGCAAAGGCGTATTTGAAATAGCAAAAGATGCTTTTCCAAAAGCTAATCAAAGAATTAAGAAATAGAAAAATTTCATTAGAAACTAAAAAGAGTGCTGAACTTGAATGTCATATCAATCCTCCCATATGGCTGTTCTATGTTTGGGTAATTCCTTGTCAAACCATCCAGAAAAAAAAAAAATTATATATATATATATATATATATATCTATCTCACCCTTACCTCTTCAATTCTTCTGAAATTTTGTCCATGTGTTAACTATGTTAAAGACAATCCCCAAAATTTGAGCCTCTAATTCCAAAAATTCTATTTACATCAATTTTTAATTTTCCTCAGTTTTGGGTTGGTGCAAAAAAAAAATTTGCAATCTTTCGTAATCTATTTTTGTCTGTAAAATTAGTTCTAGAGCTTTCTTACTCCTAAAATTGGCTCATAAAAGCTTTTTGACCTGAGGAATCCAAAAATGCTATAAAGACTCAAAATTAATCAGTTTTAAAGCTGGAGCGTTAATGTTGGAATAAATATGGCGACAAAGATGAGGACAATAGTCCGAATAATGTAAATAGTGTAATCAGTTTTAAGTTATTAATGATTTCCGAGTTTTTCATAGTAAGAAGAATAGGAAAGAGAATCCCCATGTGGCCGTGCATCTATTATTATTAATATTATTATTATAATAAGGAGGAGAAGGAAGAGGAGGAGGAGGAAGAGGGGGTGGGGGAGGAGAGGAGTGGGAGGAGGAGGAGGAAGAGGAGGAGGAAGAGGGGGAGGAGGAGGAAGAGGGGGAGGAGGAGGAGGGAAGAGGGGAGGAGGAGGAGGAAGAGTGGAGGAGGAAGAGTGGAGGAGGAAGAGTGGAGGAGGAAGAGTGGAGGAGGAAGAGGAGGAGGAGGAAGAGGGGAGGAGGAGGAGGAAGAAGAGGGGAGGAGGAGGAGGAAGAAGATGGGAGGAGGAGGAAGAGGGGAGGAGGAGGAGGAAGAGGGGAGGAGGAGGAGGAAGAGGGGAGGAGGAGGAGGAAGAGGGGAGGAGGAGGAGGAAGAGGGGAGGAGGAGGAGGAAGAGGGGAGGAGGAGGAGGAAGAGGGGAGGAGGAGGAGGAGGAGGAGGAGGAGAACCACCACCAAGATAGTTTGGTTATTTCTTAGTTTACTCAGATTAGAAGCTACAACATTAGTTAAAATTTTGCACTTTTGTTTTTTTCGTAATTTTTTGCATGATCCCAAAACTGGGTAAAACTAAGAATTGATGTAAATCAGACAATTTTAGGAATTAGAAGCCAAAATATTTGGGATTGTTGTCTTACTTTAACGCCATCAACACAGACAAAATTTCAGAAAAATTAAGCTAATGGTGACATACCCTGGGTGATTTGACATGGAATGACCGAGTTGTTTTTGTTTTGCAGCATATCAATCTCTCCAGTTTATTTAATGCTGAATTCTAAATATTTTGAACACAATTGTATGCCTCCAACATCACATAAAATGTACTGTTTGTAATTTGGCTATAAAATGTATTGGAAATAATTTGGCTATAAATATGTACTGTCATAGCATTTAGTTTTTGTTGGGGGGGGGGGTACTATTCACTCATAGCTGGGAACTTAACAGGTGCTATTACCTCAGGTCACTGTGGACTTGGGAACAGCAATTGAAAGGTAGTTCTACACTCCTCAAAACCTCCAATCCCCCAATCAGAGGTGTTGCTGCCAGATGTAATTTATTGTCATACTCAGGACTTCCGATATGGTAGTAAATGCTTAACAATATCCTCACAAATAAAGAGGAGACTTGTTTTTGCACAATAGTGGCAGCACCCCACTAATGGAGGGAATAAATCTATGGAGACATCTTAAAAAATTTTTAAAAATTAAAAAAAAATTTTTTTTTTAAATCAAAAAAAAAAAAAAAAAAAAAAAATTCAGAAAAAAAATTAGAAAAAAATCCATTAAAAAAAAAAAAATAATAAAAAAAAAAAATAAAAAAATAAAAAAAATAAATAAAAAAAAAAAATAAAAATAAAATTCAAGAATGTAGTGTCTGTGGTCAAAGAGTTATAACTGAGCAGCCAGTGTGAAATTGATTCGCACAGTTTTGTTCTGGAGAAATGTTGTTGGAAAATTAACCCAGACTGATGCATTCAGATTTTGATGATAAAGATATTAGTGGAAAGTAATCTCTAGGAAAAGTCCCTGTCATGAGAATTAGCTCAGATGTCAAACACATCACAATCTCTCATATATTCAGACATTTTGAAAAGAGAAACAAATACCAGTGATTTGTTTATCTGTAACAAGTTCCTTTAACAACAGAGAAATAACCTGTTCGTTAAACAGATCATGACAGGTGATGAAAAATGAGTTACATATGACAATATTTAATGTAAAATTCCCTGACAAATACAATCTCCAACTATTTAAGTGTAACGTCAATCGACATCTCCAGTTGCCTTGATCTATCCTCTTCCCTTCTCCACATCCTTTCACCTTTAATTCCTATCTGCTCTCGCTCCAAATCTTCTGTAACCCCCCTGCCTTGATCGATCCACTATCTTTCTCCACATCCTCTCCTTTACCACTCCTATCTGCTCTTCCTCCAAACCTTCTGTAACCCCTTGCGTGCTAGTGGCCCCCAGCCTTGCTTGGGGTGATAAGCTTAAAAAAAAAAAAAAGAAAAAAAAAGAAAAAGGCAATGGACAGACTACGATAAAGCTCCAAACCTGAAATGTTGGTATACAGTGGGTTTGCTTTCGTTTGGTTTGTTGTTTTACAACATATCAACCTCAAAGAGTTATTTAATGCCGACAAAGTTTTTATTGCTGGTAATATTTTGTTTTGTCAAATTTATTTCTGGTAATAATTTTTTCTTCAAAAATGTATTGTTGGTAATAGTTTATTTCTTCAAAAAAATTATTGCTGATAATAATTTAAAAAATTTTTTTTTTATAAAGTATTCCTGGTATTAAAACACATTTTTATCCCAGTTTCAGGGTTAACTATTTGCCCATAGCTGGGACCCTAACAGTTGCTACCACCCTGGGTCAGGGTGGACCTGGGAACATCAGCAATTAAGAGGAGGTTCCATGCTCCTTAAAACCTCCTGATCAGAAGCCTTGCTTCTGGACGTAGTTTATTGTCTTACCCTGGACACAGATGTAGTTTATCATCATACCCAGGACGTGGTATATGGTGGGATCATTTAAGGAACCTTGGCATGGCGTAATGGTTAAGCAAGCTTGTCTCGCGAGATCAATTATGACTGAAAAGTGAGTTCACTTCTCACTAGATGCCCC
>OZ038502.1:83381347-83451347 GCA_964036315.1 Acanthosepion esculentum
TTCTAGTTCCATGTCTAATGGATGTTGGTTATCAGTTATCTCCTGTTAATTCCCCTCTCCAATTTAACCAGGTATTGAACTCACACTCTTTGGGTCCTGTCACTGGATCTAACTAGCGCTTTTATCCATTGTGCCATGTGTCCTTGAGGACATCTGTGTATGAATTTCTGGGTATTATAAACCTAATGTCTTCAGCAACCGTTTTTTACCAGTACTCATATAGCATTTTTTGCTGTTATCATTGCATGTCCATTAAATATGGCACATGCAACTAGAACAGTCTACCCCAGTTCAACATTCCAACCACCTGAAGAAGGTTCAAGCATACAACAGTCGAAACATTGTAATAAATATGGCGACAAAGATGAGTACAAGTGAAATGGTGTCATTTTCTGTCTACAGTCAGCAAGAAATGGTATTTTCAATGCCTGACTAATGAAAAGTGAGTCAATAAATAATTAATAAATTATCATAATATTAAAATTACTTACATACATTTAATTTCATTTATTCAAGGACTAGTAGTTAATAAAATCATTATTGACCATTCAATAAGCTGTAACCCATATATTAGCCTGGTGACACGGTAAAAATTATAAAATTTCTGTGGTCTACCTGAAATTTGACCTGGCCCATTTGGCCAGGGTCTATTGAATATTTCCCAACCTATGTTTATTATTTAAGGGCGTACATTAAACAAGGGAAGTAAATGTTGTTGACCATGTTCGTCATAGTCTATGAATATAGAATCCAGTGCAGTACGAAATCTGTTCAATGAAACAACATTAATGATTAACACTCACAAGTCAGACACTCTACTGGATCTGACTATATCACCAATACCACCACCAGCTGTTCCGTAATTCTTCAGTCTTCGAAGGTCTCAGGGGTTGGCAGTGAATATTCAGAAAAAAATATGACTGCCTATATACACGTCAAATTGAATATTTTGAGCTTTCTAATTGGTTAACTCTTCTATTGGTCAACTATAAAATGAGTCTGCTCATTTTGGTTGGCTCACTAGTATATAAAGGTACCCCAAAACTCTAACAAATGTTAACTTTTGTTTTTTCTGATTAAGTGCATCACCATATTCAGGATAGCATGTCCGAACGTGATATCTTCATTTCTGTCAGTGTCAAAGGTTAATACCATGACAGTCTCAATAAATGTTGTCAGCACAGTTGATGTCTTCTTCAACTTTGTCATAATAATGCAACTTTCGTCGTTTTATGTCAATAGAGAGAAATTGACACTGGAATATGTAATTGATTATAATTTAGTTTCTCCCGTTTTTGTGGAAACACGACCGTGTGTTTGCTCGTTTACTCTAAATATGGTGCAAGGTCTGTTTTTCAAAACATGATGTAAGCTATATAAATTCTTACTTTCAGTCGATACAAAGTTGGCAAACTTAGATTTTTGTGCTCACAATGAGACATTTTGTCACAAGGACGGGCTTTTCCCATGACTCCACTTTCATTTTAACCACCTTTGCACTTTGGCAATGTTTATAGTTTTAAAACATGGTGATTAGAATTGTAATAAAACCTAAATATATGATGAAAGTGAATCGATACATTTTCTTTGTTCTTGAAAAATGGCAACAAAAATAATAGGCTATTCATTATGTAGATGCAGAAAACAGTCTCAGGATTATTCATACCAATCTTTTCTCAAATAAAGCTATTTGTTCATAACTTATCCATCTTTTACTAAATTTATACAAGTATATACAACCTCTTCTACTCCAACAACTTCTTCTCTTGCACTTCCCGACAGTGGAACTCCCTTCCTCTTACTTGCTTCCCTGATAACTATAATCTTCCAAAATTTAAATGTAATGTCAATCGACATCTTCTGATGCCTTGATCCTCGTTCTTTTTATCCTTTCCTCACCCCCCCCATACAAAGTCTTTTACCTTACTTTCACTCTCTGTAACCCCTTGTGTACTAGTGGCACTCCTGCCTTGCTTGGGGTGAAATGTTTAAAAAAAAAAAAAAAAAGTCCTCAAAGAACTGGGCAACTCTAGTGCTTTCACCCCGTATCTAACCCTCATTTTACATCTTCAGGCAGTTGGGTTTTGAATTCAGGGTTGTTGTTCTTGACAGATTGCCAATGACAGCTTGAGAACCCAATCTGCCTTACTATTAGCTCAGGAGTGCAAAAAATATGCCCCATGGGTTACATGCAGCCTGTGAGATTAACCAGTGTGACCAGTGAGGTGTTTTCAAAACTGGTCATTTTCTTTGTGTTCATCAGAATAATTTCTCCAAATGATTGCGTACTCAAAATTCTGTTCTGTGGAAGTATGACTTTATTCAACCAATATTTCGTAGCATTGTATCAAATAATCCCAAAGTATCAAAAACTAAATCTAAATATTTTTATCAAAAACTAAATCTAAATATTTTTCCCGACTCCTGCCAACTCCGAAGGAAAAAAAAAAAAAAAAAAAAAATTGTCGACACCTACATAAACATTACCAAATGTGATGCAAAAATTTTAATTTTTTTGGTTAATACCAACATACCAACTTTGTGTTTTATTAGTGCATTGGCACCAATTTTTGCTTTACAAATTTACTCTTACTGATTGCAGCTAATTTTCCGTAAGTAATGCGGCCATTCACATTTGTTTTAATTGTGCAAGCCTAATTTAGCCCATAGCTGGGGGGAGAAAAGGTAAACTCATAAAAAAAAATTAAAAAATCATATAGGTATTATGTGAAAGTGAGTTTAACGAACTCTATGGGAATTGGAAGTCAGCTCACTGATTACTCATTCTGAGCCGCTAACCATTACACTATCTAGATATGTACTGTATTATTTATTTATATATATATATATATATATATATATATATATATATATATGAAAAAAGAAAAACGTTTATGGAGCCAACAGATAACTTGTGAAAACCTAAAACTTATCCATATACAGTTTTGAATAAAAATGACAATATTGAAAAAGAGAAAAGACAAACTTACCGACTCAGTAAAGTGCTTGAAGCCTAGATTGCCTAGGCTGGGCAAAAAAAAAAAAAACACCAACATTAAATTCTATGAAAGATCTATGAATTCTGTTTAAGTCATCTGAAGATCACGTATGCATGAAACTCATATATATATATATATATATATATATATATATATATATATATATATATATATATAAGTAAGTAAAGGTTTGTCACTTAGCTGATTGATGTTACTGTCAGCATATAGAGTTTCTTAGGCAGACCTGTTCATCCAAAGTATGTATAGATAAGAAGTGATGTATTTTTTAACTATTAACCTGACAGATTTTATCAATCTTATTTTTTAGTGGATACCCATACTTGAGGAGGCACTCGATTTATTTAGTAAACACTATATTTATTTTTTTGTCAACTGGCCTGAATGTTCAAGAAATCTACTATATACTCGATATAATCTGTTGGATTAATAAATAAAAATTCATTACTTCCATCGGAATTTGCTTTGTCTAAATTAGGCTACGAAAGTGAGCTGATATGAAGATTGAGAGTCCGAGAAAAATGTGTGTTTATAAAGCAGTATTCAATTTTTGTAATGCCCGTTTGTAGGAGAGATTTTGTAAATCACAGATACAACACTAGCAATGCCTTCGAACAATACTCAGTTAGACATCACCCATATATATATATATATATATATATATATATATATATATATATATTTTTTTTTTTTTCATTTACCTGTGACATGATCTAATTATTTCAAGATGATGTCAAATAATAAATCTGTTGGTATATAATACAAGTGGATCCTAGTAATATCAAATATTAAAAAAGGATCCACAAAAAGAGTTCAATGTATTTATTACAACAGAGCAAATAAATGGTACAACAAAATCCAAAATTACCTGATATACATGGTGGGGGAAGAGATCTATTTCAGTTGACGGCCATAAGCACATCAGTCTTATTCAACCCTGGCATATAGACTGTGCTCGTGTCAGACCTAAAATCTGACAGCAGTTGAAAAATAGACACAGAATTTACCCATTTTGATGTCTCGGTCAGACTGACTGCCCAAGACAGTGGTTAGCAGAGGGTGGAAGATATTAGCAGTAAAGGGAAAAAGTATTATAAAATTAACCCAGATATTAACTCCATGACATTAAATTGGAGTTATAGGAAGAATGAGGGGTTAAATTAAAGGTAAAAAGAGTATAATATATATATATATATATATATATATATATATATATATAAAAAAACGGCTGAAATACTGTATGTTGGTCTACGCTCGAGATTCGTCTCCATCTATGCAGGTCAAACTCTCTGCATCTGGGCAAAGAGGATCCCCAGACAAGGCTATGTCGAAGGGCAGAGTCTCGTCTCAGGAAACAGCTACCCGACCATGTTTTATACGGGGTAAACGGGCAATTTTTGGCCGAACCTATGGGCTCGGATACCCCCACATTAAATTCGGCCTTGTACCATATCTTACTGTGAGAGGCGGTTGGTAGATATCCTAGAGTTGGAGCTTCATTGTGGAATTCTCTTGACTCACTTCTAGCAGTTGACTTTTTCTATGCGTCACTGGTAAATTTTATGTGTTGTCCTTGTCCTAAGTATTATCGTTCATTACCAACCATTGTTTGATTATTCTATTCAGTAACCTTCCCTAGATTATATTATATATATATATATATATATATATATTAGTTGAAAAAAATTTCAGGAAAAATATTCATAAACAGCCACCAATTTTTGGAAAAAAGCAGGATAGTGTGGTAATGTTTTTTTTTTTAAATCATTTCATCCCAAACAAGGTAATAAAGCCACTAAGATGCCAAAGGTTACTGAATGTGGGAGACTATGAGAAAAAACGAGCATTATTAAAGAGAGAACAATAAAAGAACAAGAATTAAGTAGATAGAAGATAATGGATTACACTGATTTCCAAAAATTAAATGTAAAGTTTAACTGTAAAATGATGAGACCTCGCCACAAATCTAGTACTGCCCATAAATTCATAAAGTCTAGATACCAAAGGGCAAAGTTCATCAGAAAAATTACCATGACAGTTTTTATAGAAAAGGCACAGGGAAGCTACGTTTATGATGGTGAGAAAGGGACTGAAGGTGAGATGCATTTATAATTTGAATCAGAAATCAAATTTCTAAGGCACATATTGAGGAGAGAGGGTTTGAGGGATTTGACACTCTCAGGGTGCTTGTGTAAATGGTTGGCAGAACAGGGATTTATGAGAGCAAGCAAAGAAGTTGTGGAGTGCCATGATCACCCACATCCTGAAAGGACACGGCATACAGAAGAATAAAAGCCTATCCATATTTTAATGGGAAATGAAGTATGGATGCCCCCAAATGACAAACATGGTATTAGCAACAAAGCTATTATGTAATTTTAATATTCTTACCATTTAAAAAAAAAGCAAACAAACAAAAACAACAGACAAAACAAACAACAAACAAAAAAAAAAAACAACAAACAAAAAAAACCCCAAATGTTTGCCTTTATCATATGCACTAATTTTTATTTACTCATCAGATGTCAGCTGCCCACATGATGGAATTCCTGGAGTGGAGAAAAAAAAAGTTAAAAAGGTAGGTAATTGAATGTAATTTCTACTTCTGGAAGCTGAAGAGCTCGCCAAGTAGCCTCATTTTGGCATCACTCACATTTCCAGAACATTAACCAAAAGATTTATTTGGGATTATTTTAGAATGTTTAGAGAAATAGCCGAGAAAGAGAGTACAAAATTAGAAAAAATAACATGACAAAATAAATCTAGAAAACCATGAAATTGTATCCATGATATACATACCTACATATGCACACATAGATTATATATGAGAGAGACATATATATATATATATATATATATATGCATGTATGTACGTACACACACTTTATATATATATGTATTTATGTGATTTATCCTAGATGACATTGCAAAAATAAAAAAAAGTCACAAGAGAGCATTCCCTAAGCCACTAAAAAGGCATGCATTTCCCTCCCTAGTCTCTTTTCCACATGTTTTCAGATGTCGTAGGACGTACAGTTAGAATGCAGCTGCTAGCCTCACACATTTTTCATTCTTTTTTTTTTGGGAGGACTGTTGACCTCTCTCACACATGTCTATCACAGAGGTTTATTTCTTGCACACTCACATATACAGACGTATATCCTGTATACAAATTTCCTATACACAAAACCTTCTCTTATAGAGAGGTTAAATTCTTTCTTTTATCATAACAGCATGTTCCTGCAATTCCTTTTTGTCAATACATGCAATTGGTTGCCATTTGTTTTATTTTGCTTTGTGTGACTTTTATCTTTTTACTTGGACTCACATTGAATCCACAATTGTTGCAGGAAAAAATATTCCAGGAGACTGCCTTAGATATGTGGCCCAGTGGATAAAACGTGCTAGTTGATGGTTTATTTTATGGCATATCAACCTCAATGGGTTATTTAATTTTTGTTATTTAATATTATTTAATTTTTATTACTGATATTTTTCAAAAAATGTATTGCTGGTAATAATCTTTTTCTTCAAAATTCATTACTGGTAATAATATTTTACAAAAATGTATTGCAGGTATTAAAACCTATTTTTACACTTTCATAGTGCTTTGACCCCTGTTTGGTGGTTAACTATTTGCCCATAGCTGAGATCCTAACAGCAAGGACCTGGGAATACCAGCATTTAAGAGGTGGCTTCACGTTCCTCAAAATCCTCCTGATCTGACTGATGCCTTGCAGTTGGATGTAGTTTATCATTTTACCCAGGATGCAGTGTTAGTTGTGTGATACTAAAAGGGGCTTGACCCAAACAATTGCGAGTTCAATACCTGGCCACAGCAGAGAAAAACTTGGAGAGGGGAATTATCAAGGGGAATTAACTGAAACCAATATATATACAAAGGAATTGGCAGATGTAAGTAGAATAATCTACCCCTGTGAACTAAATAAAGAGTTCTGTTTGAAATTCCAAGACACATCACCTGAAGAAGGCCAGAGCATAAAATGGCAGAAACCTTGTGAATATGGCAATAAAGCTGACGACAATAGTCTGAACAATGTAATGGTTACAATACCTTATCTCATTTTTATATATATATATATATATATATATATATATTATATATATATATATATATATATATATATATATATATATAAAAGACATTTTTATGTTTATACATTCTTTTTATAGATACAAAAAATTGCCTGAGGATACCATAAGGTTAAAACCCAGGTTGCGGATTCAACTGACCACCTGATTTTTAAAATCATATTATTTATATATATATATATATATATATATATATATTTGTGTGTGATAGAAGCCCTTGTTTACATATTAGAAAATTCCTCTTAAGCATATATGAGGGTGGATAAAAAATAAAATAAAAAAGTAATGTATATTTCAAATAACCTCTCCACCCACTGATACATTTACAATATCCTTGCTCCTCTTCTCTTCCCTATTTTTCTTCTTTCTTCACATTCTCCTCCTCCATTTCTATTAGACCCATTATTTTTGAAAATAATAATATAGTGTTCATTAGTTTTTTTAAAAATTAAAGCATTAAAAGGTCATTTGATAAAAATTGCCTGAGGATGCCATAAGGTTGAAACCAAGGTAGCAGATTCAACTGAACTCCTGATTTTATATATATATATAATTTTTTTTTTTTAACATACATGTATTAGCACGTGCGATACCCTGTCTTCATCAGTCGCTGACCAGGGGTGATATCACGGTTTCGGTGGCTATGGCGGGACCGCCACACCTAGCGCCACCAGCAGCGTTTGCCACCAGGCAGGGTATGAAGATAAAAACCATTCCTATTTGTAAATTCTTGTAATGAAATAAATAAAACGATTGTTCCTCGTTGCAGCTTCTATCCGTAATGAAAGTTCCTGAACGCGTTTGCTGTTATTGACGCGCTCGTAAAAATCGTTAAAGATGACCACGCGAATATTTCATATTATATATATATATATAAATATATATATATATATATATATATATATATATTGCTTGATTGACAAAGCTTCTTCATGGAATGTGTCAGTTAGGTCTTGTCAGATATAACTATGGTTTCTCTCTGTCATCAGGCATCACTTGTTGCCCCATAAATATGACTATGATGATATACAAGGTGACAGTTGATGTGATTGCATGTATATAGTTTCATCATTGAAACGAAGCAATACAGTTGCAGAGATATGCCTTTAAGTTGACATTGCATATCTCAACAATGAATTTGTATTTTTGTGCTTGAAAATCTAATTTGTTTGCCGCCAACAATTGTTTCTAGTTTTTGTTTTAAACAGATGAAGATTTAGAAATCAGTGGCTTGGAATTTTTTTTTTTCTTTTTATAAAAATGTGTAATTGATTCGTCTTAAAAAGAAAAAAATGCCTAGGTGATAAATTTTACTTTTATTTAAAACAAAATGTATTTTTTTTTTATTTCACCCCAAAAAAGGAAACACAGCTACTAAGGCACAAAAGGTTACTAAGTGTTAGAGCAGTGGTTGCCAACCAGTAGTATACTGATCACTGTCAGTCCAAGCAAAATTGTTGATGGTCCACAGAAGAATTGCGACATTATTTCCTTTTTTATGAAGCTTCAGATTCAAAAACGGTGAGTAACAAAACATTCTGGATGGTATATATGTTCGAGACGTTATGTAATCTCGAAATAAATAGGAGTACACAAGTACACTAATGTGACATCATCAAGCAATAGTATAAACTAACATGACTTGCAAAGTCATGTTCAATACTTGTTAGTGAATAGTTTCTTATTACTGTTGATAAGTAATTACTGGATGGTTTACTAGTATAAGTAGTAGCAGGATCTTCAAGAATCAGCTTACACACCAGATACAAATGCTTAAGCATTCATACCCCAAAAATATTTTTGCATTAAAAAAAAAAAAAAAAACTTTTCATGGATGTTGAATGTCAAATCCCGATATGAGCAAATGGAAAAACACATCACACTAAAAATGTGTAATACTGGAATAAACTTGAAATTTTCAATTTGTTTTATTTAAATAATTGCACTATAAAATTGTTACCTTTTAATGGGTGCATTTCATATTAATAAAATAAGTTTTCCGATTATTATTATTATAATACCCTTGCCTTTCTTCTCTTCCCCATTCTTCTTCCTCCTCCCTTTCTATTACACCCAACATACATCTATAATACCCTTGCCTTTCTTCTCTTCCCCATTCTTCTTCTTCCTCCTCCTCCCTTTCTATTACACCCAACAGACATCTATAATACCCTTGCCTTTCTTCTCTTCCCCATTCTTCTTCTTCTTCTTCCTCCTCCTCCCTTTCTATTACACCCAACATACATCTATAATACCCTTGCCTTTCTTCTCTTCCCCATTCTTCTTCTTCCTCCTCCTCCCTTTCTATTACACCCAACAGACATCTATAATACCCTTGCCTTTCTTCTCTTCCCCATTCTTCTTCTTCTTCTTCCTCCTCCCTTTCTATTACACCCAACATGCATATATTTACCTTTTTTTTTTCTAAATTCATATTAGTGGTCCGCCAAATTTAAAATTATACATTTAGTGGTCCATGAAGTTCAAAACGTTGGCGACCACTGTGTTAGAGAATAGGAGAAAAATATATAATGAAGAAGACAAGATGATAAAAAAACAAGAATTAAGCAGATACAAAGCAATAATGATCGACATTGCATTTAAGTTTTTGAAGATCAAAGTTGACTGTGAAGCAAGACACCAGAAGAGAGTACCACAAGTGAGAAGTATGAGGGAAAAAAAACACTATTAGCATAGAACCTAGTTACACTTAGCCATTTCAACTGTAAACTGATGAGATCTTGCTGCCAATCTAGTACTGTGCCAAAATTTATAAAATCTAGATATCATAGAGCTAAGTTCATCCGAACAATTACCATGAAAGGATTTATAGAAAAAACACAGGGAAGTTACGTTACAGCAATGGGAAGTTGACTGACGTAGAGATGCCAGGTTAGGACCAATAACATTGCAGATTCTTTAGATTTTATCAAGAATCTCTAAATATACAGCAGAGAGCACCAGACTACGTGTGGCAACAACAGTCAAATCATGGATGAATGGTAGACTTATAAATATGTAAGATAGATCCTGGCGAGAAAAAATATCAAGCACGACATAATGAGCCATCTTTCTTAGCTGCAGACTTAGCAATTGATTCAGATTTCCACTTCATGTCAGCTGAAAACGTTTTGTTTTATTTATTTGCCTTTATTAAAAATTCGTGCATTGCAAATGATTTTTACTTTTATTTCATTAATTTGCCAATGATTTTTATTGTTAATATAAAAATAAATTACACTTTTTCATTTTTGTTTAAAGTGAATGCATTGAACAGGACTTATTTAAAAAAAAAAAAGAAAAAAAAAAAAAAGATTTCTGTAATTTCTTGAAAATAATACGCATTTTTTTTTACTGTAAATTACAGGTGATAGTAGGGATGCATATCATAAGTTTAAACAAAATATTTTTTCCATCATTGATTTATAATAATAAATACGTACTTGTTCTAAGAAAGATATCTTTTTTTTTTCTATTTTTTTTATAAGCTTATCACCCCAAGCAAGGCTGGACGCCACTAGCACGCAAGGGGTTACAGAAGGTTTGGAGGAAGAGCAGATAGGAGTGGTAAAGGAGAGGATGTGGTGAAAGATAGTGGATCGATCAAGGCAAGGGGGTTACAGAAGATTTGGAGCGAGAGCAGATAGGAATGAAAGGTGAAAGGATGTGAAGAAGGGAAGTGGATAGATCAAGGCAGCTGGAGATGTCGATTGACGTTACACTTAAATAGTTGGAGATTGTATTTGTCAGGGAAACAGCAATAAGGAAGGGAGTTCCACAGGCGAGATGTGCGTGACATGAAGCTATTGGAGTAGAAGAGACGTCTACATCTAACAGTTTCAACGGTGAAGGGGGTGGGAACGGGATGCCAGACTCGTAGGACGTTTAAATTCATGAGGCCTAGGAACCAGCGAAAGCAGCTCCTCGGAGCAATTCAATTTTCATTTTAAATCCAACAATAATAATTGTAACAAATTTTTGTAAATAAATTTATATTTATCACTAACTGCATTTTTTATTTGGTGAAAAAAAAAAAAAAAATCTACAAAAAGACCAATTTTGAAGAAAAGAGAATATCAAGTTAATTTACTGAAATTTTAATTTTCATCATCATCATCACCACTATCTATTACAGAATCAATATCTAAATTAACATTAAACAAATTATCATTCACAATATTATCTTTGTCCTGTTCAAAATTATCTTCAGCCTCTTTATTCTATTGCCAAAGGATGTCATCCTCAGAGCCATCCATGGCTGTCATGAGACAGCCCTTCTTGAAATTTCTTATACATTTTGACAACATTTTGGCGGGAAAATAAAATGTTAAATTTATCAGGAAAACCGCACAGTAATTTTCAACATTATTTTAGCCGCTTAGTTTTGATTTTATTCTTAATGTCAAGGTTAACAAAATGTCTTCATAATTTTTTTTTTTTTGGGGGACAAAATTTATAGAGGCATATAATACATAGGGGGAGATACATTTCTTAATTTTTGGATCATTTGTTGGGGTGTGTATTATTTATGGGTGCGTATTATTTTTGAGAAATTATAGTAGTTTTACCACTATTTCCAGCTATACCAGCAAAACATTTCTGATCATAACAGACACCTATTTGTGCAGGATATTTCATTTCAATTAAACCCATCAGTTGTAGTCACCTTTGTGTTACTTGGCAGTTTCTTTTCTCTGTGGAGGGCAAATTATTTTCAAGCCTACAGCCTCTTTTCCTTTCCAGATAAAATGCAAACCTCTTGCTATTCTATCACTATTTCCATGGTAAATGTTCAAAATTCTTATTTCCACCAGTTCAGACCTTCAAAGCTAGGACATTCTATGCTATATACACAGTTGTAAGGCCTTGGTAAGAAGAAAATTCAACTACTTTGTGTAACAGGCTCCTGAGAGAATGCTTTTCAGGTCAGCTATTATCTACCCAACATATCCTCATAATCTGCACTTACTTCCACCTCATAAGTTTATGCAAAAACTTCATTCATTAACCCTCTACCTTGAATGGCTCTTGTGCCTTGCATTGAGTGAATATTTAATCCGTGTGTTTTTTTTAAAAAATTTTTTAACAGCTATCAACAGTTTTTGGGTTATTTAAAACCAAAACCTAATTTGTAAGAATAATTCTTTTTTCACTAGTAAATATTGAATTCTTTTTGAGAATAACAAAGTTTTACAAATACCCACCAGTCCACTATTTAACCCAAAGCTGGAGAGAGGAGATGGATCTATAGCTTTCCCAAGGATATTTGCACATAAGTGGAATTTGAACTCAGATCTCTGCTTATTTATTCCAAGCCACTATCCATTAAACTACACCCACATCCAAGCATTTTAGTAATTGATTGATTTGATTTTTTACGGCCTATCAACCCTTTGCAGGTTATTTAAAACCACAAAATATTTTTGGATTGTAAGAATTTTTATTTATTTATTTTTTGGGGGGAGGGGAAATAATGATTTTGTGATATATATAACTTTATCAATTTAATGTTTTACTTTTATTAAAGCCTCATCAGGTATGAGATTATATATATATATATACATACACACACCTGATTTTTAAGTTAGAAGCTCTACATGTTATTTTTACTTTAGTTTTTTCAAATGTTTATTGACCACTTTTTAATACTACTGTTTCCTGGTCTGATCCAACTCTGACCATTAACCTTTTATGTATTATATAAACACACACAATAATATATATATATATATATATATATATATATATATATAAAAAAGAGGTTTTCCTTTTGTAATTTCTTTTATTACTATATAATGAGTTGGATCAAATAACAAAATCAAATATGGATTGGAATCCGACATAATGATAAGGAAACATTTATCAATCTAACATGTTTCACTTTTATTAAAGCTTAATTTTTATTGGTTGATCAGGTTTCATGCACATTCAACTTGTTAAATGTTAGTATAATTTATGGCCTCCCAAATTCAAGGAATTCAAATTATACTAATGTTTGTTTAACAAGTCAAATGCATGTGAAACCTGATTAACCAATGACAAGTATACAACACAAAAGTAAAAATATCAGAATTCCTTTCTTCTTTTTCTCCAGATCTCATTCTCTGATGAGGCTTTAATAAAAGTAAAACATTAAATTGATAAAGTTATATATATAAGTAAATAATAAACAAATTATCAAACTATTATGACCAAAAAAAAAAAAATAGACTATAAAAAATCAAAACAAAAAATCGGACGAAAAATAGCTATAACTGTTATATAACAACAAAAAAATGAAGTATAATAAATTGATCTAAATACACCCAAATATATAAATAAACTAACAACAGATACCGATAAACTAGCCGTTTAGAAAAAAACAAATAAAGATAATCAATCCAAATAAATAAATTAAAAACCGTTCCCACCAAAATAATAGTCAGAACAAACCACAACAATCAACCCCAAAATTCAACAAATAGCTTTATCTTCCCAAACAAAACAAAACTATTAAATAAGCTATATAAACAAAGTTTTATTACGTTAATAAAAACACCGATCAAAATAAAAAAATAATAAATAAATAAATATATAAGTTAAAAAATAAAAATGAATAAAAAACAATCTGACCCAAATAAATAAGCAAATAAACGACTTCCGGTAAAATAACGGCCATAATAGACTACCCACAATAAGCTATATAAACAAATTTTTACTATGTTAATAAAAACATCAATGAAAATAAATAAATATACAAGATAAAAAATAAAAATAAAATTAAATAAAAACAAGCAAAAAATTTGACACAAATAAATAAATAAACAAATAAACGACTTCCGGTAAAAATAACCGCCAAAATAGACTACCCACAATGCACCACTGACCCGTATATATAAATAGCCGAGAAAAATAACAGCACTAGTTGCCTGACGATTGCATCTAGCATGAAACAGACTGTCGCCTCTCAGTGTTGACTTCTATGTTCCCTTTTATATTTACACACGCTCTATCTGATATTGAGCACTTTATCCCATAAATATAGCACACATTAAGACTATATTTCTTCATATATATATATATATATATATATATCTGGAAACAAAAAACAAATAAACAGGAACTTAATATGGTTTCTTAATACATACTCAAAACATTTTACTTGCTTCTTTTATAAAAAGTTTTTAACATGATATAAATTCATACGTATACACACTGGGTGCAGGCATATTAATTTATTTAGATAAGCTTCTATAACTACGAAAATTTAAATATATGTTCTCCTATATTTAAGCCCTTTACTTTGGGCAGATTTCAATTCATCTGCTTACACAAGATGTGAATATATCATTTGCTTCTTAGTCTACATATCAAGTGCTGTTATTTGGTACACCACAAGAACAAAATTTTAAATCCTATGTAAAACCTTATTGATTTCAGATATTTCTCAATTTTATTAATTGTTAAATTTTCAAAATAACCAGTGTTTCTAAGATTGCCATTGTAACAATTTTTCATTGTTTTTTTTTTTCAGTTATTCTGATGATGTTCTTAGTGAATAAAATAAAATTTTAAACACTTAACTAGTTTTTATATATTCCCTCTCATATATTTCAAAACAATATAAATAATTTAAAATCAAATTATTCCATAAATAGATTGTCAAAAGATACTGGATCCTTTGTAGCAGGGATACTCTTCTTCAGTTAAAAGATTGTACTATATTACATGGCATCAGTATCAGGAAAGTAATCCCTTACCGGACTTATAAGAAGTGGACTTCTAAAGGCATTAGTACAAATTCAATGCACACTACCTCAGCTGAAATTTGAATCTGGTTTGCTTGTTATATTTCCCATGTCATCAACTCCACAGGAATTATCTAGATCTTTTTAAAAACCTGTTGATACAATTCAACTCTTTCAAAATTTTGATTGTTATAAATACTATAAACACATAAGTGGTCATTTTTAAGTGTCCATTATAAAGGATATCATGCATGCGTGTTATTTTGTTCTTGAAGGTGGTACAGAAACCTTGATTAAACCTTGATTAAATAATAACAACCACAGATTAGCTAGAAAAAAAAAAAGAAAAAAAGACAATCATACCATAAGGAAAACAGGCCCAAAACCTGATAAAAACAATTTTAGCATCAAAATTTTTCTTATTAAGAGGAAAGATCAAAGTATTTTTGCATATTTTGTTAAGTTATTTATTCCTTTCTTGCACATTTAAAATTTTGGTTAAAAATATTTTTTTTCTTTGTCAGCGGTTGGGCCAAAGAGCTTAGTATGGGAAATTTAGCATTTTCTTTTTTTGTTTACATAGGAAAATGTTGAAATAAAATGTAAAAAGTGGTCTTGTGCAGCCATGTCTTTGCCCTGTCCTCCCTTTCTCATTTTGATAGAGTTCAAAATCACTTACATGGTCTTGTTGGGTGAAGACTTATTCTGTACTCTATAACCTCAACATTGCAATCATCACTTTCCCCCTAATCTTCATCACCCCGGCTCCTCTTGCTTTCATATCACATACCTCATTCATTACCATTATGACTGTAACCCTCTACCTTCAGTGATTCTTGTATTGGGTGAAATTTAGTGATTTATGGAAGAAAGGAATATTCTCTCCATTTGCATGTCACCCATTATGTGCATTATTATGTCCATGATATAACAACACTGTAATACAAGGACAGAACGACAGCAAGGCCTCTGATCATGGGGTTTTGAGAAATGTGGAACCACCTCTTAATTTCTGTTGTTTCCAGGTCCACCCTGACCTACAGTAGTAGCATTTGTTTGGGTTCTAGCTATGGGCAGATAGTTAAACCCCAAACTGTAGTCAAAAGAATATGAAAGTATAAAAAAGATTTTTATAGTAAAAAATACTACATTTTGGAAATAACACACACACACACACTATTTACATTGTTCGGACTATTGTCCTCACCTCTGACGCCATGTTTATCACGTTTCAGCCGTTGTATGCTCCGGCCTTCTTCAGGTGGTTAGAATGTTCAACATTCCAACCACCTGAAGAAGGCAGGCGTGTACAACGGTGACAAAGGTGAGGACAATAGTCCGAATAATGTAAATGACAGAATAGAATAATAATGTAAATAGTGTACATTATACCTCATCTTAAAAATATAGACAGATTATATATTTTAAATAAAAACAGATTGCTTTAAGGTTCCATATAATAAATTATTTCACCACAGCCCTTTTAAAGGACAGTGGATCATCAGATTTATTTCCAAATGTTGAAATGAAAAAATGAAAATATATTTACACATTTATGACGGGCAATAATAAGGAAACTCACGAAGTGGGGGCAGTGTAGGCGGGGTAGAGAGACAGCATTGAGTTAGATGTAACATTTCTATTGTTTCAAATTTAAATTTTCGCTGAAATCTAGACATTGACACTTTAAATCTGTTAACGGAAGTTATATCTTGATATAGGAAGTGGGATGGACAAAGACGTATATAAAGAAAAAAAGAAAAGAACAAAAAAGGAAAAAAAGAAAAAGAAAAAAAGAGAAAGAAGTTGTAAAAAAGTGTCATTAACTTCTATTGGAATAGGCGTTGTTTTTTTCTTTACTTTAAGATTTCGTAAATTTTTCAGTTTAAACAGTCTAAGCCATTTAATTATATGTTAAAGTTTTTTAAAAAACCTTATTACGGACATTTTGGGGATTTAATGTGAAATAGTCGATTAAAAAAATATAGAGTTTTACATTAAAACACTAGAAACTTTTTCTCAAATATAAGTTTACATCTAGAGTAGTAAGTGATTATTAAGGTGATATCTTTATCAGTTTGAATTTTATTTATGAGATTGATTAGTGACTATTTTTACATTGGTAAATTCTATTACTTAAAATTTAGTATTAATTTAATATGGAGTGGCATTTTAACACAATATTAGAGATCATGCTCCATCATATATTGTAAACACATGATCTCTAATATTGCGTTAAAATGCCACTCCATATTAAATTAATACTAAATTTTAAGTAATAGAATTTACCAATGTAAAAATAGTCACTAATCAATCTCATAAATAAAATTCAAACTGATAAAGGTATCACCTTAATAATCACTTACTACTCTAGATGTAAACTTATATTTGAGAAAAAGTTTCTAGTGTTTTAATGTAAACTCTATATTTTTTTAATCGACTATTTCACATTAAATCCCCAAAATGTCCGTAATAAGGTTTTTTTAAAAAACTTTAACATATAATTAAATGGCTTAGACTGTTTAAACTGAAAAATTTACGAAATCTCAAAGTAAAGAAAAAAACAACGCCTATTCCAATAGAAGTTAATGACACTTTTTTACAACTTTTCTCTTTTTTCTCTTTTTCTTTTTTCCTTTTCTTTTTTTCTTTATATACTTCTTTGTCCATCCCACTTCCTATATCAAGATATAACTTCCGTTAACAGATTTAAAGTGTCAATGTCTAGATTTCAGCGAAAATTTAAATTTGAAACAATAGAAATGTTACATCTAACTCAATGCTGTCTCTCTACCCCGCCTACACTGCCCCCACTTCGTGAGTTTCCTTATTATTGCCCGTCATAAATGTGTAAATATATTTTCATTTTTTCATTTCAACATTTGGAAATAAATCTGATGATCCACTGTCCTTTAAAAGGGCTGTGGTGAAATAATTTATTATATGGAACCTTAAAGCAATCTGTTTTTATTTAAATTATTAGCTCCGATTTACATTTAGCTCTCTGGATTCTATCCTCATTGGGTCTTCCCATACGGATTACCTAGTTTTTCGTAAACTAAATATATATATATATATATACAGAAATATAGTCTTAAAGTGTGCTATATTTATGGGGTAAAGTGCTCAATATCAGAGATAGAGCGTATATATATATATATATATATATATATATATAACTAGCAATATATCTTGACAAATACCCTCTTTACAAAATATATCAACGAAACCTGATCTACAAACTGATTTCTTATAAAGAACACATATTCTATTCAGATGAACCCATCCTAAAAATCTTTTTGGCATTAAGTAACCCATTGAGGTTGATATGCTGTAAAACAAAATGGATCAAACCAAAGGACAGAATAGAATGTCTGAAAGAAAAGGAATGACAAACAGGCTTTGTTACCAGAGAGAGTTTTATATCGCTAAGTCATTCACAAAATTATATATGCATATTTACATGCATCCCACACAGACAAACTATAACACATGCATACCACACAAGCAGTGTGACAATAAGGAAGAGATAGAGGGTTTTACTTGTAATAATTCTCAATGAGAATTTGAGCTGCTGGAGGATTCTTCTGTGTTTCTAGAGAAGCCATGTTTAAGATTCTCAAATTGAGATTTGAGGGTCAGATTTAGCTTCTAGGTGGTTAGGACATATTCCTCAAACAGGAAACATAAGGCCTGCAAACTGGAAAGAATTTCTATATCTGGTGAAGATATATTCCTAAAGGAAAACTGCATTATGAGTTGACACTTTGGCAGTTTGCTGACTGTGACCATTTTCATCATATTCTTAAGCAGACATCATATGACTTCACCTTAACCAAAGGGAGATAATCGCCTTTTATATTCCTACATTAGTATAAAAAAAAAAAAAAAAAAGGATTATGTATCAGCTAAAAGAAAGGAAAAGCAAAAGTTACTTTAGAATTTCAATCCATATTTTTATATAACATGCTGCCGAGTAAAGCAGAATCATTTAAATTTTTTGTTACATTGGCCAATGCATTTTTACAGCAAAAATAGTGGTTTATATACAACATCGTTCAGAAAATACATGTACACACAAATTTATCTGAGCATAAAATGAGTTTCCAGTGCTATTTTTTCACCATACTAGGGAATCTTGTTACTCACTCAACTCCTTATTACTCGTATTTTCATGACTTAATATCTTCATGAAAATTTCCATTTAGATAGTAAGTAGCATGGCAGTAGAGGTTGAACCACCCTACCAATAAAACCATAATTTTTTTTTTCCTTGTTTCAGATAGCAGCTGAGTGGTAGTCTGGCAAAATAGCCTCTAACATGAATATATAAAAGCAAGATGCATCATCAAATTCCTTCCAGTGGATTTGGTTTGTTGGTGTCCTTTTTATGTGCACATGCATGTGTGTGTGTGTGTGTGTGTGTGTGTGTGTGTGCATGGTAGGCCAAAGAGAAATTTGAAAAGACAGAATACTACTACTACTATTAATATTAGCACTGCTTTGGTTTGTTTTACAGCATATCAACACCTCAATGGGTTATTTAATATGGACAAGATTTTTGCTGCTGGTAATATTTGTTTTCTTCAAAAATGTATTGCTGGTATTAAAACCTCGTTTTATACTTTCATAGTGTATTGACCCCAGTTTGGGGGGTTAACTATTTGTCCATAGTTGGGACCCCTAACAGGTGCTACCACCTGGGAACACCAGCAATTAAGAGGTGGTTCCATGCTCCTCAAAACCTCCTGATCAAAGGCCTTGATCAGATGTAGCTTGTTGTCTTATCCAGGACACTTTGCAGTGGAGAAAAATTGCACCCACTGCCATTGAACAGGGCTTGCAGAATATTTTTGGAGATTAATAAGTGAATGTGAATATTTAGTTGGTAGGTAATATGTTTTAGCATTGGTGATGGCAATATTTGTAACAAGCCATGAGGGATGTTTAGATACTTTGTACCACAATATGCTTTAAGGAATTAAAAAAAAAAAAAGAAGATTTTCTACATTTTGGATCCTTTTCTTGGTTTAGATATGAATTGTCCAATATCTGCGTATTTGCAGCTATTGTTAACCATTATCAAAACCTTGTGCTATGTCCCCAGTTTCTTCATTTACAAGTATTGTTTTTTTTCCTTGTATTCATGCGATAGTTTGCATTGCCTGTCTTTTCTTAATTATTGAAATACACTATTTGCCTCTAAATTTAATAACATTTTATCGATGTTGGGTTTGTTTATATTTGTAGTTGTTTTTTTGTTTTGTTTTTACAGTTTATGTGATATGGTATCTGTGTTATTTGTAAGGATTTGGGGGGGGATTTTGTGCTTTTTCATTCTATTGGTTGGTGATATTTGATTTAATTAAACTATTATCAGATAAATGGCATGTGTGTATGATAATTCGATTGTTGTGAAACCAACAGATGTGTTATTTGAATTGTTATTCCATATCTATTTTCCACAGCAAAAACAAAGGCAAGAGTTCAAAAATCAAATAGCAAAACATGCCTTCAAAAAGCTAAGTAATGTATTAAGAAACAGGAAAATTTTGCTAGAAACACAAAAAAGAGTAGAGAAAAGTACTGAACAGTAATGTAATATTAGTCCTCCTATATGGCAGTGAATTTTAAACAATCCCCTCACAGATGAAGAATAGACTTGAGGCAACAGATATGTGGTTCTACAGTAGGATGGTGAGAATATCAGACTAAATATGTGAGTAATGAAGTTTTATGGAAAGTGGAAATAAAAAGGGTGATTATATTTACAATCAGAAAGTTGAAATTTCTAGGGCACATAATGAGGAAAGAGGGATTGATGAATTTGACACTCACAGGATACTGTAGGCAAGAAGGGCAAAGACGAACAGTGAATAATCTACTTAACAAGCTTGTATAGATGGATGGAAGAATAGGGAATGGGAGGGATAGTAAAAAGACAAACATTGCTAAGAGCTACAAAGGATAGGAAGTTGTGGAGAGCTATGATCACCCTACTTAACGAGCTTGTGTAAATGGGTGGCAAAACAGGAAATAAGAAAGAAAGTAAAAAACATTTCTAAGAGCTAAATAGGATAGGAAGTTGTGGAGAGCCATGATCACCCACATCCTGAAGGGGCATGGCACATAGAAGATCCTGTACCAACCAGTCTAGCTCAGACCTTGCTACTGAATGTTGAAGAGGATGTTGAAAGGAAGTTCAAAAGTGCAACCTCCTCCCCTCATTTTTTTTTTTTTTTTTTTTTAAGTCATTTCTCTCCAAGCAAGGTGATAATGCCACTAAGACGTGAGGGGTTACTGAAGGTGAAAGATGAGAAAATGTTAGTGAGGATAAAAAAACAACAACAAAAGAACAGTATTCAAGGAGACAGAAGCTAGCAATAGATGCAGCATTTAAAATATTGAACATTGTAGATGACAGGAAAGCAAGTAGGGGGAAGAGAGTTCCACAATCGTGAAGTGTGAGAAAAACTATTAGAATAGAATTTACAGTTACATCTCGCTATTTCAACAGTAAAATGATGTGACCTAACTACCAATCTAGTTGCCACCTTCTATGTACCCTACAGAGCACAGGCAATCATGACTCCATATTTCCTATCCTTTGTAGCTCTTAATAAATTGTCTTTTTGTTATCTCTCTTAAACCTTGCCCTGCCATCCACTTACTAAGTAGGTTACGTAGTTTTCCAGTCTCTTGCCCTCAATCTGTCCTGCGAGTATCAAGTTTTCCAAGCCCTCTTTCCTTATATGCCCTTGAAATTTCAACTATTTCTGATAAGTATAAGTGTACTTTTTGCT
Source organism: Acanthosepion esculentum (assembly GCA_964036315.1). NCBI lineage: Eukaryota > Metazoa > Mollusca > Cephalopoda > Sepiida > Sepiidae > Acanthosepion > Acanthosepion esculentum. The sequence continues at coordinate 83,403,008 of OZ038502.1, forward strand.
TTCACTTTCCACTTCATGGTTGCTCACATGTTCAGTCCATGGTATTCTCAGCATCCTTCTGTAGAACCATATTTCTGTTGCTTCAAGTCTCTTCTTCATCTGTGAAGTAGATTGTTCCACATTCACTGCCATATAGGAGGACTGATATTATATAACAATCCAGTACTCTTCCGAAAGAAAAGTGTATACATTTTTGAAAAAAAAAAAAAAAAAAAATATTACCAGCTATACATTTCTCAAAAAAAAATATTACCAGCAATAAAAATTTTGAAGGCATTAAATAACCCATTGAGGTTGATATGCCATAAAACGAAACAAACCAAATGAATCAGGCAACTCCACAGCGTAAACAAATGCTAGCTTTCATGGCATCTAGCAAGGTTGCTACACAAATTTTCAGTGACATGAGACATCAGGTGATGTCTCACACAATCAAAAGTTTGTGAGCACCCCTGCAATGAGTGATATCCATCCCTTCTCTCTGTAGAAGTCAAATGACTTACCTGCTAACATGGCTGCCTTTTTGTGTCTTGCAGTAAAAGCAAGCCAGCTAATTTTACCTCATTTATAGGAGAGTACCTAATACAGCATGTGGGTTCCCAGACGTGTCTACATCTTCAGTCAACCGTGAATGGACGGACATCGCTTCTGCTTTCTGGATCAAACAGATCACAACGTGGGCAGGAAGCAGGATTAAATCAGCAGACTGGTCGAATAATTTACAGATGCTCAGGGGACCTATGGCCACGCCCTTAAGTTCGGTTAGAACCGAGTAGACACCTCAACCCAGAGAGTGAGACATCGGAGGTTGATGGGCTGGTGTGAAAGTGCTAGACTGGATGCCGTAAGCAGTTGGACAATTTCCCTGCTGACTTCCGATGTTAAAACTCAAAAGTTATTTGGAGTCATCAGGGATAGCATGGAAGAAGCTCTAAAAACCCTTCAAATCAGTCCAAAAATACCCACCGGAAGAACAAATGCATTATGGGATATATTACTAGCAACTGAGCAAAATTGTCTGGAAACATTTTAACACCCAAGAACTTAGGTTTGCAGATGGAGTACATGGGCACCCACAGGACAAAGGTGACCATACATGAAGTGCCTGTAGATATCCCAGAGGAGAGAATGGGGGGGCCTATTTCGCCAAATATGGTGAAGTCCATGAAGTAAAGGCCCTCATAAGCAAAACAGGAATAGCGACAGGCGACATGGTGAATTGAAAAAAATTTTTGGAGCTATGCCGAATATTCTGGTTTGCCATGACAAACGGATGCTGGTGGTCGTGGAGGGCAGGAGACCATATTACTGGTCGTGTAGTGCTTCAGGGCACATGGTCAAGGAGTGCCCTGGTAAAAAGCACAAAACATCTGCCCTGTCCAGCAGCAACAGCAGTGGTTGCGACGCCAGCAGAGGAGGGGGTCAACCACAGAATCGCCTGAGGGAGCCTGGAAGGAGGTAGGAATGGGTCAGAAATCCCCTAATGTTCTGTCTCCACAGGACATATCCCAACCAAAGAGGCAACAAGCACCAGACAAGCAGCAACAAAAGGAGGTGCAGCCTCCAAAAAAGGTGCAGGAAAAGCAGCCGCAGCAGCAACACCACCAAGAGCAAAAACAGCAACAACAGATAGAAACGGCAATGACGGTGGAAAAAATGCCTCCATCTCGGGCAGCATCTCTTAAAAGAAGCAGAGAGGATAAAGAGGAAGATGAACCTCAGCAAATGCACTCTGGCCGTAGTAGGGCGGAGAGTGTCATGGACAGAACCAGGTCACTCTCCGTCCCTGCCTCGCCAAAAGGAGTCATGGTCCTGCCAAAAGCAAGGAGTCTCTCTACTTTCCCTTCCTGTGTTCTGTCCCCCATTCCCTCCATCTCCTCACTCAGTTCACTATCCACCCCCCTCACACATCCACTTCTCCTCCCCACCCTTCAGGGGGAGAAAAAGAACAAAGTTGTACCTGGGCCCAGATACCATATGTAAAGTGGATAAAGAGGAGTTTAAAAAGGGCCTGTCGAAACAAAAAAAAAAAAAAAAAAAAAAGACCCTTTTAAGACCCCTATTGAAACTGGAAAAAGTGGAAGGAAAGTCTGTCGATAATCACATGTGGGAGGGACACAGGACGTTACTTAAAGATTTGGAGCCACCTGTTCGAGGCAAAGAAAGCCTATCCGAACATCAGGATAATGGAACTCAAAAATGAGAATTTGAGAAAACTTAAGCAATTTTGTGCGGGGAGGGTCCCGGTTTTGCTCGGACTGTTAAACTAATATACCCTATGGACATTGGTGGTATTATCCTAGATGGTCAGAGGACAATGGAGTTGGGAACAGGGAGTCTAGGACAATCTGTCAGGGTCCTTTCCACCGCAGATTTCCGCCCAGTATGTGAGTAGGTTTTTTGCTGACTTTCATTTTTTGCAGGCCTAAATGATGTCAATCAAGTTAGCCAGTCTGAATGCAAAAGGCTTGAGGGATCGGGGTAAGGCAGCCCACCTTCTCCAGGATCGTGTGTGCTGGATAACGACTGTATTCAGCATATGGGGAACGACTGGCCAGAGAAGTTTTTGCTGGTTAGACGTACTCTTGATGCAAAGGTGGACCTTGTTCATACTGAGGCTGAGAGCTGGTTGATCGTGGCTGATATTGCCGTGAAAAGTGGTTCGTTCCGAGTCATTGCGGTTTATGTGCCCAACGACCATGAGGAGCAGGTCTTGTTTTTTTCAGCGGTTGGGGCCGTTCCTGGTGGATTCAACATGCCTAGTGCTAGGGGGACTGGAATGCGATCCTGGACCCCAAGTTAGACGGGGGCAGGGAGCTAGTGGGTGGAAGGGCGATCATAGCCTGGTTGATCTGATCAACGATTTTGATCTCGTTGATAGATACAGGGTTGATCACCCTGGGGGGATGTGGACTTGGACTCTTAATTGGCTTTTTAGCCGGGTAGTTAGCTACCTGGATAGAATGTTAGTTAGAAGAGCTGATGTAGACTTGTTAGATTGTCCCAATTTCCACTGGGTAGGCTATTCGAATCACAAACTTGTTCGTGCCCGGATAGCATTAGATCATAGAATGGCTGGCTACTGGAAGTTCAATCTGTCCTTACTGGACAGGCGGGACTTCCAGGAGCAGCTAACTAGCTTAGTGCAGCAAGAGCTAGTGGGGACAGTTATTGGGAATAAGTGGTGGGAGAGACTTAAGGATAGGATTAGGTCCTTCACCACTGATTTCAGCAAACAGCTCACCCTAGATAGAGCTGAGAAGGTGAAGACGCTTAAGGCTAGTTTTTCCTGGGTGATGGCGAGGGCGGTGTCCCCTAGAGATAGCCGTAGATAGGGAGGCCCTGGAGCATTTGAATAGCGAGTGCGACATGGGTCAGGTAATTAGATATAGGTTAAGCAAGATGTCTTCCCAAGCTGTGAACATGGGCGCAGATTTGCATAAGGAAGAGATCCATCGAGGTTCCGATCGTTACATTCATGAGGTTAATTCCCCAGAGGGGCATACTCTTTGGGCCACTGACAACATGTGTCAGGCATTTTGCCGGCATTTCGAAAGCCGGTTTACCAAGGAGGCTAATCTCCAAGTTTCGTCAGTTCGTCAGGGTTGTCCCACTGTCGCCCCCTACTCTATGCTTTGGCATTGGAGCCTCTCCTTCACCGGCTAAGGGACAGGGTAAGCAGTCCAGCCCTACATGAAATCGCTGTTCCTGGAGGGGCTTGAGCCAGGGTTTCCGCATACGCCGATGTCGTATCTGCTTTCATGTCGTCCTGCAGCGACATTGAGGCAGTACTGAAGGCGTTTGATCGGTACAAAAAGATGATGGGCCAAGATTAACTGCGACAAGTTGTCCGGCTTGTGGTTGGGTCCATGGAAGTGGGTCAATCTTCAGGGGCCTTCGGTTGGACGGATGGTCCTGTCTGCATTCTTGGAGTGTGGTTTGGACCTGACCTCCAGCTGGAGAAAAATTGGTCTGAAGTATGAACAAAGGTCGACGTGGCCGGTCAAACTTGGCATTGATGGAGGTTGTTCATGAAGGGCAGGGCAGAGGCGTGTGCCACTTATGTTTTCCTGATTGTCCTTTATCGATTGTCCATACTTCCTCTCTGTAAAGACCATAGGAAGCCGCTCGAGTGCTCACTATCCTCCATTTTATGGAGGTGATGCAAGCATCAGGTTGACAGATTAGTCTGTGCACAACGTCCATATCATGGGGGCTGGGAATGCCACAAACTCGCCTTGAGTTTGGCTTTTCTATGCCGCGCATTGACAAGAGATTCGATTATGGCGGGGATCGTTGTGGACGCTTTCCCTTACCTTACTATCAATCTCCCCATCTCGCAGGTTGAGCGCCATCATAAACCCCAGGATCAATCGGATTTCCTTCGGGAGTGTCGGTCGGCCTTGTTGGCTGTTCCTCGGTCCAGTGACCTTTCTCAGTCTAGGGAGGTCTTCTATCGTCATCTAGTGGAGGGGGGTCGTGAAGGATTCTCTATGTGAGTGGATCAACTTGTCGGAGGAGGAGTTTCGCTTTTTCTGGTCTTGGGCGCCAGCGGTGGATTATCTTAGTATCTCTGAGTTTTACTTACCTGGCGATTGGCTCAGTATTGGCTGCCTCTCAATGATAATGTCTTTATACAGGGTTTGGCAGATTTGTCAGACTGAACAGTGTGGCCTTGGTCTAGAAGAAATGGTTTTGCACGCCTTCTACCATTGTCCCCGGGTCTGCCCCTTATGGGACCATGTCAATGAGTTGACAGCTTGTCTCGCTCCTGAAAAGCTTGTGCTCATCAATTGTGCATACACATGTGACAATGTGTCGCCCCCCGTATTCTGGGATGAAACGAATGGTGTTTCTGACGCTGCTGGCCACGGCCTGAATGGTTATTTGGATGACGCGACAGGAGGAAGTTTTGCAAGGCAACCATCTTTCTCATCAGGATCTGATTCAATTCTTTGAGCATCAGCTCAAGATGAAGTTCAGAACTGATAGAAAACACTTGCATTCAACAGTCTTTAGCGAAAGGTGGGTGACCGAGGCCAGCTTGGTTCATTTGAACAGGACTAGCCTTGACTTTCTCTTTTAGGTCAACCTACGTCACATCGGGGTGATTTCCTGTGGAGCCCTCCCCCTGGTTAGGTTAGACAAGCCTTGTGTACCTAGTTAAGGTGAGCAAGTGTTGTTCCCGGCCACATCCTTGGTTATGATCCAGGTTGAGATTCCCAACCCTCCCCAGTTTGTTTTGGCCCCATTTTATCTCAACTGGGTCAGCTTTTTATTTCCCCATGTTTGTATAATTTTTTATCCTTTTCCCACTCCCTTAGCGAGAGAGCCTCTTGATTTTTCATTATTAGATTTTTAAGTATAATTTAATATTAAAATTTTATGGTATGGGGTGTGTTTTGTAGGTCCCCCTTGAGAGGATGGATTATTGTGGTGTATGGAGGATCGAGTGGTGACAGATGAGTTTTTATGGTGAATGTGGAAATTGTAATGAGTGAATGGGTCATGAATCGGATTAGCTAGGTATAGGATAGTTAGTGTCGACCAGCCTCAACCCCTCCCCTTTTTTAGGCCATGTGGCACAATTGTATATTTCATACAATAAATATTCCAGTGTCAGACCACTTGCAAGCTAACCAATATTCTACACTATTACATAGCTGCTGTCTCCACTTTCCCCCTGCGTCCTGGGTATGACGATAAACTACATCCGCGTCCTGGGTATGACGATAAACTACGTCCAACCGAAAGGCCGTCAATCCGATCAATCGGCAGGTCATGTCATGCCCCATCACATCTAACCCATCCCAAAACAACTACAACTTACAATTAACTTTCCCTCCCAAACCTTACACTAAATATACTAACACCTTACCCCTAAAATGTGATGGGAAACGATGATGTTGCCAGCTATACGTTTTTTGCCAGCTATACGTTTTTTTGAAACAATGATGTTGCCAGGGATACATTTTTTTTAAACAATGATGTTGCCAGGGATACATTTTTGATATATCTAGTAAATACTGAATCTGGCATTAAATAACCCATAGTGGTTGATATGCCATAAAACCCCAAACAAACAAACTTTACCCCTTTTCGAAATCAAATTGATGCCAGATCAATTAACAGACATTCCAGGCAGGATTTAACAGCATATATCACAACCTCTTCATTTTGCACCAGGATCTTCACAGTGTGAGAGTATTTGCCTTATCTGACTCTTCTATACCACTGCTAATCACAGAAAATACCCACCCCCCAATGCACAGATTCTGCCTCATTCATCAGTTTCCAGACACCTCTGTGGAACTGGTGATTCTGTCGGCTTTGTTCCAATTCAATTTGATGAGTGAAACATTCAGCATTAATGCCTAATCCTTAACCAACTCCAAGAAGGTTTGCGGCCACCGCCCGATCAGCATCTCGCAGCCTTAGTGCTCACTCTGGCTTTGCCTGTCAATCTGTTCATCACACACACACACACACACACACACACACACACACACACACACACACACTGAATCAGCTTTTAAACGTACATTCTTAGCTTCCCAGTGTACAGCAAGGTGTACCCCCTTTATAATAGCATCTCGCTCTACAATATCAATATGTTGTGCGTCCGACTCTGGGCGCATCCGACATATATCTTCAATAATTGACCCCCATGATTCAAACAAGACTCCAGTGGCCAAAGAATTTGCTTCAACCCACACATCAAGTTCTTTGCTATCAACGCACCACTTGCCTCTATATAGGTCACTTTGCCTCACCCTGTTAATAGTCTCTGTCAGAATCCTTTTCACCAGAGCATTGTCTGTGCGATCATCCTACCAGTCAGTCATAGAGGAATCACATGTTCTGGCTGCTTCACTTTGCACATCCATCAAACAAGTTCTGCATTTTCTATCCATGCAATCACGTTTGGCCTGGACACTGATATCAAACTTTCCCTCGGACATAGTTTGCAATATAGCCGAATTAGCTTGTCGTCAAATTATCAAAATTCTTTTCCTTCACTCCTGTCACATGGGCAGTGTCCCTTCAACTCCCCAGTGTAAACAAATGCTGACTTTTATGGCATCTAGTGAGGTTACTACACAAATTTTTCATCACATAAGACACCAGACCAGTCTATGCAGATTGAGTCTCCCATGCACAATAAAAGGCAATCTTATGTTGCTTACATTGGAGGACAGGTTGGGTTATATGTCTAAATTCATGTGGACGAGGTACCGAGGAGGAAAGCTCATTAGAAAAATTTCTATGAAAATATTTATAGAAACGATACAGAGAAATCATGTCATGGTGATGGGAAATTGACTGAAGCCGAGATGCTAGGTCAGGACTGATAACATCACAGACCCTTCTTTGGATTTTATGAAGAATCTTGAGATACAGCAAGAACACCAGACCAGATATGGCAGCAATATTCATGGTATTCTCAGTATCCTCCTGTAGAACAACATTTCTTTTGCTTCAAGTCTCTTTTTCATCTGTGAGAATGACGAAAGAGAGAATGACGAAGAAGAAAAAAGAAAAGAAAGAAAAAAAAATTCTTACAATCTAAAAATATTTTCTGACTTTAAATAAGCTGCAAAGACTTGATAGCTGTGGAAAAATGAAGTTGTAAAAAAATGAATCAAAAATTTATTGTTGCCCATGTGTTCGGTCGATAGTATTCTCGGCATTCTTCTATTAAAACACTTTCCAGAGTACTACATCTAAATTCATGCAGACACGGTACCATCTGAGAGATGGTCCAATATTCATTGCCATAGAGGAGGACGGATCCTTAATTGTAATATTTGGATAATTTGTAAGAGTTCTTCGATTACATTCAACTCTAGCCGACAGTTTCTTTGACCATATCCAAGTTTATTTGTAGTACTATTTTCTCCCCAAACTTCTGGGATGAGCAGTTATCAGTATTTATAATCTACAAAGGTAGATATTGCATCTAGTTCTTATTTTTACTACTGCACATTCATTGCCCAGCCTGTTCCCAATGATCCCAAGCTCATGCTGCCCGGCTCAGAGATTGAACTCACAATTACTATACCACCAAATTCATGAACCAATACTTTAATTCACTAAGCTAGTGTTCTGTGGGACAATACTCTGTGGAATGTTTGACTGCACTTACTGAAGTTTTGAGAAGTGACAGCAAATCTTCTACAGCAGCAGCTGTAACACAAGAAAAGGTTCAGTGAGTGCAGACAAGCATAAATAAAAGCAGCAGTGCTCAGCAGCAGGTAGGTTAGGTGTAAGGGTCTAAGTTTCCCTTGCACACACTTTCTGGAAAGAGCAAGCTACTGAACTTGAAAAACCTATTTACATGAAAAATTGTTTTAAGACAAAGATTTTATAAACTTCAACTGAAAGTAATACAAGTGGTTTGGTCAATGAATACCGAATGTTTCCTTATAAGGAAATTGTAGTCAGTTTCTTCGGGCTTGTAATAAGGTTCCCCTATCCTTTTCCCTCCAACCTTCAAAGCAGCATAAATCAACCAATCCAACAACATTTCTCCTGTTCGTAACTGCCGCCACACGTCTCTGTCGCTTCTTTTATTTACTTTAGATTGAGTGACAGTTCAAATTTACATACATAGAAAACAGAGCCTTGCAAAAATATCTGCGTCCAAGATCTATCTTTTTTTTTTTAAATATACAGCTAGTAAAGCCACCATTTTCTTTTTGGGAATATGCGATAGACATCCTAAACTGACTACAAGTTCTTTTGGCACTTACCACTCCACAACCGATTCAATGTTAATACCCTAGTTCGGGTTCTTCCACTGGCCCATCTGTTGTAGAGTGAGTGGAAAAACCAGAGGTCATTTGCCAACTATGCAAATTGAAATAGCCAGCAACAGTAATTCCTTTGAGGCAATGCAGGGGGCACATATGCTGTGTACCACTAGCTTAAAGAGGAAGAAAAAACTGTAGTCCGTTTCCTCTGGTTTGTAGTAAGGTTCCCTAATCTGTTTCCTCCAAAAGAGTAGCGCAAGTCAAACAATCCAACAACATATGTCTCCTGTCCACTACTGCCATTGGACTTCTGTCGCCTCTTTAAGCACGGTTTATAGATTAAGTAACAAAGATAAGTTTTTATTAAGTAACATTTCAAACTCCAACAGAAAATAATACAAGTTGTTTGATCAATGAATGCCTGATATTTCCTTATATTGAGCAAAAGTTCAAATTTGCATATTTGAAAATAGATTCTCCCAAAAGTCCGACTTGGAGATCTACCTATTTTTAAAAAAATACAGGACTCATAAAGCTGCCATTTTCTTTTTTGGAGAATATTTTACACACGAGACATGTCTAAATCCATTTGTGTCCAGGAGGTAACCCATTTTCTCTGATGTTACAGAAACGACCAATATTACCATTTTTAAATGATGTAAGGACACAAAAAGCAATCATCTCTTTGGAGATGCGGTCATGTGGGTCAAGTAATGGCCGCTTATCTTACATGGATGATATCCGAGACAATTGGTAAAAAATAATCAGCAAAAGTTTTCAAATCGTGACTGTTTGGCTCTCCTCCACCTTGTGTTTCAAAGCAACATAATAAACAACTGATGGTTGCCCAACATTAAACACACTTAAATCACTTGAGATTGTTTTGAGCACTATGGTCGGATATGGCCTATTTCCTCCATCAACATAAAGGCCCATTTTTAAATAATGTCTCTAAACTAAAATATTTGCTAGATTTGAACTTTGCTATTATAATGCCTGGACGAACAAAAGCTAAAGCTGAATAGTGCTGATAATGATACATTTTTATTATTATTATTATTATAATATAGAAAAATCATAAGCTTTTAAGTGAATGTGGGGGCAAGAGGAGACAAGGGGAGACAAGAGGAGACAAGAGGAGACAAGAGGAGACAAGAGGAGACAAGAGGAGACAAGGGGAGACAAGAGGAGACAAGGGGAGACAAGAGGAGACAAGAGGAGACAAGAGGAGACAAGGGGCAAGAGGAGACAAGAGGAGACAAGGGGCAAGAGGAGACAAGAGGAGACAAGGGGCAAGAGGAGACAAGAGGAGACAAGGGGCAAGAGGAGACAAGAGGAGACAAGGGGCAAGAGGAGACAAGAGGAGACAAGGGGCAAGAGGAGACAAGAGGAGACAAGGGGCAAGAGGAGACAAGAGGAGACAAGGGGCAAGAGGAGACAAGAGGAGACAAGGGGCAAGAGGAGACAAGGGGCAAGAGGAGACAAGGGGCAAGAGGAGACAAGGGGCAAGAGGAGACAAGAGACAAGAGGAGACAAGGGGCAAGAGGAGACAAGGGGAGACAAGGGGCAAGAGGAGACAAGGGGAGACAAGGGGCAAGAGGAGACAAGGGGAGACAAGGGGCAAGAGGAGACAAGGGGAGACAAGGGGCAAGAGGAGACAAGGGGAGACAAGGGGCAAGAGGAGGCAAGAGGAGACAAGAGGAGACAAGAGAGAAAAGAAAGGACAAATATAAATACCTTTGATTCATACTAACGAATTGGGATCAAATACTGACCAAATATTGATTGGAATTTGACAATGATAGGATATATTAGGTTGGTGCAAAAATAATGATGTTTTTTAACATGATCTTGAACGTCAAAAAACGTCATTATTTTTGCACCAACCTAATAGAACAAATAAGAAACGTTTATCAATCTAACATGTTTTACTTAAAGCTTCATCAGAGAATGAGATATGGAGAAAAAAATCTAGTATTTTATTTTTGTTTTGCTTGATTTTCATTGGTTCAGCAGGTTTCATGTGCATTTGACTTGTTAAGCAGAGACAGCAAAAAGGTGATTCGTGGATACAGAGAATTCCATGGATGGAGCAAGTAAGCAACAAGGCTGTCTTAAATGAAATGGCAACAAAAAGAACACTTCCATTCAGAATCAGAAAAAGAAAGCTGAAATTTCTTGGACACATAATGAGGAAGAAGGGCTTGGAAAACTTAACCCTCACAGGTCATATTGAGAGCAAGAGAGATAGAGGAAGGCAAGGGGGCGTCGACCTGATGAGCTTGTGTGACTGGATGGCAGAAGGAAAGGTAGGAGTTTTTGCAAAGAGAGAAGTAGCACGGAGGGATACAAAGGATAGGAAGATGTGGAAAGCCATGATCACCCATATCCTGAATAGACTGGTTTTTACAGTCGGCCTTCAGGAGTTAAATTGGCACAGATTTTTTAAGAATTTCTAGAGTACGTTGGCATAAATAAAGAGAATTCCCAAGTTCTGCTATCAGTAACAGGAATACCTGAAGACTATCAAATTTGGTAGCAACAGAATTCTTCTCATTTCTGCATGCTAGAATTGCCACAAGAAATTTTTTCCCCTTCCTGAAAGTGTCTTGCCGTTGCCGCAAAGATTTAAATTTTCTAAACATGTTTGTTATTCGAGTTTCATTTTTGCATCGAGGGAATCTAGTCAGGTAAGTATTTCAGAGTTATCAAGCGGAGATGAACAAGCCAAAAATAAATGGCTGAATAAAATGCCGTTAAAAGGTAGTGAATTTTTATTTAAGTAATAATAAATTTTAAAATTTATTTAATCTAAATTTATTTAATCTTAATTTCTTTAAAAACATTCCACAACACATCTGTGCAATTTCAGAACAGTTGAAAAAAATGATTTTTATGAAATGCATTTTTATAATGATTGCTTTAATTCATGACCACTGACAATCCCTTTTTCAACTATTAAACAGTCTTTTGTAAACTCATGATGCATTTCTAAGTTAAAATTCTTACTAATCCATTTAAATTAAACATAAAATAACCCTTTCGTTTCATTAATTCATGACCACCAACAATCCCTACCTTTTTCATCTGTAATGCATTTTTATTTTAAAAAAATCTGTGGCCGTTATATTGCATATTGAGTAATAAACATGAAAATTTCAGTTTTGCTCTTTGAATTTCCTGATGTATCCTAATTCTTAAGTTAATGATCGAATAAGCTCGTTGCGAGTTCCACGACAATCAAATACCTGTGAAAATTCTGCTATTGCATGGAGATGGATAACAAAATATTGCAATAACAATTGTAAGCATGTATGCATGTCATTATTTAAAGTAAGGGGGTGCAAATGAAAAAAAAAAAAAAAAAAAAAAAAAAATCAATTTTCCATTTCGCTGAAGCAGACACTAAACATGAGAGCATTATCACCACCTATATTTTTTTTTTTACTCACTGAAACCACACCAGCATCTCCGATATGTCTTTTATATCTTTCCTTGTGATCAAAACAGAATGGTCCATTATTTATGAGGTACTAGCAGGGTGTAATGTACACTCCAACTAATTGACTAAGGAATAAGCAGAATTAGGTGTTGACCGTATTGCATATCATACATCTCATCACACAATTATAAGCATAAGACTTGAATACATTTAGACAGAAATAAAACCAAGTTTAAAATCATTTGCATATAATAGTCCTGTTCTATCATTAACACTTGCCTTAATTCTTGATCAATGACAATTCACTTTCCCTGCTATTCAATGCATTTTTATAAATGCATCAGGCAACAATTCCTGACAATACGTTTCTTCAATGCATTACTAAAATGAGTAATTCATTATATATAATTTATTTATTGTCATCCACAAACAGACCGTTTCGCTGTATCACAGCTCTTCAGTGTGGTTAGATGACCAATTGCTTCAAGCCGGGATCGAAACCCAACTGATTTGACATAGGGGTAGGATCTCTGACCTATGGTATTCGACGCAAGGCAGAGAGGGAAATTTTCATGTTTTTTTGTATACGAAAAATGCCAGCAGCCCGGAGAACTCAATTCATACTTGAAGAGTAACGCATTAATAGCAGTAAGAGCTGCCGTTTTGAAAAACCCCTTTCTCTAAAGAGCTCAACAGGATATATATATATATATATATATATATATAAATTAGTAATTCATTATATATATATATATAATTAGTAATTCATTATATATATATATATATATATAATTAGTAATTCATTATATATATATATATATATATAATTAGTAATTCATTATATATATATATATATATATAATTAGTAATTCATTATATATATATATATATATATAATTAGTAATTCATTATATATATATATATATATATAATTAGTAATTCATTATATATATATATATATATATAATTAGTAATTCATTATATATATATATATATATATAATTAGTAATTCATTATATATATATATATATATATAATTAGTAATTCATTATATATATATATATATATATATATATATAATTAGTAATTCATTATATATATATATATATATATATATATATATAATTAGTAATTCATTATATATATATATATATATAATTAGTAATTCATTATATATATATATATATATATAATTAGTAATTCATTATATATATATATATATATAATTAGTAATTCATTATATATATATATATATATAATTAGTAATTCATTATATATATATATATATATATAATTAGTAATTCATTATATATATATATATATATATAATTAGTAATTCATTATATATATATATATATATATATATAATTAGTAATTCATTATATATATATATATATATATATATATAATTAGTAATTCATTATATATATATATATATATATAATTAGTAATTCATTATATATATATATATATATATAATTAGTAATTCATTATATATATATATATATATATAATTAGTAATTCATTATATATATATATATATATATAATTAGTAATTCATTATATATATATATATATATATAATTAGTAATTCATTATATATATATATATATAATTAGTAATTCATTATATATATATATATATAATTAGTAATTCATTATATATATATATATATAATTAGTAATTCATTATATATATATATATAATTAGTAATTCATTATATATATATATATAATTAGTAATTCATTATATATATATATATAATTAGTAATTCATTATATATATATATATAATTAGTAATTCATTATATATATATATATAATTAGTAATTCATTATATATATATATATAATTAGTAATTCATTATATATATATATATAATTAGTAATTCATTATATATATATATATAATTAGTAATTCATTATATATATATATATAATTAGTAATTCATTATATATATATATATAATTAGTAATTCATTATATATATATATATAATTAGTAATTCATTATATATATATATATAATTAGTAATTCATTATATATATATATATAATTAGTAATTCATTATATATATATATATAATTAGTAATTCATTATATATATATATATAATTAGTAATTCATTATATATATATATATAATTAGTAATTCATTATATATATATATATAATTAGTAATTCATTATATATATATATATAATTAGTAATTCATTATATATATATATATAATTAGTAATTCATTATATATATATATATAATTAGTAATTCATTATATATATATATATAATTAGTAATTCATTATATATATATATATAATTAGTAATTCATTATATATATATATATATAATTAGTAATTCATTATATATATATATATATAATTAGTAATTCATTATATATATATATATATAATTAGTAATTCATTATATATATATATATATAATTAGTAATTCATTATATATATATATATATAATTAGTAATTCATTATATATATATATATATAATTAGTAATTCATTATATATATATATATATAATTAGTAATTCATTATATATATATATATATAATTAGTAATTCATTATATATATATATATATATATATATATATATATATATAATTAGTAATTCATTATATATATATATATATATATATATATAATTAGTAATTAATTATATATATATATATATATATATATATAGTGATGAAAAGATTAGTCAGAATTAGAAATATTGGAACTGTTTGTGGCATTGTCATCCGAATAATTTTAACAGTTTTTGATCTCAAAAACGATTCTTTGGATTTGGGGGGGGGTATTTAAAACTTAATTTCCCATTTCTGGTACTAATGATAAAAAGATATAAATATTCATTGATTTTAAACTATCAGTAAAACTAAAATGTCTAATTTAAGTATGATATAAATTTATTTTACCTGTTTTTTAATAAATAAAAATAAATGAAAAGGTGCAAGTTTTTACTCTGTTCTTGCTAGAACAAAAGTCTCTTCCAATTTAAAAATAACATTTTTATTTTCTTTTTAAACATTTTTAATTCACCCATTTAATATCATAAATTATTAATTTAATAATTGTAATCAAAATTATGTAATGTAGACACAAAATGAATTTGCATCCAGGAGGTAACTCATTTTCTCTGATGTTACAGAAACGACCAATATTACCATTATAAATGATGCAAGGATACAAAAAGCAATCATCTCTTTGGAGATGCGGTCATGTGGGTCAAGTAATGGCCGCTTATCTTACATGGATGATATCTGAGACAATTGGTAAAAAATAATCAGCAAAAGTTTTCAAATCGTGACTGTTGGGCTCTCTTCCACCTTGTGTTTCAAAGCAATATAATAAACAACTGATGGTTGCCCAATTCAAGGGACATTAAACACACTTAAATCACTTGAGATTGTTTTGAGCACTATGGTCGGATATGGCCTATTTCCTCCATCAACATAAAGGCCCATTTTTAAATAATGTCTCTAAACTACAAGATTTGAACTTTGCTATTATAATGCCTGGACGAACAAAAGCTGAAGCTGAATAGTACTGATACGGATATAATAATAATAATATAGAAAACTCAAGTTTTGAAGTGAATCTCTGGAAAGGAAGAGAAAAAGAGAGGACAAGAAAACAATTATTCTGTTGGGCTCTCTTTTAAGACTATTTTTATTATTTTTTTTTAATTTGTAAAAAGACTCAAATGAATATATGGAATTCCTGTCAATGTCATATTTGATTTCTTCACATAAAAAGTTGACCTTGTGTCACAAAATTAGTTTTTATAATAGTTTTAATCTATAAAGTCATATTTTAGTCTTGGTTATTGAAAAGATTTATTTTTGTTTACATAGCATACTATGTAAACAAAAATAAGTTGTCTTTTCAATAATGAAGACTTAAAGTAAACATTCTTTTATGAAACTTAAATTTGTTTATGATATTCATGCATTTCTTAAAATTCTTTATTTTTTTTTTTCTTTTAACGGATTTTCAACTTTATTTAAAAAAATAAACTTTTATTTGAAGTTTCCTGAAAAAAGGTTTTTCACACAAAAGTTTATATTAAAAAGCCTGAAATTTAATTTCCATCAAAAATTGTATTTTAATTTATTTTTCTTTGGCATAATTGAACTTTCCTGTGCTAAATTATTATGGCATTTAAAATATTTTGAACTTTTTATTTCTCATTTATTCTTTCTCAGAGCCAAACAAGATGCAACTTTTACAAGTAGAAGTGTATAAAAAAGTTAAGTATTTTTATCCCATGTCATTAAACTGTAAACATGATTTGTTTTAATATTTTAAAAATAAAACTAGTAAGATTTCATCTTCTGATGATCTAATAAATAACTGGAAAGAAGAGAAAGAGAAATTGAAAGGAGAGAAATTGAAAGAAGAGAAAGAGAAATTGAAAGGAGAGAAATTGAAAGAAGAGAAAGAGAAATTGAAAGGAGAGAAATTGAAAGAAGAGAAAGAGAAATTGAAAGGAGAGAAATTGAAAGAAGAGAAAGAGAAATTGAAAGGAGAGAAATTGAAAGAAGAGAAAGAGAAATTGAAAGGAGAGAAATTGAAAGAAGAGAAAGAGAAATTGAAAGGAGAGAAATTGAAAGAAGAGAAAGAGAAATTGAAAGGAGAGAAAGAGAAATTGAAAGGAGAGAAAGAGAAATTGAAAGGAGAGAAAGAGAAATTGAAAGAAGAGAAATTGAAAGGAGAGAAATTGAAAGAAGAGAAATTGAAAGGAGAGAAATTGAAAGGAGAATGAAGAGAAATTGAAAAGAGAATGAAGAGAAAGAGAAAAGAGAATGAAGAGAAAGAGAAAAGAGAATGAAGAGAAAGAGAAAAGAGAATGAAGAGAAAGAGAAAAGAGAATGAAGAGAAAGAGAAAAGAGAATGAAGAGAAAGAAAAGAGAATGAAGAGAAAGAAAAGAGAATGAAGAGAAAGAAAAGAGAATGAAGAGAAAGAAAAACAAAGAAAGAAAGAGATAAGAGAAAAAAAAAAGAAAAAATTCAATTCCAGGCAAAAACTACACATTTACAGTTGTTCTGATCCTCATGAAGATTTTAATCATTTTTAAACTTATTTCTATTTAAATGCTTTTTAACAGTTGAATCCCATACCGTATAAAATACCGTTTAAAATGATCAAGTTGGATATCAGCATTACTTAGCTTTCAACTTGCTAATATTTTTAAAAATTTGTCTATATTCCTGAGATGAGGTATTATGTACACATGGTACTACAGTGGTTAGATCCAGTGACAGGACCCAAAGTGTGTGAGTTCAATACCCGGTTAAGGAAGTGGAGAACTTGGAGAGGGGAATTAACAGGAGATAATTGATAACCGACATCCATTAAACATGGAACTAGAACAGTCTACCCCAGTGAGCGAAATAAAGGGTTCAATTCGACATTACAACCACCTGAAGAAGGCCAGAGCTTACAATGCACGAAACGTTCTAATAAATATGGCGACAAAGATGAGGACAATAGTCTGAATAATGTAAATAGTGTTTAAAAAATTTATTGTAAAGTTTTCTAAATTTGCTTATATCTCTTAAAAAGAGATCAAGGGATATGTTTTTACTGTGTTGTTGCACTTTTAATCTTTTCTTTTAAAAAAAAAAAAAATGTTATTTTTTAGAAATTATTAAATTTTTTAGTTGTGGGAAATTTATTTTAGACAGTAAAACTTTTAGATAAGATTGAAGACCCTTTTATATTTTATTAAAATCTAAAATTGAAAGGACAATAAAAATGGTTCAGGAAGACAGTAGATGGCGATTTTCAAAAGACTGAAGGTCGCAGAGAGGTAAAACATCGGAAGGAAGTTAAACGGTAAAACAGTGAGGTTTAGTTACCAGTGTAGTAGAAGATAGATAGAAGCCATATCACATTTGTTAGAAAGTTAAGCTGTCAGGTCAGGATTGTTTCATTCTTCTCTTCAAATATTCCATCATCCATTAACAGTACTACAACTATCTCCCACTAGAAACATCCCTTCAACAATTACTTGTCCTGCTACAAATGCATTACAATGTAGAATATGAAGATGTGACAAAAAACAAAAAACAAAAAAACAAAAAACAAACAATATGCCAAAAGGATGAATTTCCCATTGAAGGAAGATGGATAAAATGATGGTGTCAAGAGAAAAACTATCCTTTTGACACACCATGTTTTGCAGGCATGAACGTTAAAAGATCACCACTATGTATTATAGTTATTCATGAAATGTTTTTAGTGTGTGTATATATATATATATATATATATATATATATATATATATATATACACACACACACACACAGGTATGCAGAAAAATAGGAAAGAACACGTTAAGTAAATAATCCGGTGTTCCTTAGTATTTTTGCTTTTATTTTCAAAAAGACAGTGCTCCATACAGAAGTAGAGCTTATATTATAATATTTTTTGTTTTAAAAATATGATTCCTTTGCTACATAAGAGTTCTCATGTTTCAAAAGCAAGAGCCGAGACCCCTAATATAATTTTTGAAATTATGTTGAGTTAAGGTGTCTGGTCACGCTTCCTCGTCAAGCAAGAATTTGGGAATAAGCTATCTTTTGGTTAGCGCGTGTTTATAAGTGTGGTCTCTTAGAACATTAGTTGCTATGGAAACGGCTATATATATATATATATATATATATTATATATATATATATATATATATATATATATGACACATTCAATGGAAGAGGGGCATATTCAACATTTGATAATTTCGCAGCAATACACTCTTAAATGTTTTAGGCAGTTTTGATCAACATTTCTTTTCACGGTTAGCCATAAAAAATTGTAAATGTAGTACGAACTTACACTTAAATAAGATAATATTTATTAAGAATTTATTACAGAAAATATCACATTTTACAGAAACATTGACAATTATGTATTTAGTTACATAAAAAAATAAATAAAAATAATATAAATTTTGATGCTATATTCGATTTGTTGTTAGGTATTTTTCATTTTCTCCTTTGTTATTGGCAGCATTTTAGAACACTTTGGCTGCAATGCTAAGTTTCCTAAGTTGAACAAAATGGAGCTATTTCGTTTATGCTTTGTTACCTCTCTTTTCCATTGTTGTTTTTAGATCGCTTTCTTCCATTCCTTTTGATGGGCAATAGAGAAATTCTGAAATTTAGAATGATCTTATTGCATTTCAAAAGAAAAGCCTATAAAAAGGAATATTTTAAATTAATATACAACTGTTATAGGAATAAAGTGCCGCTGCCGACACTTGAGTTTGAACACAGATCGCCAGTGTGCAAACACAAGCGATCACATCATTGAATTAAGTAGACAATGTGACCATAGAGGAAATGTGTATATGTAGAAAGTCGCATGATGTCTAATTGATCTTCATTTCTATTCTATCCTCTATTACTATATGGACAGCTATTCTCTACTCTATTCAGATCACTGTATGGATTACTATTCGAGTCAGTATTATCGAGTACTATTCAATGGTGTCTGACACTAGTATTGTTCAACAGCATGCTATAGTTGTATCTGCGATTACAAAGTCTCTACTACAATGAGCATTATGAGAAGTGTCAATGAGAGTTCATTAAGTCACAAAAATGACCAAAAATGCTTTTGGCAAAAAACCTCAGTGATTTCACTATAATCATGTAACAATGATGTAATGTGTAAGCATTCTGAAAAGCAAAGGAAATGTTTGTTGCAGATTAATTCCACAACACAACGAACAAATCACTGTAAGTTCAGACTTGAATATCGGGGGCAGAAAGAAATGCTGAAAACAACTCACAGGTACTATCTCACAAATCACAATGCACGTAACCAGTCAGAAAACTAACTCTCTCTCTCTCTCTCTGATGAACACGGTAGCCAAAATACGCGAATTTTCCTCTCGATTCGAGAACAACTGCTTTTATTGGCCGAGCATTTTTTCCATTTGTCGACAACTGGGTGAGGATGCCCAATTTTTGTATATGAAAATACCTTTATAGTGACTCCTGCGACGGACTTGTTTTTAATTTAAATATTCCGTCTCCAACATGTCATGTGGAACACGTGCCCTTTTTTTTTTTTTATAAGAAATTTTCTGTTGTAGGATACACGCGACGTCGGTTGGTTTGACGAGGTAAGTCGCCGTTTTCTTCACATGATTACAAACTATAAACCTAAATTGAGCTTAAAATATTGTATAAACGTGTATATATAATATATATAATATAATATAATATAATATATATAATATAATATATATAATATATATAATATAATATATATCATATAATATAATATATATCATATAATATAATATAATACATATAATATAAATCATATAATATAATATAATACATATAATATAATATATATAATATAATTACATATAATATAATACATATAAAACATTTAATAATCATTAACATCATATTAACCATTGACCTAGTAATAACCCTTAGCAGCCATTGAAACTTTATCATGCATTATTAAATTGTATGCTTACAACCTATAAATGGTGTTTGAGCAGTATATAAAGAAAAGGGTGTAAAGTCTCACTTCTTTTTTAGCTAAAGGATGCCTTGGAGATGACTTTATTAACCAGCAATAGTCATAGTACACAACATACAATGCACTAAAACTATTTAACAACACACAGACATGGGTTAATAATTGTACCAAAAGAACAAAGAACTCTTCTCAAAATGTAAGTATCTCACAATTTTCTCTTAATTGTGAGATCCCCAAGCAAAGCAATAATGCCACTAGAATGCCAGGAGGTGACAGGGGGTTGAAAGTGAAAGAGAAGAAGACAGAATTGCGAGATTTGAGGAAATTAAAAAAAATATATATAAATAAAAATAAAAAATAAGGAACAGGGTTCAGGAAGACAGAAGATGGTGATTGATGCTGCATTTAAATTTTTGAAGATTGCAGGGAAGCAAGATATTCAAGAATTCCACAGATGGGAAGTGTGAGAAAAGAAATTGTTAGATTAGAAATGGCAGTTGTATCTAACTAGTTGAACAGTAAAACAGTGGGACCTAGTTGCCAATCTAGCATAGTTAAATTCATGTAGACAGGACACCAGGAAAAAACTAATCTCATCAGAGCAGTTCCCATGAAAATATTTGTAGAAAAGAGTCATAGGAACTTTGCAAACATCTACATATGACAAAGGACATTCCACACAAATCCACTTAATATCAACATTAGTTAATCTCTCTCACTAAACAGAATTCTTCAACAATTGGTAATCCCATTACAAGTTCAATCTTCAATGGGTACCTGCAAGTGTAGCCTTGTGCCATACTAGGTTTAGTACCATAACTCTCAAAATCGTTTGTCATGGATTTTATACTGTTAATATGAATCCTTTTGTTTTTGTGTTGATCTGCCAGAGAGGATTTTATAAATAACTCCCGACATAGATGCCTCAATAGCATTTCAAACATTTTACCAAAATAACCACGCGTCTCTTTTCAAAGACAACCTACTGTCCGCTGAATGTATTCTAGTATAAAGAAGCCAGATTTCTGCTGGGCAGATATTAGACTTGGAAATCTGTTTCTTCTTCAGAATGCAATTCTTTAGATGCATAAATAGAAACGGATTCTGGACTGGTGTTATTTACCAAAAGACATTTGTTTTTTGGGGTTTTTTTTTTTATTCACACAAAGATGCACACTGCACGGGCAAGAAAGAGAGTTTTTAATTTCTGACCATTTTTTCTTTCTTGCTAATCTACCCAGAAGTGATGAGACATGATATTTGAACGTTCCACAATCACTCAAACGGATCAAATCTAACAAACAAAAGAAAAAAAAAAACAATCATTTTGTAAAAAGATCATCCCTTTCTCACATTTTACTAACACAAGGAATTTGCCACATCTCTTCTAAGTAACGGTTAATGAGCTAATCTAACAGAAAATTTCTATTCTCTCCCATGTTTCACAGATGTACAGGTGGTGCAATAGATAGTGACTCAAAAAGAGAAACTGGTGAATGGAGTTCAAATTATGGTTGAGCTTGTTACATTTACTCCTGCATAAATACCCCTTGCAAAAGCATGAACACATCTTCCTCCTGCTATGGGTTAAATAGCAAGATAGACCAGGCTCTCTTGCCTTGAAGTAACTTCCTTCATAACCTTTTGATCAAAATAATGTGGAACATCAGCTATGTCATTTTTCCTTCGTGTTATACTGCATATACCCGCGTATCATGTGACTTTTGAAGACCTAATCTTGAAGCTAATTTTAAGGGGGTTACATCATACATGAAGTATAAAATTAACATATATACTGCTGACCCTGGCTTCGCCGTTGACCAAACTCTATATCCATTTACTGTAGCCAAAATCTACAGCTGCATTTAAAATAAACATGATTTTAATAAAACTGGTGTTTTACTTAACTGTATCCAATAATAATGCATGGACTATTCACATATTATTGACCAAACTATATATCCATTTACTGTAGCCAAAAAGTACAGCTGCATTTAAAATAAACATGATTTTAATAAAACTGGTGTTTTACTTAACTGTATCCAATAATAATGCATGGACTATTCACATATTTAATATCATACTATAAAATATAAACATAGTGAATATACATTTTTTCCATTGTTTACGTTTATAAAGATATTTGGCCGTTTTGGTTCTTTATGGTTGCACGTGTTTGTACAACAAATAGCATTATTAACGAGACTTCTATCATTGTCTTACTTTTTTAAGTAGAAGATGGGATAAAGAGATAAAGGAAAAGATGTCTATTATAATTTGGTCTCTCTCTCTCTCTCGAAAAAAAAACAAACTCACATGCTCCGATGAGCTGCCTGCTTTCGCTGGTTCCCAGGGTTCATGAATTCAAGCGTCCTACGAGGCTGGCATCCCACTCCCACCCTTTCACTGTTGAAACTGTTAAATGTAGACGTCTCTTCTACTCCAATAGCTTCATATCTTGCACCTCTCGTCTGTGGAACTCCCTTCCTTATTCCTGTTTCCCTGACAACTATAATCTCCAACTATTCAAATGTAACATCTATCTGCTCTCGCTCCAAATCTTCTGTAACCCTTGCGTGCTAGTGGCTTCCAGCCTTGCTTGGAGTGAAAAGCTTAAAAAAACAAAAAAACATGATATACGAGATACATGATAAAATCATTATTTTTATAGGTGAAAATTTGGAGATCACTGATTACATGAGTATATATGGTACACTCTTGCGCAAACTAATTGAAACAAAATGAATAATTCCATTATTATTTACTTTTTTTTTTCATATACTTCCAATGAAACATGACAGTGCATATGTTAGTACTTCGTATGCGTATTCAACAAAGTCATTCCTTCCAGAGTGACCACAGATTCTTGATTGGATTTAAATCAGGAGAGTTTCCAGGCCAGTCTATAGTACTTTGATTTGCTCCCTCGTAAGGCTTTCCAGTGTGTTCATGCAGCATTACAATTTTTGTACGCTCCCTTGAAGTAATGTCCATCACAGACAATGGCAGTAGGACAACTAATCAACAATCGAGACAATAGTGTCTGGTGTGATAAAAATCTGATGCAACCACAGATGACAATATTTTTATGGCCAAACAAATTTCATCATACACCCTGAAAATAGATTTATATTACTGCCCACCACTGCAAATGACCTAATCTGAGGTAAAAATTGAAATTGATTACACCGTCACTCCAGTGGGGCTAAAACTGACCGTATGGTGAAAGAAAAGAAACTAAAGTGGTTGTTTCAATTAATTTGCAGAAAGGCGTATGTGCTATGCATTTTAGTTGTTGCTGTTGAAATCTTCAAGTGATCCAATTTCTGTTATAGGCTTAGAAAAAAAAAAAACTGGCTTTAATTAGGTTTGTGCGTATAACCCATTGGTGCTCATGGTCCCCAAAATTGGGCATTAAGTGAAATTATATGTTATATACCATAACCTATGAACACTAATGGTTATGTCCCAATCCTCATAAATACGTTGGACACTATTGTAAGTGGGGAGGGGTAATATGCTGTCTAAGTAGTCTACTACTAGCAGTGGTTTACCTATTCACGCTGCTGGCGAGTATTGTATTTTGTTGATGTTATAAAAGATTACCATTTCATTTCCAACCTCCATTTTGGTTATTCCTCATTCAGTAACCTTTTCTAGGTTACAACATTATAATTAACAAATTAGAAAAAAATAGGTCGAAGATGCCTTCCAAAAGCTAAGCAGAGTATTAAGAAACAGAAAAACTTTATTCAAAACAAAGGAAAGAGTACTGTACTGTTACATGATATCTGTCTTCCTGTATGGCAGTGAATGCTGGACAATCTCCTCAAAGATGAGGAAGAGATTCTAAGCAACAGAAATGTGGTCCTGCAGAAGGATGCTGAGGATACCATGAATTGTGGAGCCACGACAAAGTTTTAGAGAAAATGGAAACAAAAAGGAAACTTGAACTTTACATCAGGAAGAGGCAGCTGAAGTTTCTCGAGCATATGAGGAAAGAGAGCTTGGAAAATCTGATACTCACAGGACAGATTGAAAACATAGTGAGTTTGAGTAAATGGATGGCAGAACAGGGTTTAGGAGAAATAGCAAAAAGACAAAATTTATTAAGAGTAAGAAAAGGACAGGAAATTGTGGAGAGCCATGATCACCTATGTCCTGAGAGGACACAGCCTAGAAAGAAGAATATTTATAATAGTATAGTTCGGAGGTTCTTGAATTTTTTTTGTTGGGCGGGGGGGGGGGACAACTCTAATTTTTGTCTATTATGGAAACCAGTTTTTGTTCTAAATAAAATGTAATTCGAGATATAATTGAAAAAGGAAAAAAAAATTAATATATATATATATATATATATATATATATATATATATATATATATATATATATATATCTATCCCATGTAATATGAGAACGAATATAGTCCAATTCCAACATTTGTAGCATTGAATTTAAAAGAGGAATCCGTACAGAGCAATGTTCTTTATTTTAGGATATTACATCAACATGTCAAAAAATGTTACACAAATGCAATTGCATTTTGACGTGAATCAACGCATCTCATCAGGCTTTATTAAAATCTCAATAGTTACTTACTTACCAGTTATTTACTAACACCTGACGAGATGCATTGATTCCCACCGAAACAACTGCATTTGTGTAGCATTTTTTGACATGTTGATGTAATATCCTAAAATAAAGTGTGTGTGTGTGTGTGTATATATATATATATATATATATTATTTCTTTTTTTTTTTTTTTTTTTTTTTTACTACTTCCCAAGCTGCAATTTTGTGTTTAATTTCATATTACCACCCATGGCTAAATTAAAAAAAAAAAAAAAAAAAAAAAAAATTATTAAAAAAAATTTTTTTTTTTTTTTTTACATCTGGGCTTGGGAGGTGGGACAAAATTTTAAAATATCTTTCTTTCTTTTAAAAATTTTTTTCAAGAGATGTACTACCTACACAAAAATAAAATTAGTTGAAAGAAATGCAAAAGTCTTTATTCTTTGCTTAACTTTTTAAATTATTTTTTTTTCTATTTAGTATAAATATTTTTTCATCTTACTCTTCAAATATAATCTTTTTCATTTCACAATATTACTTCAAACTATTTCATATACTTCTAAAATCCTAATTTCAAATGGTATTAAAAAAAGAAAAAACTGCCAAGTACTTCAAAAGCCAATATAACTTTTTTCTCTTTTCTCCCTATCATTCTAATATAATAGATTTCTTTTTGCCACTTATCTTGATTATTTTCGTCTTTCTTTCTGCATAAGTTTTATTTCATAATAATCATTTTTTTTGCCTTTTACATGCTTCAAAATTTCAAATGATGTAAGAAAGTAAAAACTAAAAAAAAAAGAAAAAAAAAAGATACAAATGAAAAACTTGTCAACGACTTCAAAAGCCAATATAATTTGTTCCACTTTTTCTATCTACCAATTTAATAAAAAACAGCTTATGTTATTTTCTCAACACTCTTGTCTTTCCGACCGTTTCGTATCTACACGTTAAGCGACTATAGACCAAGAAATCAAATTGCTTGTAGCTTTTGCTTCTTCATCACAAATATAGGTGATAAATCCGTCCATATATATTCAAAGTGGATCCGAGTAATCTCAAATATTAAAACTGATCCGCAAAAAGAACTCAACGTATTATAACAGAGCATTTAATTACACAAGATCCCAAATTACCTCATATGGGGGGGTAATATAGATCTATTTCAACCAACGAGAAGTACATTAGTCTTATTCAACGCAGGTGCTACATAATATGTTAGAATTTTCTTTTCTTTGCCATGTGGCGATAGCTTAGGGGTAGGATTTATGACTGATGTCAAATCGGTTGTGTTTTGATCCGAGCTTCAAGCCACAGTGATGAGCTGTAATACAGCAAAACAGGATCATATATGGATTTTATATATATATATATATATATATATATATATATATATATATATATATATATAAAAATAAATATAAGGCTCAAACACTAATATTTCATATTCTTGCTCTATCTCATACATAGAGCTCTACCCGGATTTTATCCTCTTGGAAATATACACACACATTTTATATATATATATATATATATATATATATATATATATTTATTACAAGAGGATAGAATCCAGGTAGAACTCAATGTCCAGGACAGAGTAAGAATATAATAAAAAGGCTTAAAAACTAATATTACATGGTTATAATTTATTACATTGGAATTGTAATTACAATCCAAATCATCAGACTGAAAAATTCAAAAAGAAATAAAAAAAAAAAAAATCCAAAAAAATAACTCCGGGAATAAAAAATAAATTTAGCGATAGTGTAAGTGGGGGTACAAATGTATGAGAGTGAGGGACGAATGTGAGAGTTAAAAGAAAGTTCTAGAGAGGGGTAACAGACGAGAGAAGAACAGGAAGGCTTTTTTATATATATATATATATATATATATATATATATATATATATATATATATAGTGCGATGGATAAATTGTCGCCATTTCCTATTTTTAATTTTGTGCATGCACGTCGTTTGTTTTTGTCAACTGTATACTATAGTAAGGTACCGTTTGTGAGAATAAAAGCACTAGAAGTTTGGAAATGCCATGCTGTACTTTCTTGGCATTTGCACCAGAAGTTCCAACACAAACATTTCAGATTGTTTGGGCATCAATCTGAGGACAGTGCAGAGGATTCGGAAAGAGTCGGATGAGTGTAATGGTGATTACAAAGTTATAGCAGCTTGGAAAACTCACTGATAAGAAAAGAACTCCTGACATGTTAGGGCCCCTTTACGCATGTTGATACCTGGAGCATCTCTGACAGCCTGTAGAATGTGTTCTTTATGGTCAGGCAGACGAGTGGATCTCCGTCTTCTTCAATCCATAGTTTGCGAGACCACGGATACTATCTCAGCAATACGATGATAAACAGCAGCAAAAGTTGGATGACCTGCCTGGAAACATAATCTGATACATCTGTGCATCTTTCTGCCCATTACCACTCATACGGAAGTATGTAAAAGTCATATATACTTGCTCACAATATGAAAACTGTGCCATTGTTAAATGGAACACTTAGTTAATTCACAATTACACATGTTAAACTTTGAAAACAGACTAGCCACAAATGTACATGAATAACAAATGTAACCTAATCTACATGGCAGCACAGTGCCATCTACCATAAATTTTCTTTAAACTTTATAACTCAAAAATAAAGGATTTGGAAACATGTGCCTATATGGACATTTGTCCTTGTTTTGGTGCAAGGAACCCGCCCCCAAAGTTTTTAAAAGTATTTTTGATACATCCTCTGTGTGTGTGTGTGTGTGTGTGTGTGTGTGTAATAAAAAAATCAGCAGCAACAAAAAACAATTTACTGACTTGTTTATGAAGCATTAAATTACATCACTTAGCATCTTCCATAGTTTACCTTGACTTTCAGTTAACTTTTAGAATATTTTTGAACATTCTTAACCCATGACCTGCCATGAGCCCCTTTGGGGATCTGTTAAAATTAAACTCACTACATGTTATTCCTTGTATTTACATTGAATTGCTTACCTACATTGCATTTGCAGAGGAATATATCTTACAACACTTAGCCTTTAAAGTTTTTATTATTAGACGTAAGAAGACACTTTTTGTCGTAATTTTACATTTCACAAGTAGAAAAATAATGACTATTTTGAAAAATTTTTTATTATTTCTAATGAATATTATTTTTTGATGTTCTATACACGTGTATATTTGATGTTCTATACACGTGTATATTTGATGTTCTATACACGTGTATATTTGATGTTCTATACACGTGTATATTTGATGTTCTATACACGTGTATATTTGATGTTCTATACACGTGTATATTTGATGTTCTATACACGTGTATATTTGATGTTCTATACACGTGTATATTTGATGTTCTATACACGTGTATATTTGATGTTCTATACACGTGTATATTTGATGTTCTATACACGTGTATATTTGATGTTCTATACACGTGTATATTTGATGTTCTATACACGTGTATATTTGATGTTCTATACACGTGTATATTTGATGTTCTATACACGTGTATATTTGATGTTCTATACACGTGTATATTTGATGTTCTATACACGTGTATATTTGATGTTCTATACACGTGTATATTTGATGTTCTATACACGTGTATATTTGATGTTCTATACACGTGTATATTTGATGTTCTATACACGTGTATATTTGATGTTCTATACACGTGTATATTTGATGTTCTATACACGTGTATATTTGATGTTCTATACACGTGTATATTTGATGTTCTATACACGTGTATATTTGATGTTCTATACACGTGTATATTTGATGTTCTATACACGTGTATATTTGATGTTCTATACACGTGTATATTTGATGTTCTATACACGTGTATATTTGATGTTCTATACACGTGTATATTTGATGTTCTATACACGTGTATATTTGATGTTCTATACACGTGTATATTTGATGTTCTATACACGTGTATATTTGATGTTCTATACACGTGTATATTTGATGTTCTATACACGTGTATATTTGATGTTCTATACACGTGTATATTTGATGTTCTATACACGTGTATATTTGATGTTCTATACACGTGTATATTTGATGTTCTATACACGTGTATATTTGATGTTCTATACACGTGTATATTTGATGTTCTATACACGTGTATATTTGATGTTCTATACACGTGTATATTTGATGTTCTATACACGTGTATATTTGATGTTCTATACACGTGTATATTTGATGTTCTATACACGTGTATATTTGATGTTCTATACACGTGTATATTTGATGTTCTATACACGTGTATATTTGATGTTCTAGTTCCTATTAAAATGACAATGGTAACTACTGAAATTAAACATAAGGAATAAATAAACTCCTGAGACACCTGTCTGGGCCAAAAATGCTCATTAAAAAAATTTGGCGGTTAAATTAAAAAAAATTTGAAAACCAAACTAGTTTTAGTTCCGTTTATAAATACTTGTTGCAAAATAAAATCCTTACATTTGCCTTGATAAAGTCCACCACAGGAGGAAATGCATCACCTAAGTTTTTCTGTTGTCTTTATTCTGAACGAAAACTAATACCTGCTGTGACATCACCATGTGTCATCATAGTCTTCATCTGTCCAAGGACTGAGTGTGGTTGTAGGGTTGCCACACATCCGATCAGTTCACTTGCCATATCCGAGTTCAAAGCCACAGATTCACTCTTGCATGGAGTATTGCTGCCATATATGGTCTGGAGCCCCTTCTGTTTGTCTCGAGGTCCTTGATAAAATCCAGAGACAGATATGTAATGTAATTGGCCTTGATCTGGCATCTCGTCTGCAGTCACTCTCTCACAGACATGCCATAGCCTCCCTGTCTTTTTTACAAATACTTTCATGGTAACTGCTCCGATGAGCTGCTTCACTGGTTCCCAGACTTCACGAATTTAAGCGTTCTACTAGGCTGGCATCTCGCTCTCACCCTTTCACAGTCGAAACTGTTAAATGTAGCCATCTCTTCTACTCCAACAGCTTAATGTCTCGCACTTCTCGCCTGTGGAACTCCCTCTTCTTTTCCCGTTTCCCTGATAGCTATAATCTCCAACTATTCAAATGTAGTGTCAATCGACGTCTCCAGATGCCTTGATCTATCCCCTATCCTTCTCTTCATCCTTTCCTCTTTCACTCCTATTTGCTCTCACTCCAACTCTCTGTAACCCCTTGTGTTATCCATTCATGAATAGATTGCCTTGGATGAGTAGACCTGATGGAGCCCATCCCACTTGAGGTCAAACCACAGCCAATCTCTTCCAACTTGACTTGCTTTGGGGATGGATACATAGCCATTAATTCCACTAGACAAAACCTCTTCCCTGGCCACTGAAGCTCTCCACCCACCAATGCAAGGTCATCACCACATGTAGCAATGGAGCCCATGTCTAAGGATAGTTCTTATTTATAAGACAATATCACTAGACATGGACGGAGGAATGAGAACAGTCTATTCCTGTAGATTAAATAAAGGGTTCGGTTTAGAATTCCCTACAGATTGAAACACACCTGAGGAAGTCCGGAGGGGACAATAGTCGAAACATTGTGATAAACTTCTCATCCCAGAAATTCAGACAGAACAGAAAACAAAAACTATCTTATCAAACTATATATTAAAAGCCCACTATTGTAATATTTGTGGTGTAATGGATATCGACTGAGAGCCAAGTTCAAATTCCAGTCAAGTTTGTTAGATTCACTTATGCACAATTACTCTTCGGAAAAGCATGAATCCGTCACTTCTCCCCCCCACCAGCTATGGGTTGAATAGCAAGACAGACTGCTTATTTTTTTTTTAAGCCTTGGTTGGCGACTAGTCTACCACAGAAAGAAATGGCAACCTACTCTGAGAAAAAATCTGCCTCGTCAGTCATGTACCAAAAGATACATGATCAGCCAAACATGTATCACATATGGCACTTAACGAACTGATTGTAATATGACAATTGAAAAATGGCTTTTCATCTAAGATGTGGAAATTAAAATTACTATTTTTGGTTGTCTTTCTCTTTTCAACTCAAACAAAATTACTCTACATGTAAATTATTAAAAATTAATATAATAAAAGAATAAAACGAAAAAATTATTGCAGAGACAGTGGAAGGACGGTCGAGAAAAATATTTTAAGTTTTCATTCCACATGATTGCTTGATGAGGTCACTGCATACTGAGCAAATATGTTCAGACAAGGATCAATACTTATACAATAAAATCCTTTTTTTCTGTTTTCAATATTTAAAAAAAAAAAAAAAAAAAAAAAAAAAAAAAAAAATCAGTAAAATAAAAAGTGAAAATAATCCTTAAAATTTTTAAAAAATTCAATATATAAAATAATACTGATATCTTATATCTATAATTTTCAAAATGTGTATGTGATTGGATGTTGTTTATGTGTTTCCACAGTTTTCATCCGATTTCAAAGAATTTTTTTTGTTTAATAGATAATTCTTCAGTGCCACATTTGAGTTCAAATTGTTGGTGACAATGGCTCTCTACTACTTCCTGCCCATTCTAACTCTTAGCAATATTTTACTATCTGTTCTTGGATATACATCTTTCATAAAATGTTTAATAAAAATAAATACTAAATAAATTATTACAATAATATTATCTATATCTAATTTTCAGAGAGCGAGAAAGAGAGCAAGCGAGAGAGAGCGAGAGAGAGCTAGTGCAAATGTTGTTTATGAGTTTCCAGTTTTCATCTGATCCCAATGAAATTTTTTTGTTTGATAGATAATTCTTCAGTGTCGGTTTTGAGTCCAAATTACACATTCCCCTTCTCTTGGCCCAACTTTCAATCTTTCTCAAGTGATGTATTTTTTCTGTTGCATAAAACCTACTAGTACAGTTATAAGGCATTTCTCCTCAGCAGTTGCAAACAATTGTTGTTACTAATATTATTTTCAGGTGGGCTGACTTTAAACTTAAACTGCTCCAACTGAATGGTAAAGGGTGAGTGACTCCGACTGATGTCGGATCGATCGGGTTTCAATCCTGGCTTCCAGCAATCACAAGTCTAACCACACTGATGAGCTGTGATACAGAAAAACTGCATGCGTACATACATACCTTTAATTTAGATAACAGACTGAGAAAACATGTTTGTTTAAAAATCCATTAATTTTTTGGAAATTATTTTTTCTTATAGCAGACATGTGCTACAAAATAATTTAATGAGACTTATTTGTTTTTTTTCCCTAAGGGTAATTGACTGACTGGTGTAAAATGTCAAGGGGTTACATGGTGGTTTCCCTGCCAAAGAGTACATTTGATAATAATTTTATATTTTTTTTATTTTATTATTATTTTATATATATATATATATATATATATATATAGCGCAATATATTGACAAATTTAATTTCGAACTGTATAAAAAAAATGTGTATAGAGGCATTGGGTAGAAGTAGTACCTTTGTTGCCTTGTCTACTATACATTAGTTTTAAGGGTAATGGGCAGCACTTGTCGTCGCCCATCCCCTAAATCTCTCATTATATATATATATATATATATATATATATATATATATATATATATATATATATATATATATGTGTGTGTGTGTGTGTCCCCTGGGTATGACGATACACTACATCCAGCAGCAAGTCTTCTCATTGGGAGATTGGAGGATTTGAGTAGTGTTGTTCCCAGGTCCGCCCTGACCTGGGGTGGTAGGTCCCAGCTATGGGCAAATAGTGTCTACCAGGGCTGACCAAGCTCTTTAGTGTGATAGAACACAACTGGTCTAGGAGATGGAAAACTCTTACACAAAAAGCCTGACGTCTATTGTCTGCTTCGTCTGTGGCATTTATTTGCACAGACTGAGTGTATCAATATTTCCGAAAAGTGTGGATGGTTCTGCACAAGCCTTCACCACTTTAATCAAATCACTTGTATGGGTTTACCTTGATTTGTTCATTCTTATCCACACAGTTCACTGGCAATTTTCAGCTTAGGGAAGAAAAATGTGGATACAAGTTTTTATGGGCTGGCAAGACTGAGAAAGAGCCACGCCAGTCTGGTGTTGGCTTCATCATCAAGCCAGACTATGCTAGCTCACTGCCTTCCTAACCTAAAAGTGTATCAGATCGTATAATGGCATTAACCCTCAATCTGGAGTGCAACACCCGTGTGACGATGGTTAGCTGCTATGCACCAACCTTAGGTAGTTCAGATCAAGAAAAAGATGATTTTTACAATCTCCTTCAGGATGTCATCTCCAAAGTCCAACATAAGGATAAATTAATCCTTACAGGTGATTTCAATGCTCGTGTTGGCAATGGTTATCATTCTTGGAAAGGCGTTTTAAGTCACCATGGTCGTGTGAATTCGAATGGATAATGCCTTCTCACTATCTGCAAGGAATTTGACCTTGGTATCACTAATACCTTCTACCAGCAACCCAACTGTCGTAAGACCACATGGATGCATCCTCGTTCGAAAGACTGGCATCTGATCGACTACGTCATCACCAAAAGACGGGACATAAAAGATTTTAAGATAACGCGTTGATTCCACACAACATACTGTCAGATCATGCTCTACTTCGAAGTAAAGCTACACTGCATCTGCAAAAGCGAAGGATTATAAAATCTACAGTGCCCAAGCGCTTTAACGTACATAACTTTAACTTAAATCGACTGAAATGAAAATTGAGCTCTCTGACGAACTTGATGCTGCACGTGATTCTGTAAATATTACCAATGATGTTGAATCATCTTGGAAGGCTCTGCGTGATGCAACATATTCTACATCCTTGCAAGAAGTGCAAAAGTCAGGTTCAATGAGCTCTCAGAGCCATGAAAGAACATCGGTGGTCTGAAAAGGCCACTGAACTCCAAGAATCTCCAGATAGAAAGGATCTAAAGGCTTTCTATGCTGGCCTCAAGAGCATTTTCAGTCCTCAGAAAGGTGGTGTTGCTCCAATCTCCACAGCAGATGGTGAAACTCTTGACGGATATGTCAGACATTTTAGATTGCTGGAAAGAGCATTTCGAAACTGTTAAATACCACTTCGGTTACTGATGAGGAAGCCATCACATCAATTGAGCAAAATCCAGAAATTCCGGAGTTGTCTTTTGAACTTGTCTATCAAGAGGTAATTGTCTCTATCAAGCAAATATCATCTGAAAAAATCACCTACTCCTAAGGATCCTATTCCACCCAAAGTGTATAAGCATGGTGGCCAAAAGTTAGTAGAAAAGTTACATCTCCTTTTCATGGAGATATGGAAGGCAGGCTGTGTCCCACAGGATTATAAAGACACCTCTATCAAACACCTCTACAAAAGCAAGGGTTCCAGGTATGTCTGTGATAATCATTAAGGGATATCACTACTTTCAGTTGCAGGCAAACAGAATCATTATACACCTTGTTGATGACATCTATCCTGAATCGCAGTGTGGTTTTCGGTCAGGTCGTGGCACCATTGACATAATATTTTCTCTTTGCCAAGTTGCAGAGAAGGTTCGCGAGAAAAATCAGGAGTTGTACATGGTGTTTGTGGACTTGACAAAGGCCTTTGACACTGTGAATCGAGAGGCACTTTGGCAAGTCTTGAGGAAATTCGGCATCCCTGAAAACATGCTAAAGGTCATCATCTCCTTTCATGAAGGAATGAAAGCTAATATCGTGTCTGATTGTATGATGTCGGAATCCTTTGATGTCACAAACAGCACCAAGCAAGGGTGTGTCATGGCCCATGTCCTTTTTGCCCTTTTCTTCTCGGCGATGCTGAAATATGCACTTGCAGACAGAAAGAGTGGCGTCAAGTTTCAGTTTTGGACAACTGGTGGTTTCTTCAATCATCAGCGCTTCAAAGCCAAGACCCACCTTCGTACGCAAATTATTTGTGATTTGTTGTTTGCTGATGCTGCTGCTTTTGTTGCGACATCCTTTGAGGGGGCCCAACATCTAATAAATCATTTCTCTGCTACATGTAAAGCCTTTGGTCTGACACTTAGCATAAAGAAAACTGAAGTTGTGCACCAACCTTGTCCTACTCCGAAGCAATTCTGTGGTGAGAAACAAAAACCATAAGTCTACAAATTTCCAGAGAGACCATTGAAAGTAGAAGACAAAGCCCTGAACTATGTAGCAAAGTCAATTACAGTGGAACTTTAGATGAAATCATGCATTGGAATGCTAAGGCTACCAGTGCTTTCAGCAAATTTCATCATCGCTTGTGGAATGAGCAGGGTATTTGACTGGATATGAAAATTCAGGTTTACAGAGCCGTTGTCCTTGCCATCCTTTTGTATGGCTCAGAGTCGTGAACTCCATACAGGTATCATATACGCCAGCTGGACGTTTTCCATAAAAGCTGTCTGCATGCCATCTGTGGAGTTAACCTTCACGATAGGACATCTAACGTAGACCTGTTTAACAGGTGTAATATTGGAGGAATCGAGACTTTTCTCATACAGTCTCAGTTACAGTGGGCTGGTCATGTCTTGAGAATGTCTGATGACAGGATACCCAAGATCCTAATGTACAGCCAGTTAGATCATGGCTACAGGAATGTAGGACGCCCATGGCTAAGATACAAAGACAAGCTGAAGAGCAACTTGTCAGGTGTCAATATACCTCATAACACCCTTGAGCGCTTAGCCTTCGAGTGGGTAGAATGGAGATCACCGTGTTTTAGTGGACTCGGCAGTTTTCAATCAGTTTGTCTGAATCGTCTTCAAGAAGCGAAAGCAGGATCTAAAAGATCAGCCAATCTAACAGTGATCTCATCCCACAATCCTTACTCTTGCCCCCTATGTAAATCACTAGCGGGTTTTTCAGTGCCACTTAAGATTATGGCACAAAATTTCATAACTGAAACAATTTATCAGATCCTCATATGTTGAAAACGACAGGAGAGTCCATAATTATTATATATATATATATATATATATATATATATATATATATGACATCATACATTATGAAATGGACAAAGTCCGACAATTATTTCAAGACATTTTTTTTTATGTTTATACATTCATTTTATAGATATAAATATTTAAGTAAATGCTGTTTTATAATAAACAGTATTAAACAACATTTACCGGCCTGAATGTCCGAGAAATTTTCATAGAAAATTTTCGACCTCCGACAGGAATCGAACCTGTATCCTATACAGAACTGTCATATATCCTGACGTGCCTTAACTGAACACTCCCCTATGGCCAAAACGGTTAAGGCACATCAAGCTATATGACGGTTTGGTATAGGATACAGGCTTGACGAAAATTTTCTATGAAAATTTCTCGGACATTCAGGCCAGTAAATGTTGTTTAATATATATATGTGTGTGTGTGTGTGTATGTATGTTATTTTTAATTTATTTTGTTTAAATGTTATTTCTGATGGATACTCATATTCAAGTAGAAGCTTCATTTTTTTTTTTTTTTAATTAAACAGTATTTTTTATCCAACTACATCTACTAGCCTGAATATCCAGGAAATGTTGTCAGAAACCTATGCATCCTCCATTTTGACCAGAAGTCTTACATGGCTGAGTGGTCAGCATGACAAATCCAATGACAGTTCCCCATATGGGATAGCAGGTTTGAAATCCTGCCAGAAGACATTTTTCTGACAAGATTTCTCAAATATTAAGGTCGGTAGATGTAGTTGGATAAAAAATACTGTTT
Source organism: Acanthosepion esculentum (assembly GCA_964036315.1). Classification (NCBI taxonomy): domain Eukaryota; kingdom Metazoa; phylum Mollusca; class Cephalopoda; order Sepiida; family Sepiidae; genus Acanthosepion; species Acanthosepion esculentum. Next base: position 83,439,971 of record OZ038502.1, read on the forward strand.
AATTAAAAAGACAAAGCTTCTACTTGAAGCTGAGTATCGATCAGAAATAACATTTAAACAGAATAAAAAAAATAATGTCAGATTTAATCCATTTCATACATACACACACTATATATATATATATATATATATATATATATATATATATATCAGGGTTGATAAAAGACTAGCAATATCTTTGTCTGCCAAAATAGGCTATTCCACATATGAGGTAATTTTGGATTTTATTGTTTATTATTTGCTCTGTAATAATAAATACATTGAGCTCTTTTTGTGGATCAGTTTTAATACGTTATATTACTAGGATCCACTTGGATTATATACCAACAGATTTGTTACCTTTACTAATATATCCCCACCAGCATGCATTCCGCTGTCAGAATTATTTGCCCCCATTGAATATTTTTATTTTTTTTTAAGGAAATGCAAATATTTTGCAAGCACTTACCAAATTCGCCATGGATCGTTTTTCAATATTTAATTTTGAATTATTTACACTATTTGGACTGTTGTTCTCATCTTTGTTTTCATATTCAAAATGTTTCAGCCAAAACTGACAGATCCAGAAGATGCATGGCATGTGGAACGAGAACAACCTACCGCAATGGATGAAAGAAAGGTTTGGTTCAAAATTCCAATATATATCACTTGAAGGCCGAAATGCTGTGAATATGACAATATAAATGAGGACAAAAGTCAGAACAGTGTAAATAGTCCGGATGAATATTACAAACCTTGTGAAAGACTTCACGCCCACGTCGCAACTCTCACCGAACCCAATGGAAGAAGAATTGTGACCGCGACATCACTTGGTTAGATTTGTCGAATAATTGCGTGGCCTGCCCAAATGATATTGCTATTTCCTTGCTAGAATTCTGCAACAGAAAACATGGTGTCTGTTGCCGACGTTGGCTTTTAAGCAATTCTTACCTTCTGTCGCAAAAGGTTTATGTCCGACACGTGTCAAAAGTTCAGTATTAATTAGTGAATATTTACTATGTGGAACTTAGTCTGGCAAAATGCCACAAATATGAGGAACCTAAAAGGGTTGAACTCCCTCTAACAATATCAATCTGTATACTAAATTTCAGTCAACATAGGGCACGATCGTGACAGTGTCACAACATTATATGTGGCTAGTGTTCTGGGGACTACGGTCATTGTTACGTAGTGAGCCGTACGAACTGCTTCGTTGTATTAGTCTGTTGTGCTCTATAGTAATTGCAATGTTTTTTTTCTTAGTTTGACATTTAATACACACTCTTTAATAATGTAATAGTATTGATCTGATTCTATAACATTCTAGAAGGTTTTGAAGAAGCCAATATGTAAGTGCCACATAGTGCGATAACGCATTCATTCTGCAACCATGGGAAGACTGTTGAACTTTACTAGAAGCTCCAAATGGCAATAGTTGATGTGTACAAGCAAGGTAATGGATATACTGCAGGTTTTAAATATATTGATATTCCTAGATCAACAATTTTGAGCATTATCAAGAAATACAATACTCATGGTGTTGAGAATAAGTTAATGGACTGGCAGAAAATGGTTAATTTTTGAGAGAATGGAAAGGAAAATTGTTAGAAATATTTCAAAGAATCCTCACTTAGCGGCAAAGAACATTATCAATGATGTACAGGTAGCAGGGTTGAATGTATTGATGAAGACCGTCACTAGATGCCTTCGTAGAGAAAGACTGAGCTCGTCACCCAAGGAAAACTCCTTTGCTTAAGGTTAAACACCTGTAGTGCCTCAGCAAACATTATCAGCCCAGAAGGTATAAAAACAGATGAACCATTAAGTAACTCTCTTTTTGTTTATCTTCCTTTGAAAGTGGGTGCCATGAACTTCTCACACAGAAGCAAAAGGGGCTGTGAACACTTCACACAAACACACCTACACAGGCAAGTCCCAACCAAATATATTAACAATTTTTCATTGCGTGATGCCATTTATGGTGAAATTGCAATGAGTTTTGTGATGACATTCTCCAATCATTTGTCACTCACTGCACCTGTAATGACATCCAAGTTTAAGTGTATTTGTATATACACCCAAATCACCATGTGCACAGGTTTGTCTCGTCAATCATGATCGCTTTCAACAAACAAAAAAATTTTTTAAAAATTAAAAAATAACAATTGTTTTTCAAGACTCCCTGATTGGGCAGTAGAAACAATATAATTTCTCACTTAAACATGGGATCCTTGCTTCAGTTTTGAGAAGTGGACTGCTATCTTCCTAATTTCACTGGCCTCGGCAACTCCCAACACCTCACTACCGGTCCTTCTGTCACTAGCCAATTCCAACTCCTCTGGTCACCTACCTACTTTTCTCATAGTTGGACCCACTTTCCTCCAGACTTCTTGCCTCTCTCTGCTCTATGGATAACCCTTGGGTCCCACCCACTCCATTCACTTATCTTTCCCCAAAGCCACATGGGTCGTCAAATCTTCAAAAGACTACTTTTATGACTATCTAAAATCATTTATAAGATATTTGTTTCCCAATTCAAAGGCAAACTGGAAACATGAATCCTGAAACACTAACCCCCTAAGTTCACTCAAGATCAACTGGAGATAAAAATTCCTATGGAACTCCATTAGCTGAGTGGACTTAAAAAGAAGGAATTTATTTTCTTTATCTTCTAAAGATAAGTGAGAAATCATAATTACAGTTGTGTATTTCATTTATTTCGAGGTAAAGATCTCCAAATTTTTATTATATAAATGTTATCATATATTGCAGATCAATTGGTTTCTGTTATTTTGGATATGTACTATTTCACTACCATTATTTCATGTAAAACGTTCTCGTAGAGACCTTGTTGTTTTACAAATGGTGATTTTCTTCCTTTCATTGTGATAGTTACAAGGATCACATGATGGCCAAAGAATGAAGTCATGAGAGATTGACGAGAGCAGTTATGTAGAGCCCAGAGAGGAAGGATGTCCTTAGGCCACAGCAGTAGGTCTTACAGAAAAAAGCAGATGGCTTAACCCAGTTCATAGAGAAACCACTGTAACCCTAGTTTTCCCTTTCGGAAATATAGCAAGTAAGGTTCCTTTTTCTTACACCCCACTGAAAATTTATGGTCTACTTGAAGTAAAACATAGGAGGCAAAAATCCTGCAAATTTAGAGGAACTAGAAGCTATTTCGAGGGAAAAATGAAGCAAAATGCCTGTCACTGTGGGTAATGATCTTGTAAGGAACTATAAATTATTAAAAAAAAAAAAAAAAAAAGGTAATCAAGAATAAGAAGTTACAATTATTGAGGCAAGAAGCCAATAATTTTGTCTTAAGTTAAATGTTTGTTTGACGTTTTTCGTGTTATCGTTTGACATTAAAATTGTGTTGACGGCATAACTGCACAGTTGAAACCCATTATTACATAATGAAAAAAAAAATGTCTTTGAAAATTTGAAGGATTACACTACAGCTTTATTCATAATTATGGGAGGGAGGCAAATAATTCCGACACCAACTATATATATATATATATATATATATATATATATATATATATATATATATATATATATATATATATTAGTGAATGTTGAATTCAACACTTAGAGGCAACAGATTGTTTCATGCTAGACAAAATCGTCATGGCCTGACAATTGCATCTAACATGAAACAGCCTGTCACCTCTAAGTGTTGACTTCAATGTTCACTTTTATATTTACACATGCTGATATTGAGCACTTTATCCCATAAATATAGCACATACTTAAGAGTATATTTCTTTATATATTTCAATAATCATAGTAATTCATAGACTGGACAGCCATTTTATCCTATTTGGGATCAAATCAGCATCACCACCAGAATTTAGTGAGTAGACACGATATTGAGTTTAGTTAGTTTCTTCTTCATCACCAAGGCCCATTGATCAAGTGGTATGATGCTTGTGTTCCATCATAATTGTCTGGGTTTGATTCTAAGTCGTAAATGCATACTGGTGAGGAGTCCCAAATAGAATGAAATGGCCGTTAAGTGATTTCTGCTGTATAGGATTGGGTTTGAGGTTCTTTCTAATACTTTTTATTTTTCACTCCCATTTGCCCCTTGCATTTTAGTGGCATTATTGACTTGTTTGGGGTGAGTTGATTAAAAAAATTAAAAATAAAATTATATAAAGTATAGTGCAAATGTCAAAGACAACCTTACTCTATAATAAAATCTTAATACATTACTTGTAAAATGTAAATGAATGTTTTGTAACTCTTTTCAGAGAATGGGTTGACTCCAGTGTTATTTACATGGCTAAACTTCATAGTCCATTCCAGTGGTTTAAAATTTAAAAGGAAAAAATATTCACTAGCCTACAAAAATGTCTGTGTTTAAGTCTTAGACCCTATGTTAGAAACCAAGCAGAATAACTTATTGAAACTTACAAAGATTTTCATTTTTTAGCAATATTATTATTTATATCAGCATAACAAATTAGAGTTCTTTAATCGATTGAATTAGAAATCATGTCTTAAATCCAGAAGCCAGAATGAAGATGGTGGAAATGTTCATGAATAAGACCCAAGAAAAATGTTGACAGAACTTTGAATGTAAAGAAGTGCAGTTTGTCAACTTCTTTTAAAGTTTCAAGAGACTGGAGATGTATTGGATTGATCAAGATCCGGTTATCGAAAGTTACAGGAAATAACAGTTCATAAACAGATTAGTCGAAATTTAAAAAATTAAAAAATGACTGCATGGCAAACAACGGATGGCTGAATGTAACCTATCCAATTTCATGGCAGTAGACAGTTTTGAAAACGCATTTTATTAGAAACTCTAGTGGAAATATTTTTGGAGCTCCGTTTCACCCCCCCCCCCTTTTTTTTTTTTTTTTTTTTTTTTTCAAAACACTGAAGATTTTATTTCATTAAAAAACATTATGTCATATCAAGTGGGAACATACAGAAAATCTGTCCCAAATCTTACCAAAAAATAAGTCAATAAAACTCAAAATTAATTTTTTTTGACAGTGCTTACATAATTTAATAAAATATTATTGGACAAAAAAAAAAAAAAAAAAAAAAAATGTACACTTAAATATGGTTTTTCTTATGTGCAAAAGTAGACAAAAAGAGATACAGTGTAACCCGGATATAAGAGAGTTGTCGGGGCTGGAGAAGTCTCTTATATCCGGGTTACACTGTAGTTTGAAATAGCATTCTTGGATTATTGAAGAAAAGTACTTTGAAGTGCCAAGTGCTTGCTTAAGGCCGATAATATAATTGGCAAGTAATGTATTTTGTTTTACGGCATATCAACCTCAATGGGTTATTTAATGCCAACAAAATTTTTATTGCTGGTAATATGTTTTTCTTCAAAAATCTATTTCAGGGAATATTTTTCCTTGAAGAAATCTATAGCTGGTCATATTTTTTAAAAGAATGTATAACTGTTTGTATTGCTGGTACTTTTTTTTTTAAAGTATTGCTGATAATAATTTTTCCTTCAAAAATTACTGCTGATAATAATTTTTTTTTATCACAAAGTATTTCTGGTATTAAAACCTATTTTATTTTTTACACAAGTTTTGATGTTAACTAATTGCCCATAGCTAGGACCCTAACAGGTGCTACTACACCTACACCAGCAATTAAGAGGTGGTTCCATGCTCCTCAAAACCTCCTGATCAGAGGCCTTGCTGTTGGACGTAGTTCATTGTCTTACCCAGGACACGGATATAGTTTATCGTCATTCCCAGGATGAGGCAAGTAATTTGACACTGACAAAAATTTCAAGCTGGACACATGAGTACAAACAAATTCTTTCACATGACTTCAGACACTCTTCTCAATTTATTTTGTTCACTTTATATCAAAAGGGATTTCACATAGGCTCGCTATTTTTTTCTTAACAGCTAATTTCTGGTCCAAAATCAATTACACGTAGGCTTGAAAATTCATTTCCATCTTTTTCTCAGGTTGCCAGCCAATCACTGTGAAGTCAAGGTCTTCATTAGCCTAAAGAAAATTTCACATAGGCTCGCAAATTTTTCGTCTTTTTCCTCAGTTTGGCCCCAAATTTGAAAGGAGTAGGTCGTCAAGGGAGTTATTATTCTGTACTCACTGCAAAGGGTACATTTTCCACCTTTCGGATACTAAAAAAAAAAGGGGGGGAGGCTTCACATTGCACTATTCAGGTCCTGACCAAAAAAATAAATAAATAAAGGGGGGGGATTTTAAATTTACACTACTGAAAAAGTGTAGTCATTTGTCTTTTTGAAGGAAGTGTTTTCATTTTCATTGTTCCTCAAATTTCTTTTCATAGAACTTTTTTTTTCATTTTTTTCTTTTTCTTTTAATCCTTAGATTTTTAGAGGATAATATTTTTTCGTTTTTAATATGAAATGCAGCAGTTCAATTTTTTTCCCCCCAGTTACAGTGCCCATTGTGCACAAAGATTTCTTCATTGCATCCTATGTCAGAAAATGAAAAAAAAAATGCATTTTCTTTACATTCAAGCAGTTAGGTTAGTACATAAACATAAATAACTAATTCGGTTAAACTGACGTAAGAGAGAAATATATTTTTTAAACTTTTATTTTTGCTCTGCTTTCACTGAAATTAACTTTTGTTTCTTCCACAAATGTCATGCTTTTGAAGTCAAGTAACTTATATAAATGGATGTGAATGAATCGAGCGATCGATTTACAGTGGAAGAGTAGTGTGTATCAGATATTTACATTGTAAATTGAATCTTGAGTGCTGTAAAGAGGGACACAAAGTTATAGTCCATTGTTAAATTATACGTAGGGGGTAAAAAAAAAAAAATAAAAAATAAAAAAAATGGATCTATTTAAATTCAATCCACTCACTTTTTTCAAGAAAAGTAAGTTGGCATATTACTCAAAACTTTTGGACAGCTCATTACAGCCCTGAAAGCAAGCTATGATGTACACTTTCAAAACTTTTGAATTTTACAATTTGTCTAAAGGCAAAAATAAAAGCAATGTACCAGAGACTCATTAAAAAAAAAAAAAAAAAAAAAAAAAAAAAAATGGCTGATTATATATATATATATAAAGTGGTAAAGATTCTGTTGGTATATAATCCAAGTGGATCCTAGTAATATGGAAATAATAGAACTGATTCATAAAAAAGATCTCAATGTATTTTATTTACAAAGAGCAATATAATTAATAATCAAACAAATCCTCTTACCTCATATGGGGAATAAGCTATTTCAGCAGATGACGAAAGTAGTCGTCTGTCTTTTCACTCCTGGTGTGGACTCTTTCATCGTCTACCAAAAGGACCTATTCCCCATATGAGATAAAAGGATTTGTTTGAGTATTATATACAAGTTGTAGCCTCTGTTATTAAACTTCTAGGGTTTTGGAGATTATATATATATATATATATATATATATATAAATTCTGAAACTACATTACCCAGAGGGTACTTGGATAAATATATTTCATTTTTGATCAAAGGCACAACCCCTTCACCCTACAGGAATTCCCCCCCCCCTTTGATTTACATTAAATTTGAACAAGGGAATATGTAAGAAGGGAAAAACCAGAAGATGGAGGTCACATTGGCAAGATCAAAAAGAGACAATATGGACGTCAAGTTGAGCAAGAAACCACCAATCAGTGGAGAGTGCCTGACAATATATATTTGTTGTGACAATTCAACTATCATATCAATGTTGAAATCTGCTCATCAATTTATTCAACCAAGTATTGCATCAAATACATATCAAAGGGGTCAGATCAAGCTGTTTTTGCATACCCACCCCCACTGAATTTTTTTTGTCTTGGATTTAAATTAAATTTAAACAATGGAATGACTCTTATCCAAAATATAGAAGGTGAAAACCAGAAGATGGAGGTCACATCAGCAAGATCACTGAGTAATATTGAAATGCATCATTTTTCTCCACAAATTATAACAATGATCTAAAATCAATCATCACTTTCTTACAAAAGATAAAAAAAAAAAAAAAAAAAAAAAAAAAAATGGAGCAAGGCACAAGTAATTCAGCTAGTATATATATATATATATATATATATATATATATATATATTACACACTGTCTAACCAAGAAGTATTGGGACTGGTGCTATAAAGAGCAAACTACAACACACATTAATTCAGAATTTAATCTCCTGGAAGTCCCATCCTGAGGCTAAACTGAAGCTGCACAAGGAATGGTCACCGACTGTGGTGAGATGAGCACACTCTACACTTTCCTTCCATGGGATAAAGTGTGCTATATTTATGGGATAAAGTGCTCAATATCAGAGATAGAGCGTGTGTAAATATAAAAGTGAACATAGAAGTCAACACTTAGAGGTGACAGTCTGTTTCATGCTAGATGCAATCATCGGGCCCGATGCTATATATATATGCCCAATGATTGCATCTAGCATGAAACAGACTGTTGCCTCTAAGTGTTGACTTATATATATATATATATAAAAGCCAACATGCAATATCAACTATGAACACAGTCATAATGTACTGACCATGTTTGGAAAATAAAACATTCCTATAAGTCTAGATACATGCATAAAACACTCCATATATTCAGTTAAAAGTAACATAAAATTCATCTTTGATAATGGCTAAAAAAAGTATAGCTGAATGCACTTGGATATATAAAACATTTGGACAATTTTTATATCATAACACATGAAAAATTATATAAAAAAAAAACCTTAATCACAGCACATTGTCAATCATTTTTAACAAATCTTGCAGCCCAAATATATATATATATATATATATATATGTATTATTTTTTTTTTTTTTAATATAACTTCATAGTTTTATGTATTTTTGAAGCATAATTTAATATTTAAAAAAAAATAAAACTTGCTTTTGATTTAACTTATCTTTTAAGGTAGAAAATTTTTCTAAATTATATCTTATATTTTTATTGTTAAAATTTTTTTTATTTTTTAACCTAATCTATTGTTCTTATATTACTTATAAAATGTTTTTAATATAATTTTACTTTATTTTAATATAAATTATCTAAATATAACTTAACTTATTTAAAAGTATCTTAATTTTAAATATAACTTGTCTTTAGAAGAGTATTTTAAAGTAGGAATTTGTATTTTTAAACTTAACCTTATCCATATAAAAAAAAAAATAATTTTTTTGTTTGTCTCAGTTTCAAATTAATACTTCATTCTTTGCATAACCCCAATTTAATGTCATAAGGTTAATATCTGGGTTTAAAAAAAAAAAAATTGTCTGACAATGTCTGTTGAAATAGGTCTATTCCCCATACGAGGTAATTTTTTATATATATATATATATATATATATATATATATATATATATGTGTGTGTTTGAAATGCATTTTGAAAATGAAAAATCTTGAAGTTTTTATTTCAGTTATAATTCCAAGCTAATAAATTCAATTTAATATTTCCAGTAAGTAAAATACTTTTCAGTAATTCAAATTTAAATGGATTGGTATTGATTTTTTTTTTTTTTTTCTTCCGAATAATAGTAAAATCGATAGGTGGTTAAGTTATCTAATAAGTGACTTGACGCAAATAGTTGTGAGTTCAATACCTGGCCATGGCAATCGGAACGAAAACTTGGAGAGTTGAGTTACAAAAGGGAATAACTGAAACTGGAATCAAAAAAATAAAAAAAACACGTCACTTGAAGAAGACCAGAATGTACAATAACTGAAACGTTGTGAATATAGTAATAAAGATGATGACAAAAATCTGAATGATAGTGTAAATTAAAATAAATATTACTTTTAGTTTAAAATATTGCAGAAAAGCTTTTTTTTTTAAAGGAAGTCTAGTTTCTTTAAATTCTCTTGTATAAAATACAATTACCACCAGAATTAAATTTCCCGAGCAGTAAGAGGTGCAGTTTATGAGGATATGTAGGGAAAGATAATAGTTAAGTTTAGAGTTGAAGAGGTTAAGATTGTAATGGTCAAGAACATCTTCTTGGGAGTCAGTTCCACAAAGTAGTAGTTCAAGAAAAGAAGCTGCTCGAATGGTTACCCCACCACCACCTAAAAAGTACCTATTTTGATTGTTAAAACCCCATATGCCTTAAACTTTCATCCTAAACACTTTAGAAACATTTCAGACCCATTTTAAAACATTTTTGAAAAATAGTATTGGTGACCACACACTTAACATAAATTTTCTTTCATACGTACTATAGCCATTTTTAATTACGCATAGAACGATACAACCATTGAAAATAATACTGTACTTAAAATATGTGTAACAAGACAAAATATAAATTTTAAAACATTTTCTAAAAACAAAACTGTGATGATGCCCCCCAAGACTTAGCATAAGCCACGTTTTAGACCCCACCGGCAGCCCCTAACAAAGAACAAAGCTCAAGCACTACTAATGTTTTTGCATTTTTTTTTTTTTTTGACTTTCATTGAAGATGTACAATTCTGCAAATTTTACCATAAAAATGGACTGTTATGCGTTTTAAGTGACTTAAATAACATGAAAATACAAGAATATTTAAAATATATTCTATCAAAAAAAAAAAAAAAAAAAAAAAAAAAAAAAAAAATATACGAATTGAGGTTCTCAGCGAAAATTTATACCTATATTCTTCTGAAAAACATAGGAATATTCGGGAGTTTCCAGGGATAACAAGTACACATGTTTTAAAGAATAATCCACGAATGTGTGAAGCCGCGAATGCTAAAAACACAAATGTATTTGGGTAGCTAGCAACCATTGTTTAAAACACATTTCGTCAAATATGACAGACAAGGAAAATTTAATTATTTTTTTTAATTTTTTATTTTTTCCAGTGTTCTTACATTTTTCCATTTCATGAGAGCAAGGAAGCGCAAAAATTGTCTGCATTGTTCATTGTACTCACTGCTTTCGCCCACTTTAGCTATTTTTAAGGGGGTTTGTTTTAGGTAATGTTAATTTCTCTTCATGTTTTGACTGTTTAAGTAGGTTTTTTTTTGTTTTTTTAATAATAGTAGGAACATTTATTCCTAGCCATAGTATGTTGAGTGCAGCTGGAATTCAAGTGAGCATCTTTTTATTTTTATTTTTTTTTTTAAACTTTCAACACACCATTCCCACTGTTAAATAAGGTGAGAATGATAGTGAGAGAGATTTATAATATACAGGGTCACACTTATAGCGAGATATTTCTGGTAATATGATTTATATAGAATTGTAGTGTTTTCAACCAGAATATTTTTTAAGGGTTGTGTGTGTGTGTACCATATTTATGGCAGAAACATGCTCAATATCAGGAATATAGCCATTGTAAATGTAAACTGTGTGGACACAAATTAACACTGCATTGTGACTGGCAGTTTCACACTTTAAACAATCCTCAGCTCAAAGTGAAACTGACTGTCACTATGTAGTTTCAACT
>OZ038502.1:83456347-83458973 GCA_964036315.1 Acanthosepion esculentum
TGGCATTATCACCTTGCTTGGGGTGAATTGATTAAAAAAATAAAATAAATAAACATACATTTTTTTAAAGCCAAATATCTTCAAAACTAACGCAATAGTTATCACAAATTCCTTTCCTTATATGTGAATTTTGATGACATGTTGGGAAACAGTTTTTTTAACTAATCATTCAACCAATACAAGGCTCAAGGGGCAGTCAAGGTAGAAGCTTACTGAATAAGGTTGTTGTATGAGCATAAGAGGAAGGAGGTAACAACTGCAGTGTCTGAGAAGATGCAAGAAAGATAACAGTTGGCCCTAGACTTGAACACATTAAGATTGTATTGATTGGAGAAGCATCCTCTCGGGAATCTGTTCCTAAAAGTAGTGGTTCTAGAAATATAAAATATTCTTAAGAAATGACACCAGGTCATCCACCTTTGCCCACATGTTGTCCACACTATGGCATTTCTGTACTGAAAGAGAGAAAAGTCTGAACACTTGGCCGATACATGTTTAATAGTGCACAACACCTAACATGACTGGCACAACTTTGCTGTTCAGCAAACATGACCGTCACCGTCACATGGCCAATGCATAAGCAGGCCAGCACCACTTCTTTCCTCCAAGACCCTCTAAAAGCTGACCTCCACTCTCCCAGTCAGGGCCGAACTGCAAAGAGGCCACTATGAGGATCACCATCCCAGTACTGCTACTTCCTCTGAATATATTTGTTAAACTCCCTAAAGCCAGTATATGGGACCCCGGTCAATAGATCCACATCCAAAGCCGAGCTGGCTGTCATGTCCGGCGTCCCTATACTTGCAAACAGTGCGCATTCTTCACAATAGTCTAATAATGTGTGGGTGGCTGTACTTCTGAAAGCCATCAGGACAGAGATTTTGAAAAAAAAAAAAAGGGGGGGGGAAGAAATTTTTTTCTTTACTCTGCCTGATGATGCAGACAGCCAGGTCTGTTGTGCAAGCCTCCACAGTAAAAACAGAGCCTATCCATGGGAGGTGCCCTTTCTTTCGCAATATTTCAGCTCACTGTTGCACATTCTGCCCTGTCCCCACTCCCCGACTCACCCATACAAATGGGCTCATGGCTAAGGTAGCCCTCCAATACAACCTGAAACCCATCATGGAATGCAAGTGGGTGCATTCTCCGCTTAGGGAGTTTACCTAATTTGAGCAAGACATTGGGTCACTTGACCATCCCTGGTAGAATAATGACTGCAGCCACCTCCTGCATGCTTGAAAGTGAGGTCCCCAACTCTTCAGCAACAGGCCCCATCCAGAGTCCATAAAAAGACTGCTGTGAGAGGTTCCTTTTTTTTTCACTACTGCATATGTCTGCCAGTACCTTCCAAGAAATAGATTGAGAGATCACATAGGGATAAGTCTATTGCCAGAAAACAGATTTATGTAAGACGGGGTTTTATCATTTTAAGTTATTGTTTCTAAGGTCCTTCCCCCTTCTGGTTTGTGTCTTTACAAACCCCATATGCTGCTGTGACAGTTAAAGTCCCCTAGTATAATAAAAGGGGCAGGGAGTTGCTTTATGATTTCCTGATTCATTCAGTAGGATATGTACTGAGCAGATGTTTATTGGCTTGTGTAAGGTCACTTTAACAGCAGTCACATGTAATTTTCTATAAATACTTCAATGGCAACTGTTCGGATGAGTTTTCAACAGGGTGCCTAGACTTCAGGAGTCGATCAAAGGATATCAAATATCCCCATAATTTCAGTTATGTCCTATCTGTCTTGCACCCACTGTCATGTCAGAATTATAATTCCTCACATTATCACAAGCAGCTTAGATGAAAAAGTATACTGTAATTCCCCTATGTATAATACACATTTTTTCTAAAGAAAATAAGCAAAATTAGGTGTGCGTATTATACACAGCTACAAAAAAAAAAAAAAAAAATTGCTGTTTCATAGGTTAATTTCAAACATACAATTTGACATGAACATTCAGCAATTGCAACCCCATAAGGACGTCAAAGTCAATCATATGTACCTAACAATACTTACAGAATGTGATGTTTGAATAGGTTTGTGTGTGTGGCTTGTGGGGGGGGATCAAACCTGTACTTACCACTTCAAGCAAAGCACGTCACCATACTCCTGATCAGATAGAAATTGTGGCTGTATTTCCTTCCTTTTTTTATGGAAGAGCGTACACTGTTGGTGAACCAGAAGTCATCCGGGATTAGACAAATTGCCGAGAAGAGTTGCATGGTGTGTAGTTTGGAAAATGGAAATAAATTGTAGCTAATGGAAGGTACACAAGTCGATACCCGATCAAAATTGGATGGGTCATCATAGAGAGAAGGGATGATGTTGAAAGACCTGAAACCTCTAATGAACCTCGGCTAGAAACATCACTGATGATGTGTACTAAAGCATTCAATAGATGTATTTTACGAAACAAATGTAAAATAAAATAAGAATTATCATAAAACTAAATTACAATAATATTATTTTATGTTTAAAAGCATTTTTTTTTTTTTTTTTTTAAATAAGAGTAGGAAACTCTGGCCATAATGAAATTGGAGAGGTACAATTTATAGGGTTTGATTACCAAACAAGGGGTACGTATTATGGATGAAGGCACATTATACATGGGGAATTACAGT
>OZ038502.1:83459173-83499173 GCA_964036315.1 Acanthosepion esculentum
TTGACAATACATCTTATTGTAAGCACATAAGACCATATTTGCTGAATTATTTTTGGGAAACCTTATATTTTAATTTCGGTCAGTAAATCTGTTTTTTAGATTCTTGAAATAAAGATTTTAAAAATCGTCTTATTCTATGATCAAACACGTGTGTTTTGTTTTGCTTTTGAAAAAAATGTGTGATGGACAACCTGTGTTGAGAGATCTAGCAGTCACAACACAAAATAATTCCTGATGACTAAATCAAATGTTAAAAGAGAAGGTGTTAAATCAGGTGTTAATTTTTAAAGAATCCTGATTATAAAACTATTGTCCACATATATGGTAGTGAACACTGGACAATTCTTTATTTTGGCCCAAGCTACTCGACTTATTTTTCCTGCATAATTTGTTCCCCTCGCCAAGAAAACTTTCAGAATTACGAAGAAACTATTTAATTTGGATAAAAGAATACTTTCTTTATGGTACTCATTACTGTAATTTTCTAAAGTTTACTTAGAAGAAAAGTTTTTCTTAAATGCAAATTATTACATTTTTACCGTACGCTATGTTTTTGTTTTGGTAGCGCCTTAATGCATTCAAATTTATTCAAGTTTAAAAGCGAACAGAATAAAAATTTATAAGCTTTATGTTTTTCAAACATAAATAAATTTTTAAAAAAATAATTGATTATTGCACTGCTGGTCTTCCATATTTCTTTAGTTTTTATTTATTTATTTTTATTCATTCAGTCCCTTTTGCCCGCACTACTTCGGACACAGGTAGAATTACAGCGTTTCTATTTTGCCCTTTGACCACGTAGACTATAGTGCATAAATAAAACATTTTCATTCTGGTTTAAAGTAAAAAGTAAGCATTTACTTCTAGAAAATCCAGTTAGTTTATCCTTAAATTTGACAAAAGACTTCAAATCAAAACATTTAATTTCTATGACAATTATTGGATTTTAAAGAATTTTAAATTTGTTTACATTTTGGCATAAAATGGCAGCTCAATGAATAGACGTATGACGAAAAAAAAAAAAAAAAAAAAAAAAAAAAAAAAAAGTATGAAAAGCTTTAAAAATGCCCCCTCCCCAATGTATTTATACAGTGTAACCCGGATATAAAAGAGTTGTCGGACCGGAGAAGTCTCTTATATCCGGGGTTGGTCTATTATATATACATTAACACAGGCTCTAATTTGGGACCAGAGAAAATCTCTTATATCCGGGTTACACTGTATATGAAAATGATTTCTTCTATTAATTCGGATTTGCTTTAAGTTTTGGGCCATTATCTTTCAAATACAGGCGAAATTTTAGTTCAAAGAATGCATTCATTTTAAATTATTAAATGTTAAAAGAGAAGGTGCTAAAACAATCTTGATTACGTAAACTATTGTCCACACATATATGGTAGCGAACACTGGACAATTTCCTCTAAGAAAGAGAACTGAAGAAAGAGAACTGAAGCAAAAGAAATGTGGTTCTACAGAAAGATGTGCAAGGATACTATATAGACCAAACAGGTGAACAACTGACGTTTTTAGAGAGAAAATGGAAACAAAAACAAAATAGATACTTATCAGGAAGAGGCAGTTGAAATTTCTGGGGAATGTAATGAGGAAGGAAGGCTTGGAAAATCAGATACTCAGAAGACAGATTGAGGACCAGAGCGAAACAGCACATAACATACTTGGTGAGCTTGAGAACATGGATGGCAGAATCGGGTTTAGAAATAAAGAAAAGAATGAATTTAGCTGCAAGGGACAGAAAATTGAGATTTAAATGATTGCCAAAATCCTGAGGGAACACAGCAAAGAGAAGATTTAGTAAATTTTTGTCCGTTAATTAAAAGATGTATATATTCGTTCTTTATTCAAATGAAATTTAAATAAAAAAATAAGAGTTTTCATATGCAGAAAAACCGAATCTAGAGAGAAATTTGTAAACATAAATAAAATACATACATACACACACATGGCATCGATTTTACATTCCCTTTCTTGAATGATTAAAAAAATAAAAAAATAAAAAATAAAATAAAATCAATATTTTTCGATTCTGACAAATTTTGCAGGCTTGGTCTAGAAATCTAGGGGTAACATTAAATGGATGCTTCCCCCCCCTACACACACACACACACACACAAAATGAAAGCAAAATATATCATCCATTTTTTTTTTTAGATATTGACCAAAAATTAGGAAATTATCCGATTCAAATGGAATTTTCAGTACTCTTCATTAATGAATTTTTTTTATTTTTTTTACTGGATACACAAGGAATATTTGTGAGGCGAGTGTTGCACCCCACCTTTTCGATATCACGTGTAAACTTTTAAATTTGGGGAGGGGACAACATTTTTTTTATTTTTTTATTTTTACACTTTGAGTTAAAGAAAAATTCATGATGATATTGTATTGTGTAATATCAAATGTGAACATAGTGAAAATTCGGCCAGCAAAAAAAAAAAAAAATCTACAGTACACATTAAAAAAAAAAAACTTTAATCTTTCAGTGTAATTTTGAAATTAAATCCCATTGCTGTTCGTCACAAGAATTTCTCATTAAATAAAGATGTTTGAAGATTAAAAAAATGTAAATATAGATTAAATGACATTTTCGAGTGTGAACCTTTTTAAAACAAATTTATTTCCTTTTCGCAAAAAACTGTTAGATTATCTTTCGTATGGATGTATAAAAAGGGTATATCTTGTTTTTTTGACTGACTACTATTCAATATCAGAAGACTAAGAGTCATATCTTCCGTTCAATCAGTATTCATGTTTTTTTTCAAACCTCTGTTTTCTGAACACTCGGTACGGTGTGTATTTTGTTTGTTCTTTTCGCGTGCCGTAATTTTCTCCTGCATTTATTTATTCTTGTATCTAAGAATAACCAACACGTACTTAAACTCCAGTAATTAAACTTATTAAGCTATTATTTTAAAAACAAATCGTTGACTTACTTTTCCTGCATAATTTGTTCCTCTCGACTCCAAGATAACTTTCAGAATTAGGAAGAAACTAAATTCGTATAAAAGAATACTTTCTTTATGGTACTCATTACAATACTGTCTAAAATTTACTTAGAATATAAATGTTTTTCTTAAATGCAAATTATTACATTTTTACCTTACGCTATGTTTTTGTTTCGGTTGCGCCTTAACCTTAGCCTTCAAATTTATTTAAGTTTAAAAGCGAACAGAATAAAAATTTATAAGCTTTTCATGTTTTTCAAACATAAATAAATTTTTAAAAAAATTGATTATTGCACTGGTGGTCTTCCGTATTTCTTTAATTTTTATTTATTTATTTTTTGCTTTTCCCCGCGCTACTTCGGACACGGGTAGAATTACAGCGTTTCTATTTCGTCCTTTGACCACGCAGACTACAGTGGGTAAATAAAATATTTTCATTCTGGTTTAAAGTAAAAAGAATTACTTCTCGAAAATCCAGTTAATTTATCCTTAAATTTAATAAAAGACTTCGAAAGACATTTCTATGACAAATATTGGATTTTAAAGAATTTTAAATTTGTTTACATTTTCGCGTAAAATGGCGGTTCAATGAATCGACGGGTGACGAAAAAATAAAAAAAAATGTATGAAAAGCTTTCAAAATGCTCCCAAAATTTATTTATATACGAAAATAATTTCTTCATTTTTAATTTGGATTTGTTTTGTTTGTTTTGTTTTTTGGGGAGGCATTATCTTTCAAATACAGGCGAAATTTTCGCATTAAATTATTTAAAATGAGTTTTTCGTTTTGTTAGAAAGTCTGTGGCGGGCACCTGTTCTACATTAGTTATTTCCCCTCAAAATGTTACCCTATTTTTTTTTTTTTTTTTACACACAAATGGACCAGTCTATTTTTAAGTAGTGAAGCGTGTCAAATGGGATAGTTCGAAAGGCATTTCGAAATCGATACTTTTATTTAAATTTAATTCAAAGTACGTTATTTTTAAATGCGTGTGAAAAATGGCATTATTAAATTTTAAACTAAACACTGGAAGTTTGCTACAGTAAACGACAGCTTTGCTTTTTACACTACTACACAGTTACAAATTTCTTACACACACAAAAACAAAGTTAACGTTTTTATTGTCAGATATTGAATCATTGCAAAAAAAGTTAGTGCTTGATTTTCATCGTTTATAATTTTCTAATCGCACACGAACTTTTGCAATGATCTAGGGCGATTCAAAATCAAAAAGTGTGGTCAAGTCCAGTGACGGATCTACATTTTTGGGGTCCTGAAGCTTGAACAGATATGGGAGCAAACCCCCACCCCTTCGCAGCTAGCAACAATAGATTCGACTTCGAGGATCCAACTGCTACGGGCTCCTGAGATTAAGTGCCACGAAGATTCATTTGTTTCATAATATAAACAGTCACCACTGGTTAAGAATCCCGTTCTTACAAGTTTTAATTCTTGATCCTGAATCTTTTTCTTTCTTTCTAAATCCACGTATTTTTTAGTAGAATGAAATTTGATTAAAAATAAAAATTTAGAAGTAAATATTTCGGAGGGGGGGTGGAAATTTCCTTTTTCTTTAAAAAAAAAAAAAAAAAAAAGGGCCATTGGCGTTGTTGAGCAATCATTTTTTAGAGACAAATGCAGGTTAGAATATCCTTAATTAACAGCATTGTTACATATTGAGAACTAATTCAGGGTTCGTTTTTCATTTTCGGCAAAATATATCCTTTTTCTACGAAGTAACGAAAGTAACATTTTATATACACAATAGAAAACGGACACGTGTGCTTTCGAGAAAGTGGTTTCCGTGTGAGAATAATTCTCTCTCCCTAACTCACACGGAAACCACTATACAAAAAAAAAAAAAAAAAAAAAAAAAAAAAGATTTTTTTTGACGCGGGTTAATCAGGTTATCGACGAGCAGTTAAGAGACTCGTATAGATTTTAATTTTGTATACACTTATTGAAGATTTTTTTTTGTTTTTATCTACAGGTTCATTCCGATCTATCCTAGCATAGATCTCTTCTTTTTTTTATCTAAGAAAGAAATCTGTAACTCACTATCATCAATCTATCTCACTGATTGAAATCCGATATCGTTTTTTAAATTTACAAACATACACGACCAACCACATCTACATACCAAATATCCCTTCTTAGCACGGAACGCCAGAAAATAAAAACAAAGTGAACATTATGTTGTATTTTTATTTATTCCACCCACTTTTTTTAGTGTAAGTTGTCGCTAAAAATAAAACCAGGTGAATCGAGATGAGCAATTCTAAGACAAATTGTAAGCCATTTTGCAAAGAAAAAAAAATATCGTCAAGTGTTTTTATTTCTAATTAAATTTTAGGAAAAAATGAAATGACTGTTTTTTTAAATTAAAGTAAATATAGCAAAGAAACAAAAACAGCAGTTTTTGCCATTTTGGTCCGTGCTATTGCAAAAGCAAAAAAAAAGTTTAACGATTTTTTTTTTTTTAAACATGTTTGTTTGTATGTTTTCATCAGCAATTGCATTGACATTATGAAACTTTATAATGGACAACAAATGCGTTAAGTAATGGCCCTTTATTATTCAACGATTCTTGCTAAAATAAATTTTTCTTATCGTAATAAAAGGCATTTTTGTGTGAGAAAGACGTGCACAATGATAGGGGGCAATTTAACGTAGTGTAAATGTAATGATTAACAAGAATAAGATTGTTTAGCTAAAAAAGAAAAAAAAAATTACGACAGCGTGAGTGAGTTCGATCCTCTCTAGGTGCTCCACACTTGCGGCCTTGCGCCAACGTCTAAGCTACCCTTAGTAAATTATCACATAAACCGGGCACTTCGACGTGGTAGTAATTGTAAGCTAACGTATAGATCAGTTACGAATAGATGAGGAATTCGGTTCTCATTGGGTGCTCCATACTTGCGGCCTTATGCCACATCAAAGATACTCTGAATAAATCGGGAGAGAGATAGAAAGAAAGACAGAAGACCGAGATGAAAGTCAAACAAACTAAAATGTTTTTGTTGTGTATCGTGAAACTCAAACATTTTTCTTAAACTTCTATCGCTAAAAAAAAAAAAAAAAAAAAAAAAAAAAAGGTTACTTATATAAACAAAAAAAACCCTTATGTATGCATTCAAGAATGCCTGGAATTAAAAAGGATTTTTTTTTTTTTTTTTTTTTTTTTTTTACTCTTACATAGTCTTGTTTGCTGTCGACAAAACATGAAAAAAAAATCTTTTGTGGCGATTTTTAAACAGAAAAGTAAAAAAAAAAAAAAATATAAAATTAAAAAAAAAAAAGAAGACGAATTAAATAAAAATAAAGTGAAAACAATACGGAAATGAATGGCCGTTTTTACTACTTACGTGGTTGGTAATCTCAAAGATTACGTTTTTAATTTTGTATGAAGCCGACAATAAAATCCGCAGGTAAATAATCACATCGATGCGTGTTGCAAGTGAAATGTCCCTTTCCTGGCGGGGGAGGGAGGTGGAATTATTATTATTACCACCACTACTACCACCACCACCGACTAGAGCAGAATCAATGTCATTTTGTCTTCTTCAGTACTTTAAAAAAAAACATGCAAAGAACAAAAATAATTTTTTTTTAAATACTTATCCCGATATATTAGCGAGTGTGTGTGTCTTTAAATTCGTTTCTATACGTTGCTTTCTTACACTTCATTAAGCTGGGGGCTACCTACATGGAATAAAAAGGGTGCTTGGATCTACAGACCCAAGTTAGAGAAAATAATTTTGCTTTTTAGTTTTAAATAGTTTTGTTTTTCGTAATTTCCCTATGTAAGTATGAATGAATGTTAGAGAGGCTCTAGGCCGACGTAAGAAGGGTAAGGTTAAAGTTAGATTTCGTTACTAATTTTAAGGTTGCAACATGCTCCCGCCCAACGAATACTGTCTGTCTCGCACAAGAAACACCAATGAGTCTATGTCTCTCTGTCTCTCTCTAGTTTTTAGAGCTAATAAAATTAAATAGATACTTGATTTTGTGTGGGTTGGACTTCTTTTTTTTAGCGCATATGTAATATATTAATAAACAACATAGACTAAAAAAAAACAATATCGCAAAATTGTTTTCTATGTTAGTAAGCTTTAAGCTAAATAAATATTTCAAGCACTGTTTTTTTGTAGTAGTAGTTGCGTTTTGTGCTTGCTTGCGTAGGGAAGTTTTTGAAAGAAAATAGAGAGTAGTAGCACTCCACTACAACAGACAGCTAAGTTCGGATTTTCTGTTCTTATACAGGAAAAAAAAAAAATGCAATTTTTCTGCACCAAAATTATATCTGGTTTTCGCTGTCGATTTGTTTTATCTCTAAGATCACACAATAATACTGGACCGAAAAGTTCTCTGATCTTCGCCTTTTTCTCTAGATTCAGCACACTTTTAGTTTTACTCTTTTCCACAACACAAAGTCATTCTTTTTTTATCTTGAGCACGTGGGGGAGAATTCTGTTTCTACGAATAGAAGTGGGGGGGATTCCAGAGAAAAAAATATTTTTATTCCTTACTCACCATTTCTTTATTTCTTTCTTTCTTTCTTTCTTTTCTTAAACTCATCTGAACAAAACGTTTCTTTCTTATTTTTTTTTTCTCTTCCTTATTTATTAATCTTTCTCATTCGTTCTTTCTCGTCGTCTCTTCTTTCTTTTTTTCTCCTTCCTGACCTTCTCTCTCGTCTCTAAATAATTTGTTGGTCTCTTTCTATTAAAAAAAATAAAAAAATAAATGCCACTTTAGCTTTTAATCGAATAAAAATGTCTGGCTTCAGTGTGTCTGTTTTAACTTTCACTTTAAAAGGAGACTGTTTTTTTTCCTCCTTTCATTCCTTTTCTGTATATTTCTTTGTCATAGATTCTCTTTCTTTTTTCGTTTCTTTTCTTTTCTTTTTTGTTTTTTTACCTCTCCCTAGTTTAAGCTTCTAGTCTTTAACCTTCTTTATCTCTGATTTTCAAACACACTTAATCACTCTCTCTACGCAATTCAAACAATGCTATTTTAATTTTCTACTTGCGCTTAGCTAAGTAAGACAAAAGAATAGATCCGGGGAAATAGAGAGGGATGCTAAATAAGGAAAAGCTTGTTTGCTTAAAAATAAGTTTTCAAAAAATATTACAAGATGATGGCTTTAAATGAGGTTCGAATTCCGATTTCTGGCACCAGTGGAAAGATAAGTAAATTATTTCAGTCATAAAGCAAATTTGATGTTTAATTTACTAAGCTTGTTAGAGTTTGGTACAAGGTCACAAATATTGAATAACGAAAGTGGTTAGAACACTCACAACGGCGAATCGCCTAGGCAGGTAACTTAGTCGAACTTCGTTGCTGGTGGTGTGATGTTTTTTTTTGTTTTTTTTTAGCACACGGTATTATTAATGTTACTTTCTCTTCCACTGCGTTCTCTCTCAACTGCAGTAACCTTATTGTTAATTTCACTCAAAGATGTTTTCTGTTGCCATAGCAGGATATGACAACACAACTATGAAATTCAAACAAATTTAAATTCACTGATAAGATAAACCTTTTTTGCACAGCAAATGAAATCACATGCAGTGATAAAAGTTAACAATGCGGTAAAAATGGGAACTCCAAGGGTCAGCTGACTAGAGTTTTGTCGTTCTTGTTGGTATGTTAAAATATGCCTTTCAAAAGCTATGCAAAGTATTAAGATTTAAGGAAACAACAATTTCGTTGGAAAGGGGAAAAAACGTGCTATGTAATATCGATCCTCTTATATGGCAGTGAATACTGGACAATCAGAGATGAAGAGAAAACTGGCAGCAAAATAAATGTGGTTCTACAGAAGGATGATGAGAATGCCACGAACGTTGGGCGTAAACAACGAGGATGTCTTAAGGAAATAAAAACAAAATGAATGCTTAAACTCAGAATAAGAAAGGGTTGAAATTTCTTGGATACATAATGAAAAAGGGAAGCTTGGAGAATTTGACACTCACAAGGCAGATTGAAGACAGAAGAGACAGGGTGGAGATAAAGGGTAACTTACCTGATCAGCTTGTGTCTTTGAAGAACTACAAGCGAAAATAAGTTGTGGAGAGCCATGATCCCCCACGTGAATTGTGAAAGGACAGAGCACATAGAAGAAGAGGAGGAGGAGGAAGGCGAATGGGAGGGGGTGACGAAGAAGAAAACTTTTAAACTATTAACTATTATTTTAAACTATTGTATAAACCTATAAGAAAGCCCACCTCCAACCCAACCACCCACGTGGTTAGGACGAAAAGGCGGGAAAAATGGTATATATATCATCATCATCATCATCATCATCAGTCTCACGACTGTTTCAATCTTCCGGGGAGAGGGTTGGGGCAGTAGAAACAGACTCTGACTCTTCTTCCTCATGACCCTTTCAGATATCTTGGCGGCGCCCATCTCCTCTCCAAGCTCTTGACCGACAGCCGAAGACCACGGAATATGGTATGGGTCACATCACCCTCGATCCATGCACTAGGGACTCAGGTTTTGAATTCAGAGTTGACCTTCTCCTAGACAGGTTGCCACCCAAGGCTATAGAACCCCGCCTGTACTGCTATTTACCCATAGCTGGGGGAGAAGAGATAGGTTCATACCTTTCTTACATTTAAGTGAATGTAATGAACTCGACTGGAATTCGAACTCGGCTCTCCCATTCCTAAATCTGAACTGAACTGCTATCCTACTGTGCTCCATAAAACTGGTATATTTACGTCGAGTGAAAAAAAAAATAGCAGGTTAAATTTTCGGCTTGAGGAAGCGAATGGCCTCTGTGGAATTATTTGCCAGCATCAACCCTTGATTCTAGTACATCCGTGCTAGCCTGAGTTAATTTATCAACAGTAAAAGTATTTTCCTATTTTTTTTTTTTATTTGTATTTTTGTTTCTGTTAATGAGGAAAATTCTTAGAAAGAAAAATAGTTTAAATTCTTCAGCAATGTTTAACATTCGTGCCGGCCAAAACAAAAAAAAAAAAACCCCAAAAAACAAACAAACAAAAAAAAAACGGTGTGTCGCCGTTATTACGGTATATCCTGACTCCCTCAGCAATGTTTATTTACAAGAAAGATATGTGAACCAAATACAATCAACTGCTGAGGCCTCCCGACAAGTGGTTTGAACAATTACAAAAGAGTTAGGTCTTCGAAACTCCGGAGTTGAGGTGTTGAATACAACATTAAATCAGTTAAGTATCACATTTTATATTTGTATTATTTACCTTCTATAAAGATTTATTTATTTTTTTTTTACAATGATGTTCATTCTGGATAAGGCCCAAGAGCCACTCAATGTAGAGGAGTACAAAGTAAGAGGCATCAATCCCAGAAAGGTGATAATGCCACTAAGATGCAAGGAGTCACCGGAAGTGGAAGAGAAGGAAAAGACTTCAGAAGGAACCGGAAACGAAACCCAATCCGAAACGGGAAACAAGGGATAAAAATCTACCTCTGTTCAAAAGATCGGGGAGGAGTGTATTATTATTATTTACCATTTTATAAAGAAATAAATTTGAAAAAAAAAAATCTTTTTTATTAAAAAAAATTTCAAAATTATCAAACTACATAAGCCAACTACGATGCAATATTTATCATTTACCATTTTATAAATAACTATGAAAACAAGTTTTTTTTATTCAATTTAATAAATAAATAGTGTTTAATATCGTTGTTTTTAATTCTCCAGAATAAAGAAAATGTATAAATCCGCCTCCATATACTTGGGTTTTATTCAAATTCTAAACATCACTTTAGCGTTAGGAATAATTGTAATAATAATATACAGTTTTAAATTAGTTAAGTGTTCTGACAGAGGACGGTTCGTCCTGGGTAAGACGATAAACTACATCCGACAGCAAGGCCTCTGATCAGGAGGTTTTGAGGAGTATGTAAGCACCTCTTAATTGCTGGTGTTCCCAGGTCCACCCTGACTCGGGGTGGTAGCACCTGTTAGGGTCCCAGCTATGGGCAAATAGTTAACCCCCAAACTGGGGTCAGAACACTATGAAAGTGTAAAAATACCAGTAACACATTTTTGCAAAAAATATATTATATCTATACATTTCTTTTAAATATTACCAGCGATACATTTAAAAAAAATTTTTTTACCAGCGATATATCTTGAATAAAAAATATTACCAGAAATATATTTTTGAAAAAAAATATTACCAGCAATAAAAATTGTTGGCATTAAATAACCCATTGAGGTTGATATGCCGTAAAACAAACCAAACCAAACCATAGGTCGGTAAGTGCAACGGTATGATCCGAAGATTTATTGGGATGGCCAAAGAGGCATTCCAAAAACCAGGTAGAGTATTATGAGACAGAAAGATTTCGTTGGTAACAAAGAAAAGAGTACTGAGGTGTCACGTGACATCTGTCCTCCTTTATAGCAGCGAACGTTGGACGGTCTCCTCAAAGATGAAGAAGAGACTCGAGGCGGCGGAGGTATGCTTCTACAGAAGGATACTAAGGATATCATGGACCTAGCGTGTGAGCAACGATGAGGTGTTGAAGAGGATGCAAACAAGAGGGAAGCTTATACTTAACACCAGGAAGAGGCAGTTCAAATTTCTGAGACACGTAATGAGAAAGGAGGGCTTGGAGAATCTGATACTCACAGGTCGAATAGAGGGAAAGAGAGACAAGGGAAAGCAATTCATGACATACCTAGCGGGCTTAAGCAAGTGGATGACAGAACATGGCCTGGGAGATGTAGCAAAGGGAGAAAACTTATTGAGAGCTACAAAGAATAGGGGAAAGTGAAAGGCCATGATCGCCTATGTCCTGAAGGGACACGGCACATAATTTATAGGTCGGGGACACTAAAATCAAGCAGGTGCAGAAATTTAAATATCTGGGAAGTGTTTTGACGGAGGTCGGTAAGTGCAACGCTAAGATCCGAAGACGTATTGGGATGGCCAAAGACGCATTCCAAAAACCAGGTAGAGTATTATGAAACAGAAAGATTTCGTTGGTAACAAAGAAAAGAGTACTGAGCTGCTACGTGGCATCTGTCTTCCTTTATGGCAGCGAATGTTGGACGGTCTCCTCAAAGATGAAGAAGAGACTCGAGGCGGCGGAGGTATGCTTCTACAGAAGGATACCAACGATGAGGTTTTGGAGAGGATGCAAACAAGGAGGAAGCTTATACTTAACTTTAGAAAGAGGCAGCTGAAATTTTTGGGACACGTAATTAGA
Organism: Acanthosepion esculentum; assembly: GCA_964036315.1. Classification (NCBI taxonomy): domain Eukaryota; kingdom Metazoa; phylum Mollusca; class Cephalopoda; order Sepiida; family Sepiidae; genus Acanthosepion; species Acanthosepion esculentum. The sequence continues at coordinate 83,471,351 of OZ038502.1, forward strand.
AAGGAGGGCTTGGAGAATCTGATACTCACAGTGCGGATAGAAGGAAAGAGACAAAGGAAAGCGACGCGTGTCATACCTAGCGGGCTTAAGCAAGTGGATGACAGAACAGGGTTTGGGAGTAGTAGCAAAAAAATATATTGAGGGATAGGAAGAAGTGGAGAGCTATGATCGCCTACGTCCTGAAGGGACACGGTACATAAAATAAGAAGAATGTTTTGCTAATTCTTCTGTAAACGAAAGGACACGAAGAATCGTCAATGTTTAACTTTTGTGAATGCAACCCCACCCCAAAAAAAAAACAGTGTGTCAAAAGGACAGTTATTCCCTCGACACCGTTATTGCTGCGTACACTTTTGGTTCCCTCGGCACCGTTTTTTCTACCGAATTTTTTTTCGGGCACAAAGGTTTAACATTGCCGATTCTTCATGTCTTTTTGTTTACATATGAATTAACGAAACCTTAACTAATTTAAAACTTTATATCATCACTGCAATTATTCTTAGCGCCAAATAAACTGTGTTATCCCAGGGATAGCTTTTTCATTCGGAGATGGTGTCTTGATAATAAAAAAAACACAAAAAACACTGTGGTGAAATCAACGAGAAACCACTCTGCTATTTCTACAACCATGGTAATATAGAGTTTTGAAAGGAGCCCGCAGAGAGCCATAATCGCCCACGTCCTGGTGCGACATGACAGAGACAGTCAGACAAGTTAGGGCACACGTGAGAAGCAAACTGAATCCACTTGCTAATAACATGTTTGCAAGACATCGCTTCGCTTCCTAGCTCTTGGGGTGGAATCAGTTGTGTTTTCGAGCAAGACACGGTATTAATGAAGCAAGCTTTCTCCTGGTGATTCCAGTCACGGAATAGCACCTCCTCGGTTCTAGATTTAAGCACGCTTATTGGGCTTTCATTTATTGGGCTTTTATTTATTGGGCTTTTATTTATTGGGCTTTTATTTATTGGGCTTTCAAATATTGGGCTTTTATTTATTGGACTTTCATTTATTGGGCTTTTATTTATTGGGCTTTTATTTATTGGGCTTTTATTTAAGCAAGCTTATTGGGCTTTCATTTATTGGGCTTTTATTTATTGGGCATTCATTTATTGGGCTTTCATTTATTGGGCTTTTATTTATTGGGCTTTTATTTAAGCAAGCTTATTGGACTTTCATATTCCTCAAGGTCTTTAAACGAAATTTCTTTCATGAAATCTTAAGGTATATTCTGTTAGGCTTGTAAGATTTATATACAGGGCGCGATAGGTAAATTATCGCCATTTTATATTTTAACTTTCGCGCATGCGCGCTGTTTGTTTTTGATTTTGTCGACTGCACAGTATAGTAGGGTCAGTTAGGCACCGTCTGTGAGAAAAGGAGCATCATGACGCAATTCACTCCGCCAGAAATGTGAAAGCTGCATGCTGTACTGCCGGGCATTCGCGCTGCAAGCTCCAATACGAACATTTCAGTTTGTTTGGGTGCAGAGGATTCTGAAAGAGTTGGATGAGTCTAATGGTGATTACGATGGTACGGCAGCCCAGAAAATTCACTCTGATCTGAAAAGAACTCCCGAATTTGTTGGTGAGGACCTCGGACTCAACACGGAGGCCTACATAAAATGCCTTGAGGAGGTAGCGCTGTCTTGGGTCAAGAGGGTGGCTGCTGGAAGACCCTATGTCTTGCAACAGGACTCTGCACCATGCCACACAAGCAGGAGAACACAGTCATGGTTGTCAGACAATTTTTGCGACCACATCACGCCTTACATCTGGCCACCTGCTTCCCCAGACTGCAAGATGAACTGAATCCAAGGATTATGGCAGCATTCACCAACTTAAACAAGACCGTCTAGAAGAGTTGCAAGAGATTCCGAATTCATCTGGAGGCCGTGATTGAAGCCAATGACGATTTTATTGGATACGTTTACTCTTCAGTATTTCAAGACATTTTTGTGCAATTTTTGGTAAATATATCTGTTAAAATGAGATGTCAGTGTAATTTTCATTTTTGCGTAACTAATACGACAATTTATCCATCGCACGCTGTAGTTTAGGGTTTGGCAAAGACACACACTGGCATTGCACCTTTCTATTGCACTAAAAGGTGAGGGTCGTGGACAGGCTTGGCGCCTTTGTGATACATTTCCGATGATTTGGACATCTTTTGCCTGTAGCCTCACATGTGCCGCTTTGACATTGAAACCGACGTTGTGTCATAATTTCCTTTCGTGGAGAGTCAACTACTATTGCTCCAAGCGAGACCGAGGCACACACGCAAAAAAAAAAAAAAAGTGATTCTTCTTTCGTTTTTATTTGTATTCGTTCGTTCTTTCGTTCCTTCGTTCATCATCATCATCATCATCATCATCATCATCATCTTCATCATCATCATCATTATTATTATTATTATTATTATTATTATTATTATTATTATTATTATTCCTTTGCGATTTTCTTTCTCGTTTTCTTTTCCCTTTCTCTTTTTAGAATTATTTTTCTTCCTTTTTCTTTTCTGATTCTTTTGCTTGTGTCGTTTGAAATCCGACGCGATTGATTTCTTTCTTCTTTACGCCCACTTTTTTCATTCGTTTTGTTTTTGTTTCTTTCACTGATTCGGATTTCTCGTTTTTCTTTCTTTCTTTGTTTCTTTGTTTCTTTGTTTCTTTGTTTCTTTGTTTCTTTCTTTCTTTCAGGAGTTCTGATCTCTTTCTTTTCTTTTCTTTTTTCTTTTCACGAGCTCATAACGCACTCTTTCTTTCTTTCTTTCTTTCTTTCTTTTCACAGAACCATAACGCACTCTTTCTTTCTTTCTTTCTTTCTTTCTTTCAGGATTTCCGATCTCTTTCTTTTCTTTTCTTTTTTTTTCTTTACACGGGCTCATAACGCACTCTTTCTTTTTTTCTTTCTTTCTTTCTTTCTTTCTTTCTTTCTTTCACGAGTTCCGATTCCTTTCTTTTCTTCCTTCTTTTCATGGGTCCAAAACGCACACATTTTTCTTTCTTTCCTTCTTTCTTTTCTTTCTTTCTTTCTTTCTTTCTTTCTTTCTTTCTTTCTTTCTTTCCAAACAGGCATTTTCCCCTTTTATTCCCCAGACTATTTCTGCAAACTTAAATTCTCTTCTTATCACTTCCTCTCATCTTTCCTACACTGTTTCCTTCTCGCCATCTACATTTCATTCTGTTTTCTTCATTGATTCATTCATTTAATTTCATTCCTTCTTTCTTTTAAAACCTCCTCCTCTCCTTACTTAGTCTCTCTCTTTATTTCACCCCTTCACTCCCATTCTCTCCTTTCTTTTTCTAAATCCGGATTTTAGGCAATAATCATGAAAAAGGATAAATAACGTTTCGGATTACTTAATGCGCTTTGTTCTAGATTATTCCCATTGAATAAGCTTATCTAAGGGAACAGTATGGGGGGGGGGTCTTGTCTTCTGAATTTTACCCGGGTTTGAAAATCCTACATCATTACCCGTTGAAAATAGTATAGATTATATGATTGCGTACACCGTTTCTTCTTCTTCTTCTTCTTCTTCTTCTTCTTCTTCTTCTTCTTCTTCTTCTTCTTCTTCTTCTTCTTCTTCTTCTTCTTCTTCTTCTTCATTATTATTATTATTATTATTATTATTATTATTATTATTATTCCCTTTAATTTCTGTTGTGTACAGAGACCTCAGGTTAGAAATGGCTTCATAACATTTTCCACCGGTCATTTTTGTAAAAAATATAAAAACCACAAGATCACACACATTTTACATAGTGATTTTTCAAGCGTAGCTTAGATGTGGCACAAGGCCGAATGTAGGGAGCACCCAGTGAGGATCGAACTCACTACTCGGTCGTAATTGTTCTAGCGAGACAAGCTTGCTAACCATTACACCACCCCTCGGTGCCCCACACATTTTTTACATAGATAAAAACTCTTCGTAATATGTGTGCTGTACTTGTGAGTACAATTTTTTGTATTTCTTTAAGGCATGGGCTACCAGGAATCCCTTCAACGAGTCTATCGGAACCTTTTCCAATCAGTCCAATGCCTCTAACTACAACTCTAATTATTGATGTTCTCATGTGCCACATATTTTAGATTTCCATTTCAAGATCCCTGTGTTTTGATAGTTTTATGAATATCTTCAAAGATACATTACGATCTGCAGGGACTGTCATGCCAATAAGAAGGCACATTCTGCTTTTGTGGTCTTTGATCGTGATGTCTGGCCGATTAGCTTTGATTGTTCTGTATGTGTGTATTGTAAAGTCCCATAAAATTGTTACAGTTCCTATCTGTGTAACCAGGTCTGGGTGGTGTTTATACCAGTTTCTTGTAGTTTCCTTCTTGTAAATGTTACATATTTTCCAGTGCAGGTATTAGCCAACTCTATCACATTATTATTATTTTATTTCCTTTAATTTCTAGTGTATACTCATTTCTTTGTGGGTCCCAACCAACAGAGCATTTTGGGGGGAAAAAAAATAAATATAAAAAAAAGCTTAAGATCACACATATTTTACATAGATAAAGCTCTTCATAAGGTGTGGGCTGTACTTGTGAGTACAATATTTTGCATTTCTTAAGGGCATGGGCTTCCTGGAATCCCTTCAATGTGTCTATTGGAACCTTTTCCAATCAAAACGAAGGCTCCAACTAATTCTTGAATTGTTGATGTCCTCATGTGCCACATTTTTTAGATTTCGATTTCAAGGTCTTTGTATTTTGATACATTGCAGTCTGCATGGACTGCCATGTCAATAAAAAGGTACATTTTGTCTTTGTGGACTCTGATCACAATATATGGGTGATTAGTTTTGATTGTTTTGTCTGTGTGTATTGTGAAGTCCCATAAAAGTGTTACAGGTCCTATCTCTGTAACCAGGTCTGGGTGGTGTTCAGACCAATTTCTTGCAGTTTCCTTTCCATAAAAGTTGCATATTTTCCAGTGCAGATATTGGCCCACTTTGTCATGCCGTGTTTTATATTCAGTGGGTGCCAATACCGTGCAACCTGATACACGATGATCAATTATTTCTGGATATTTATCACAGAATCGGCATAAAGGATTAACACAATTTTTCAGTATATGTACTTGGTAATTTCTAGTTAGCAAGCATTGGTCCTGTGCAGCAGGAATAAAACCTTCAGTTTCAGCTTTCAACCCTGCACTACGTAGCCACTGGTGGTTTGTCTACATCAAGTTGTTTGATACGGGTAGGATATTGACCATGAAGAGGGTTATCTTACCATCGTTTCTGCATTTGGTACATTGCATTTGCATTTGCATTTGCATTCTTTTTAGGTTCTTTGCCGCTGCAGTAGGTGTATTATTTGTACATCTTCACCCACTGGAAATTCACTTTTGGATTTGTCGACTTCCTTTATTACCAAATAAAGTTTCTTATTTCATTCATGTTCTTTGACATAGATCATAATCTAGTTGTTCTGCAGTTTCCAAGTATCTTTGAAGACCGATTGTTATAGCTTTATAAGACTAGTTGAACTAATCCTCTGCCTCCTTCGGATCTGGGCACATACAGACGATCAACATCAGCTTTAGGGTGATGCATTCGATGGCAGGTGAGAAGCTTTCTCGTTTTGACATCTATTCGTTTAATGTCAGCGAGGACCCAATTAATGTGATTGAAACTGTATTGCACCACAGGAACAGCCAAAGTATTTATGGATAATATTCTGTTTTGCGAATTCAAGTCGGTATTATTATTATTAGAATAATAATAATATTCTTAATAATAATAATATAAACACGACAAAACGTAGTTCCCAAATTAAGCATATTTGGATCATGAAGCATATTAGCCCGTAAATTAAGCATATTTGAATTATGAAGCATATTAGCCCGTAAATTAACCATATTTGAATTATGAAGCATATTAGCCCGTAAATTAAGCATATTTGAATCATGAAGCATATTAACCCGTAAATTAAGCATATTTGAATTATGAAGCATATTAGCCTGTAAATTAAGCATATTTGAATTATGAAGCATATTAGCCCGTAAATTAAGCATATTTGAATCATGAAGCATATTAACCCGTAAATTAAGCATATTTGAATCATGAAGCATATTAACCCGTAAATTAAGCATATTTGAATTATGAAGCATATTAGCCCGGAAATTAAGCATATTTGAATCATGAAGCATATTAACCCGTAAATTAAGCATATTTGAATTATGAAGCATATTAGCCTGTAAATTAAGCATATTTGAATCATGAAGCATATTAACCTGTAAATTAAGCATATTTGAATTATGAAGCATATTAGCCCGTAAATTAAGCATATTTGAATTATGAAGCATATTAGCCTGTAAATTAAGCATATTTGAATTATGAAGCATATTAGCCTGTAAATTAAGCATATTTGAATCATGAAGCATATTAGCCCGCAAATTAAGCATATTTGAATCATGAAGCCTATTAGCCCGTAAATTAACCATATTTGAATTATGAAGCATATTAGCCCGTAAATTAAGCATATTTGAATCATGAAGCATATTAGCCCGCAAATTAAGCATATTTGAATCATGAAGCATATTAGCCCGTAAATTAAGCATATTTGAATCATGAAGCATATTAAACCGTAAATTAAGCATATTTGAATTATGAAGCATATTAGCCCGTAAATTAAGCATATTTGAATTATGAAGCATATTAGCCCGTAAATTAAGCATATTTGAATTATGAAGCATATTAGCCCGGAAATTAAGCATATTTGAATTATGAAGCATATTAGCCCGTAAATTAAGCATATTTGAATCATGAAGCATATTAACCCGTAAATTAAGCATATTTGAATTATGAAGCATATTAGCCCGTAAATTAAGCATATTTGAATTATGAAGCATATTAAACCGTAAATTAAGCATATTTGAATTATGAAGCATATTAACCCGTAAATTAAGCATATTTGAATCATGAAGCATATTAACCCGTAAATTAAGCATATTTGAATTATGAAGCATATTAGCCCGTAAATTAACCATATTTGAATTATGAAGCATATTAAACCGTAAATTAAGCATATTTGAATTATGAAGCATATTAGCCCGTAAATTAAGCATATTTGAATCATGAAGCATATTAGCCCGTAAATTAAGCATATTTGAATCATGAAGCATATTAAACCGTAAATTAAGCATATTTGAATTATGAAGCATATTAGCCCGTAAATTAAGCATATTTGAATTATGAAGCATATTAGCCCGTAAATTAAGCATATTTGAATTATGAAGCATATTAGCCCGGAAATTAAGCATATTTGAATTATGAAGCATATTAGCCCGTAAATTAAGCATATTTGAATCATGAAGCATATTAACCCGTAAATTAAGCATATTTGAATTATGAAGCATATTAGCCCGTAAATTAAGCATATTTGAATCATGAAGCATATTAGCCCGTAAATTAAGCATATTTGAATTATGAAGCATATTAGCCCGTAAATTAACCATATTTGAATTATGAAGCATATTAAACCGTAAATTAAGCATATTTGAATTATGAAGCATATTAGCCCGTAAATTAAGCATATTTGAATCATGAAGCATATTAGCCCGTAAATTAAGCATATTTGAATCATGAAGCATATTAAACCGTAAATTAAGCATATTTGAATTATGAAGCATATTAGCCCGTAAATTAAGCATATTTGAATCATGAAGCATATTAACCCGTAAATTAAGCATATTTGAATTATGAAGCATATTAGCCCGTAAATTAACCATATTTGAATTATGAAGCATATTAAACCGTAAATTAAGCATATTTGAATTATGAAGCATATTAGCCCGTAAATTAAGCATATTTGAATCATGAAGCATATTAACCCGTAAATTAAGCATATTTGAATTATGAAGCATATTAGCCCGTAAATTAAGCATATTTGAATTATGAAGCATATTAACCCGTAAATTAAGCATATTTGAATCATGAAGCATATTAACCCGTAAATTAAGCATATTTGAATTATGAAGCATATTAGCCCGTAAATTAACCATATTTGAATTATGAAGCATATTAAACCGTAAATTAAGCATATTTGAATTATGAAGCATATTAGCCCGTAAATTAAGCATATTTGAATCATGAAGCATATTAGCCCGTAAATTAAGCATATTTGAATCATGAAGCATATTAAACCGTAAATTAAGCATATTTGAATTATGAAGCATATTAGCCCGTAAATTAAGCATATTTGAATTATGAAGCATATTAGCCCGTAAATTAAGCATATTTGAATTATGAAGCATATTAGCCCGGAAATTAAGCATATTTGAATTATGAAGCATATTAGCCCGTAAATTAAGCATATTTGAATCATGAAGCATATTAACCCGTAAATTAAGCATATTTGAATTATGAAGCATATTAGCCCGTAAATTAAGCATATTTGAATCATGAAGCATATTAGCCCGTAAATTAAGCATATTTGAATTATGAAGCATATTAGCCCGTAAATTAACCATATTTGAATTATGAAGCATATTAAACCGTAAATTAAGCATATTTGAATTATGAAGCATATTAGCCCGTAAATTAAGCATATTTGAATCATGAAGCATATTAGCCCGTAAATTAAGCATATTTGAATCATGAAGCATATTAAACCGTAAATTAAGCATATTTGAATTATGAAGCATATTAGCCCGTAAATTAAGCATATTTGAATTATGAAGCATATTAGCCCGTAAATTAAGCATATTTGAATTATGAAGCATATTAGCCCGGAAATTAAGCATATTTGAATTATGAAGCATATTAGCCCGTAAATTAAGCATATTTGAATCATGAAGCATATTAACCCGTAAATTAAGCATATTTGAATTATGAAGCATATTAGCCCGTAAATTAAGCATATTTGAATTATGAAGCATATTAAACCGTAAATTAAGCATATTTGAATTATGAAGCATATTAACCCGTAAATTAAGCATATTTGAATCATGAAGCATATTAACCCGTAAATTAAGCATATTTGAATTATGAAGCATATTAGCCCGTAAATTAACCATATTTGAATTATGAAGCATATTAAACCGTAAATTAAGCATATTTGAATTATGAAGCATATTAGCCCGTAAATTAAGCATATTTGAATCATGAAGCATATTAGCCCGTAAATTAACCATATTTGAATTATGAAGCATATTAGCCCGAAAATTAAGCATATTTGAAGCATGAAGCGGCGAAGCTAGGACTTTTTAACGCAGTTTTATTATCATTGCCGGGTTAATTTGACTTCACACCTAAGCGAGTCTCCCCAACAAGAATATTCAAGAGTATCGAGTGAGACATTATCACTGGTTTCCACAGATAAATATCTATTTAACATAAGCAACAAAATAAAATAAATTATATATTCTGAGCAAGATAAATTGAATGTATTTACAGTCATTAAGTTGTATCCTTGCTACTTAAGATAATTGTGGAAGCTAAAATTCTGTCCAATTATATTAGGTTGGCTAGAAAGTCCTGACCCACTTAGGAAGCAGAAAGAAAACAAGGAAATTTGATGGAGCAACACCAACATTTATTCTTCAAAATAAAGTCCATCATTCTCGACGATCTTCTGCCAGCGATCAAATCTCTGCTCTACGGGCAGTTTGTGCTTTGGTGATGTCATGTGGATTCAGTGGAGGATTCTTGTGAACAAAATCCATTTGATACGATCGGCTCAGCACAGTCTGATGGGATGACGCTCCATCAACTTTCGCTTGATCACGACTGCTTGCATTTATTCTTGAAAACTACAATCCCCAAAAATTTAAATGCAACGTCAATCGCCATCTTCTGTCTTCTTGAATCCCGTTCATCTTTTATCCTTTCCTCAATCTCGCTATATCCAGTTTTTTTTCTCTCACTTTCATTCACTGTAACCTTCTGCGTACTAGTGGCATTCCCGCCTTGCTTGGGGTGAAATGATTATAATTTTAAAAAAAATATATACCTTTCTCTAAGAAATCGGATTCCCTGCAGTAATGGGCAAAATAGTTTCAGCCTCCTAGCTTAGTAGAAATTAATTAAACCAAATAAGATACTAAACTTACTAATTATTAAATTCAGAGGGTTACCTTAAACTTTTGGCCTGTAATGTAAGCACTATGAAAATTACTGTTAGTGGGGGGGTGTTTTTTCACTGTAATTATTCAATGTATTATTCTTTTATGTACCGTGTACTTTCAGGACGTGGGGGATCATAGCTCTCCACAGTTTCCTATCCTTTGTTTTGCCTTTTTATTATCCTTCCCATTTCTTGATCTACCGACCATTTACACGACTGAGAGTCAGATTAGAATTCAGTCGGATTCATTGCATTCATTTGTGCTGAAATACATTTGGGAAATGTATGACTCCGTTTCATCTCCCCAGTTATGGATTAAATAGTAGAATGAGTAACTGGGGAAAATCATTGTTATTATAAAAAATGTCATTATTGAATGTTATGAATGCAATATTCCCTCGCAAAAAAGTACTGTTCTTCCAATCCCCACCCCCAGATATGTCTCGGCTTTAAACAAAGCACAAAGGGTTGATAACCCGTAAAAAGCAAATTAAATCAATCAATCAATCATTCAGTTAGTTACGTTCCCACTAACGATACTGCCTTGAATATGACTTATGAGTTTCAAATTTTCTAACCATTCTTTCCTCATTATATGTTCTAGAAATTTTGTCCTTTTTTAAAATTTTAAGCATAAATGTTCTTTTTGCTTTCATTTTCCTTAAGACTTTTTCATTGCTAATATTCTCTGTCCGTGAAAGTGGATTTGGGGGTAAAAATGGCACAAGTGAAATAAGGATTTTAAAAAATGGCACAAGTGGAATAAGGGTTTAAAAATAGCACAGATGAAAGAAGGGCACTATTTACATTATTCGGACTATTGTCCTCATCTTTGCCGTCATATTTATCACAATGTTTCGGCCGTTGTACGCTCCGGCCTTCTTCAGGTTTTTGAATGTCGAACTGAACTTTATTTCGCTCGCTGGGGTAGACTGTTCTACTTGGCCAAGTGTTTTATTTTTTTTAGAAAACATGCATAGGCGTTTTTTATATATTAAGGATTGCACCAAATTTGATCCCATTTGTCTAGAATTTTCCTTGACAGAAAATTGCATCATTTACTATATATATATATATATATATATATATATATATATATATATAGTCAAACCTAGAGAGCAAGACAAACCTACCAAGGTTTCACCTAAGCGGATCGTCAGGGAAAGCTGGCTCTTTTTTAGTTAGTTGTTTACTCGTATCGGATTTTTTTTCTTTGGGCTTTGGACCTGTATGTTGTACGATTATTTTCGACAGACGTTCATGTATGTGTGTGTGTGTGTGTGTGTGTGTGTGTGTGTGTGTGTGTGTGTGTGTGTGTAAGGTTATTTAGGCTGCAAGAATATATGTGTGCGTGTGTGTGTGTGTATGTGTGTGTGTATAGTGGTCAGTCAGTTATGTGCCGAGGTAGTTTTTTTCCGCAATAGGTTGCCATTTCTTTCTACGTTACACCAGTTGTCATCCAAGGCTATAGAACCCGGTCTGTCCTACTATTTACCCATAGAAGAGGGGAGAAGAAGAGGATTCATACCTTTCCGAAGGGTATTAGCTCGTAAGTGAATGCAATGGATTCGACTGGAATTCGAACTCGGGTCTCCGACTCCCCTCCGATTCCTCAATCCGAGCCACTATCCATGGATAGTGGTACTAATAATGGATAGTGGTACTAATAATGGATAGTGGTACTAATGTTAATGAAAACGATTAACATGAGTGCTGCAAAATAGAGAAGAAGTCTGATAACAAAAAATAAATGTATGGAGCGGGCTGCTGGTGAGACACAGTTGTGTTCATCTTGCCAGACAAGTAAACTGTTCTGAAGCGGTTTGAAAATATTCTCATTTTGTAAATGTTCTGATGGGATCGCGCACACGCGCGTTAGCTCCACAAATCACTTACAAAGCGACCGTAATTAAATATTAGTTTTGCGTGTATTTGTATCCAGGACAAAATATCACGTCGGGGTCACCATTTGTTGTGGGATGCTAGTATGATTGAGCAAATACTTAGTTACCATTATGTTGCGAGAATCAACACTTTGGATAGTAAATATTAACGGGCTCCTGGAAAATTTATCCAACAAACAATATTGTCGGACTCAATGTGAGTTCAGGTAAAAAAATGAGTAACACAAAACAATAAGTATAAAACAAATTGCCAATGCATGTATTTGAAAAAGGAATTACATGTGGCGAAAAGGAAAAAATGAAACTAGTTATTATAAGAATGTGGTTGTTTGTGTGTGTGTGTGTGTGTGTGTTTATGTATGCGTATGTCTGTGTGTGCACGTGTGCGTGTATCTGTGCGCGCGTAACAAGCGTGTGTGAGAGAGTGCAAAAGTCAAGAGAGAAAACCATGAAAATGAACGCGCTCCAGTGGGGGACACCTTTTACCCATGTGCGGCTACATCTGAAAGCCAGGGCTAAAACGCTGTAAAAGAGGTTATGGCGAGAAATGCACGCCTTTTTATAGGCTTAAGGGGCGCTCCCTAGCGGCGGTTTCTTTTTGGCAAAGTCAAGTGGCATAACCGACAATTCTACCATTCGTTTATGCTTAGAATATTGGTTGCGACATCTGGTCTGGTGATTCTTTTTATATATTTACAGATCCTTGCATTAGGCGAACAATATTATTGTTATGGGTCCTTACCTATAACTACAGAATGAACTCTTCCTGACACTATGTATACGACGCCTCTCAAGAGAGAGGGACGAATCGAGTCGAGCCGATAGTAGTTCACTCCAAACCAGACTGACAGTCATACTAACACCTTCCACATCTTGTATTATTATTCCGTGTAATATATCTTCGTTATTTCTACTCTTGTGTTCGTGTTGTTCTTCCTTGGTCCTAACCTGGACCATAACAATTATAACGGATAGTTAAGCAGTTTGAGTGGCGCCAAGAAGCGAAATATAATCTTAAAAGTGTAATCTTGTGTACCAAATACGAGTGACGGTAAAATTAATTCATCTCCGCCAATCCCCACACGTTGTGGTGATTATCAATGACGGCACGCTTATCAGTTTTCAGATAATGCCTTATTTTATCAGTTGAAAAGTTTTCACCGGCATGAATATTCCAGTCGGCACCTGTGTTTAGTACCAAAGAATACATGAAAACAAAGAGAAGTAATAAAAAAAATGTCCAATGAATATTTGATTGCTAAACAAGAAATGTGCGTGATTTGGTTAATATTTAAACATTCAACGATGAAGGACATTACTAACATAATATAGTCTGGTAGAAGGTCACAAAAGTGAATCCCCCACGAGGATCAGATAAGGGCTCATGAAACTAACTTGCTAACCGTTGCTTTGTACATGTTCCTTATAGGATTTCACTTTTACCAGACTATGTTCAGTTCAAACAATTATATTATAAATAGGCTGAGATAGATAGATACATATGGAATGAGATAGATAGATAGATAGATAGATAGATAGATAGATAGATAGATATGAAATGAGATAGATAGGAATAGACCGAGATAGATAGATAGATAGATAGATAGATAGATAGATAGATAGATAGATATGAAATGAGATAGATAGGAATAGACCGAGATAGATAGATAGATAGATAGATAGATAGATAGATAGATAGATATGAAATGAGATAGATAGGAATAGACCGAGATAGATAGATAGATATGAAATGAGATAGATAGGAATAGACCGAGATAGATAGATAGATAGATAGATAGATATGAAATGAGATAGATAGGAATAGACCGAGATAGATAGATAGATAGATAGATAGATAGATAGATAGATAGATATGAAATGAGATAGATAGGAATAGACCGAGATAGATAGATAGATAGATAGATATGAAATGAGATAGATAGGAATAGACCGAGATAGATAGATAGATAGATAGATAGATATGAAATGAGATAGATAGGAATAGACCGAGATAGATAGATAGATAGATAGATAGATAGATAGATAGATAGATAGATAGATAGATAGATATGAAATGAGATAGATAGGAATAGACCGAGATAGATAGATAGATAGATATGAAATGAGATAGATAGGAATAGACCCAGATAGATAGATAGATAGATAGATAGATAGATAGATAGATAGATAGATAGATATGAAATGAGATAGATAGGAATAGACCCAGATAGATAGATAGATAGATATGAACAAGCAGATAAATAGAGAGAGAGGTACGTTCATCTATGCATACAGACTGAGATTAAATAGAGAGAAACAGACAGACTAACAAATAGAGATAAGTACGTACATACATGCAAACGGACAGACTGAGATAGACAGGTGCAGGCATTTAAATAAATAATTTAAATTGTCTTAAACAGCGCTGTAGCGTCTCTGGAAACAAATAATTAATTGGGTCTTGATGCTCGAGGACCTGTCCTGCAGACAGCGTTTTCCAATTGCACTAAGAAGGGTCAGGCGTACGCCTCGCCGCCTCTGACAATAGCCGAGGGAACCGGGTTATTTTGGGGATGACGCATCATTTCAACCTTGAAGCAATTACCATATTGCCCCACTCTAAAATAGGACATGCGTCACATACTGCCCTCGTTACGAGGCAAATAGATATCAGACGCCAAACTCTGGTGCCGGTGGAATCCAATATAAGGCTCGAGAGTCACTCAAGGTAGAGGTTTAATATTAAAATGGTTATGGTGAACGAGGTGGGTGAAATGAATGAAAGAGCCGATAGTGGGAAGCGATCAACAAAGAAGCTAAATTCTTGGATACGAGATAAAGGTTCCGCTGGTGACAACGACAACACTTGTTTTAACGAATTTAAGATTGTAGTTTTCATGACAGCATACACATAGGAGCGTGTTCCAAAAAGTAGCCGCTCTTGAGACAAAAATCTGCATGAGTGGAACTTCATCCTTACAATTGGAATAATGCGGAGAAAATGTGTGTGATTCAACTCCGTGGAAATAGCGTGCCTTAGCCGTATGTGTCTGAACTGGTTGAAGTAAAAAATGGAGTCCATCTGAACATTTGCCATCGAAATAACGATACGCTTGCGATGTTGAATCTCTGCAGAAAGAGGCTGGAGAGTAAAAAAAACATTTCCCTAAGAAAACTATGTAAACGATTTTTAACTCAAGGCCGAAAAGTCAAGACTGGGTAGCTACAGCCCAGATTTAGGATCAGTAATTCATTTTTGAACTGACAACACTAAAGAATGGAGCTAATCTAAACATGAAGCTGCAGATTGGAGAATGAGCCTCCCATCACAGGACTGTGTAATGTCATAGTTGTAAAAGTCTGAACTGGTGGAACGAAAGAATAGAGCTCATCTGAACATTTGCCATGGAAATAGCGATAGAGTAGTGATGGCCTTGCAATTTTGAATCTTTGGGCCAGAAGCTGCAGAGGGGAGAATTAACCTTCTTTCACAGGACTGTGTAAATGTCTGAGCTGTAAAGGTCTGAACTGGTGGAACTAAAGAATGGAGGTCATCTGAACATTTGCCATGGAAATAGCGATAGAGTAGTGAAGAGCTTGCAATGCTGAGAAGAAGCTGCAGGGTGGTGAATAGACCATCTCAGACTGTGTAAGCGATCTTGTTGGGGAGTCCTATTCGTTTTGAAATAGGACAATTGCTTTCGGATTTATTTTGATACCATTTAGACTAAGTCAGTTTTGACCGTTGATTAGAATACTCGACCATCGTATTAGGAAAGAAGCACACACGAATGCCAGTTCCTTCCAATGCTCTTCGAAAAGATGCCTATTCTTACAAACTGGCCCATCTCTAAGCAACAAGACAAAAAATTATCTTTTCTACAAAGAAAGGAGTTAGGGGTTCGTTAAGAGACACATAATCCAAAAAACAAGCTGATTTTTTATGTTATATACTGTCTGCATGTGATTTTAGATATTGTTATGCGTATGTTTGTGTTATACGTCGGTGACTTATAACTCCTACCCCCGGGACGATCAACAAAGGCATAAGGTTGAAGACAAAACCCCTATTTTTTAACCTTAAACAAATGTAAATTTTTTTCGAATTTTTAGGTACTACATGCAAAAGATTTGGTGATACCCTGAATTTCTTTAAAAAAAAACAGCTTAAAATGAAATATTTTTGTATTTTTTAAGTAAAAGATAAAATTTCAGTAACTATCGTGTATTTGCTTTTATTTTGACAAAAAATAAACATTTAACTATTAAAAATTATACAACAGCATCATATTTTGTTTTTCTCAATAAAACCACCACCTGCTTTACAAATTCTTGGCATACTTTCCAACAGTTTTTGAAAAAAAGTAGATGGCAGACCTTACCAAACAATCTCCAAGCACTGAAAAAATCTCACTCTCATTCTTTGGGTATTCTCCTTGAACTCTCCTATCCAAATCCTCCAATATTAATTCGGAGGGGGGGGGAAGTCAGGTGATTGAGGCGGCCAAGTCATAATTCCCTAAATTTTGTTCATTTTTTTTTACTCGAGGTAAATTTGACATAATTTAGAAGTGTTTTGGATCGTTGGATCTTTGTTTTGCCCATTATCTATCTATCTATCTATCTATCTATCTATCTATCTATCTATCTATCTAGCTATCTATCGTAGTCTGCTCATATCTATCTATCTATCTATCTATCTATCTATCTATCTATCTATCTATGTCGGCCTGTTTATATCTATCTATCTATCTATCTATCTATCTATCGTAGTCTGCTCATATCTATCTATCAATCTATCTATCTATCTATCTATCTATCTATCTATCTATCGTAGTCTGCTCATATCTATCTATCTATCTATCTATCTATCTATCGTAGTCTGCTCATATCTATCTATCTATCTATCTATCTATCTATCGTAGTCTGCTCATATCTATCTATCTATCTATATATCTATCTATCTATCTATCGTAGTCTGCTCATATCTATCTATCTATCTATCTATCTATCTATCTATCTATCTATCTATCTATCTATCTATGTCGGCCTGTTTATATCTATCTATCTATCTATCTATCTATCTATCTATCTATCTATCTATCGTAGTCTGCTCATATCTATCTATCTATCTATCTATCTATCTATCTATCTATCTATCTATCTATCTATCTATCTAATGTAACATATCCCAGTCAGTTTCTATCTATCTATCTATCTATCTATCTATCTATCTATCTATCTATCTATCTATCTATCACTGTTTGTTCATATCTATCTATCTATCTATCTATCTATCTATCTATTTATCTAGTCTGTCTCATTTTGTTCTTATCTTACAATGTTAATAATAATGATGATAAAAATAAATACTAGCCAAAAATTAATAAAATGGTTGCCAATACTTACATCCAATCCAATCAATTAAGAATAAACAAAATAAAAAATGGAATCATGTTTTATTTGAATTTCTTGGCTTAGTCAAGTAAACAGTCCAGAACAACACCGCGCCCTTGTTGAGGAGGGACTTTGTTGAATCAATCTTTTCATGAAGGACTAAAATACAATACGACCGCCCTGGAATTTAGCGTTAAAAACCCGTCCTTTGTCAAGACTTCAGTTGTGGCTGCATGCGAAAAAGATGGCCTCGCTAACCATATTCCCACCAAGGCAGGCCTTAGACTTCTTGCTTTGCAACCAATTCTGCTTGTTTGTTCCATTATTGATACGGCGCATTGATTGCATTGATTCGATAACCAAGGCAAAAAAAAAAGAAAAGAAAGAAAGAAAGAAAGAATTCATTTCTCCCCGTTCCATCTTTCTTCGCCGAATATCTTGTTGGAATTTCCCGTCACTGGCATGCCACGAGGGTTGAATGTAGTTAAATGTGAGTGACTAATTATTCTACTTTCCCGAGCAATAACATCAAAAACTCCTGCTCTCATTGCTAACTTCGACAGGGACTAATAAAAAAAAAACACTGATTTGTGTGCATGTGGCGGAATGACGGGTTTGTATTGTCGAATTCAAGCAAGTAAGTAGAATCCGCTGGAGTAATGGATAGCGGCTCGGATTGATCAATCGGAGAGCCGAGTTCGAATTCCAGTCGAATCCATTACATTCACTTCCGTGCTAATACCCTTGGGAAATTTATGAATCCTCTTCTCCTCCCCCAGCTATGGGTAAATAACAAAACAGACTGGGTTCGGACAGACTGGGTTCTATAATCTTGGATGGCAACAGGTCTACTGCAAAAGGAATTGATAACCTGCTGCGGGAAAAAAAATCTGCCTCCTCAGCCATGTATTGAAAGATACATGATCGCCTACGCGTGTATTACGCATGGCACATAAATGAAGTAAAGTCCGAGGTGTAATTCAGAAGTTTTGAGACATCCTTAGCAATTATAAATGCCCTAAATTATTGTAAGATCTTGCTTCCTCCGACCTTCTTTCAGTCCAGTTCTTGCTTCCTCCTACCTCCCTACAGTCCAGATCTTGCTTCCTCTGACCTACCTCCAGTCCAGATCTTGCATCCTCCGACCCCCTCCGTTCCAGATCTTGCTTCCTCCGACTTTCCTTCAGTTCACATCTTGCTTCCTCCGACCTCTCTACAGTCCAGATCTTGCTTCCTCCAACCTCCCTACAGTCCATATCTTCCCCGACCTTCCTACAGTTCACAGTCTAGATCTTGCTTCCCCCGACATCCTTCCAGTCCAGTTCTTGCTTCTTCCGACCTCCCTACAGTCCATATCTTCCTCTGACCTTCCTACAGTCCACAGTCCCGATCTTGCTTCCTGCGACCACCATACAGTGCAGATCTTGCTTCAAAATGACTTCTTCTACCCAAAAGCAGATGGAGAACCTCAGGTGCAGTCGTTTTGAAGACATTGAGAAGACGAAGAATTCTATGGCAAGGTTCCTGGACACTTTCACTTCGGATGACTTCCAAAGGGTCTTCGCGGATTGGCAGGAGCATTACGTCAAGTGCATTGAAGTCAGAAGATCCTACATTTGAAGGAGATTAAAGTTCTTGTACTTCTTTGAAGGAGATTAAAGTTCTTGTACTTCTTTGAAGGAGATTAAAGTTCTTGTACTTCTTTGAAATAAAATAAACGTCTCCACTGAAAAAGTCTCAAAACTTCTGTAACGCACCTCGTGCACAAACAATAAAATAAAGAGTAAACAGCCAGAAAAAAATGCGTCAGGAATTGCGCCAATGTTCAGATTGAGGCGGGTCTACTTGACAACTCTAAAAATCAGCATCAGATTCATGTCTTGAACACCGGCCACCACAGCAAGCACGATATTTATAAAGCTGGGTCTGGTACAGCAAAATAAATGTGGGACACCTCGTGAGGTCTGCTAGACTTGATTGATAAATATCGCTAAAGTAAAATTCTCAGCGTCTCTCATTCTTACGTATATGTAGTCGCTTCAATATCTCTCTCTCTCTCTCTCTCTCTCTCTATATATATATATATATATATATATATATATATATAGTTAGCCACTCGTAATCGAGTATATCCGTCTACTAGGGCGGGTAACCAATCCCAATTGCAGAGGCTCGCTCAGACACATTTGTGTTTGCTTAACACCCACAGTTCCCCCACCCCCGTGGTATATATATATATATATATATATATATATATATATATATATACATTATGCAATGCATTACGCAAATATATATATATATATACATTATGCAATACATTTTATATATACATACATTATGCAACTATGCAATATATATCCATATATATATATATATATATATATATATATATATATATATATATATATATATATATACATACATACATACATATAGAGAGAGAGAGAAAGAGAGAGAGGGGGGAGAGAGAGACGGAGATTGAGAGAGAGAGACAGAAAGAGAGAAATACAAGTTGCATTCCAGCTATTTTGAATCTTTTTACGAGGGTTAGTTATGACCGTTGTAGATTCTTGTCCTTTTGGAATATGTTGACTATATATCTCATAACCTGACCTGCCAACTTTTGTTATTCCAAATTGAAGGAGATAACTGTAACAGCTCTTGGAAACGCACACTACTAATCTGCCTGTTACAGATGACTAGTTGGCAGAACACAGTTGGGGCGTGAAGACAATTTGGAAACTTGCGTTGCAATAAAGTCAAAACTGTCCCGCACCATCTCCATATACCAGACCTTGCGCACTGTGACTTTTGGTTATTCCTCAACCTGAAGGAAACCACAGGAACAGTCGATTTACTGATGCTGAGAAGATGAAGGAAGCTGCGACAAATATTCTGCACAACTTCAATTCGGATGACTTCTCTGGGGCCTTCACGAAATATGGCCGCGGGGCTACAAGTGCATTGAAGTCAGAAAATCCTAATTTGAAGGAGATTAGAGTTTTGTACTTCTTTGAAATTGATAAATGTCTCTCTTGAAAAAGGCTCTCCTGAAAAAGTCTCTCCTGAAAAAGTCTCTTCTGTAAAAGTCTGCCCTGAAAAAGTCTCCCCTGAAAAAGTCTCTCCTGAAAAAGTCTCTTCTGTAAAAGTCTGCCCTGAAAAAGTCTCCCCTGAAAAAGTCTCCCCTGAAAAAGTCTCTCTTGAAAAAGTCTCCCCTGAAAAAGTCTCTCCTGAAAAAGTCTCTCTTGAAAAAGTCTCTCCTGAAAAAGTCTCTTCTGAAAAAGTCTCCCCTGAAAAAGTCTCTCCTGAAAAAGTCTCCCCTGAAAAAGTCTCCAAAATTCTGGAAAGCACCTCGAATGTTATAAAGGGGCCTTAAATTAAAATAAATTAAATAAAAATAAATTAAATTAAAATTAAATTAAATTAAAAAATACATAGATAATAAATCCTAAATTATTTCCTAACATACTAAGGTAATTTAATATTTTAATTTGCAATAGAGGCAGATAATAAGGCCACTATATCTGACAATTCTGAATAATAATATTCCTCCAACTATGGGTTAAATAGTAAGTTGCACTGGGTTCGCTAAACTTGCGTGGCACCAGTCTAAAAGGACATCTCCTTGTGACTTTTGAGAAGGAGAACGTCAGGAGCAGTAGTTTTGAAGACATTGAGTAGACGAAGAATCCTATGGCAAAGTTCCTGGACCCCTTCAATTCGGATGACTTCCCCAGGGCCTTGACGAAGTGGCTGGAACGCTGTATCAAGTGCATTGAAGTCAGAAAAATGCTATTTTGAAGGAGATGAGAGTTTTGGACTTCTTTGAAATGAATAAATGTCTCTCTTGAAAAAGGCTCCCCTGATAAAGCCCTAAAATTCCTGGAAGGCACCTCATATGTTATAAAGAGGCCTTAAATTAAAGAATACATACATTAGAAAACCTAAACTATTTCCTAGCTGTTGTAACCTAGGGAAGGTTACTGAATAGAATAATCACACGAAGGTTGGTAATGAACGATAATACTCAGGACAAGAACAACACATATAAGATTCGCCAGCGGCGCGTAGAAGAAGTAGTCAACTGCTAGAAGTGAGTCAAGTGAATTACACAATGAATCTCCAACTGCAAGATATCTACCAACCGCCCCTCGCTGTGAGACGTGGCACAAGGCCGAGTTTAATTTCACGTACACCCCGTATAAAATAGGGTCGGGTAGCTGTTTCCCGAAACAAGACTCTGCCCTTCGACATAGCCTCGTCTGGGGATCCTCTCTGTCCCGAGGCAGAGAGCTTGACCTGCACAGCTGTAGACGAACCTCCAACTACAGACCAACATACAGTATTTACTAGGGCCGCAACAACACCTCTCCAACGGACGCGGTTCCGGGTGATCCTCTTCAGCTCGGGCTATGTCGTGCCAGCTGCCTTCAACACTTCTGCACCAAGTCTGTTTTGGTCGACCCACTTTTCGCTTCCCTTGTGGATTCCAGTCAAAGGCCTGTCTGGTGCCACAAAAAGCAAACTTGCGGAGTGTGTGGTCGATCCATCCTCAATTCCCGTCTGGTCCTGTCCCAGAGTTGGTCTTTGGAGAGGGCCACTTACTAGCTGTATTTTGGGTCCAAAGGAGAAAATTTCGCTAGGTATCCACGCAGAAGGTCGAGAAGATTTATAAGATTCACTTCGAAGTTATGTAAACAAATGGTGCGAAGAAGCCCAAAATAAACGAAGGGGAGAGTATAAAACAGGTAATAATTTGCTTTTGATTGGAAGATCCCAAACACATAACATGGCGGCATGATGGCGCCTTCGGCCTGTGATGGCGTCCGGGCGATTGCTACCCAATACATTGTATCTGAATAGAAATTATAAAACAGGTCAATATTTAACTTCCATCAGCATGATGAACAAGCCCAGAAAAAATATGAGGCAAATGATTCTAACAAGGTATGTGGGTAGATTTAACGCCCAACATAGAATGTTACCTCGAGCCTGGTCAACAAGGCTGGTGCAAGGGTCTCGTGCCTCCAAAAACTATGATACCCCACCACACTTTTCAATATCACAATTTTCATAGGGTAGTATTCATATAAAATAGATATTTTTATTGTAACCTAATTATGTATAATAATGAATCATATGCAATATTTCGCCCTTGCATGGAGTATTGCTGCCATATATGGTGTCTATAAATCGACCATTCGCCCTTGCATGGAGTATTGCTGCCATATATGGTCTGGAGCCCCTGCTGTTTGCCTCAGGGTTCTTGATAAGATCCAGAGACGGATATGCAATGTGATTGGCCCTGATCTGTCATCTCGTCTGCAGTCGCTCTCTCACAGACGTGATGTTGCCTCGCTCTGTCTTTTTTACAAATACTTTCACGGTAATTGCTCCGAGGAGCTGCTTTCGCTTGTCCCTAGGCCTCATGAATTTAAACGAGGCTGGCATCCCGTTCCCACCCCTTCACCATTGAAACTGTTAGATGTAGACGTCTCTTCTACTCCAATAGCTTCATGTCTCGCACATCTCGCCTGTGGAACTCCCTTCTCTATTACTGTTTCCCTGACAAATACAATCTCCAACGGTTTAAGTGTAGCGTCAATCGACATCTCCAGTTGCTTTGATCTATCCACTTCCCTTCTCCACATCCTTTCACCTTTCATTCCTATCTGCTCTCGCTCCAAATCTTCTGTAGCCCCCTTGCCTTGATCGATCCACTGTCTTTCTCTTTCTCCACATCCTCTCCTTTACCACTCCTATCGGCTCTTCCTCCAACCCTTCTATAACCCCTTGCGTGATAGTGGCCTCCAGCCTTGCTTGGGGTGATACGCTTAAAAAAAAAAAAAAATTCATCTAGAAAATTGAAAATAAATACAGGGTATAGATAAAGTCTAGACACATAGGAAATTTCATTAACCATATATATATATATATATATATATATATATATATATATATATATATATATATATACAAGTATTGTACTGGTGTATACGGAATAAATTCCAATAACCAACAAATACTATTCTTAAAAGTGTGCTCAATACAGAGTAGAGCAAATATAATTATTTATTCGAAAATTATAACATAAATATGTTATAAAATCACTATAAAAATAGCCATTTTGTTTCAACACTTCTGGTGTGATTCTACATTCAACACCATCACTTGATAAGACACCAGAAGTGTTGAAACAAAATGGCTATTTTTATAGTGATTTTATAACATATTTATGTTATAATTTTCGAATAAATAATTATATAATTATATTGACCTTGTTAACCGAAACGCTCCACTGTGGCTAAATCGGTAAAGCACGTCAGGCTATATGATGGTTCGATTCTTGTCGGAGGGCGAATATTTTCAATGACAATTTCTCGGGCATTCAGGCCGGTAAATGTTGTTAATACTGTTTATTATAAACAGAGCATTTGCTTAAATATTTGTATCTATAAAAAAAGAATGTATAAACACCAAAATATATTTATATAATTAAGTAATTCATTGAGTCTGAAAGAAACCACAACAGAAAGCACTGGACGGCCGTTTCGTCCTATATTTGGAACTCATCAGCAGTGCGCATCCACTACTGAGAATTGAAACCCCTAACAGTTAGGTTGTCAAGCAAACATCATACCAAATGTTCCAACTCAATCAGACTCAATATAGCGCTACAATTTCTCTCTCTCTCTCTCTCTCTCTCTCTCTCTCTCTCTCTCTCTCTCTCTCTCCATATATATATATATATATATATATATATATATATATATATATATATATATATATGAAAAAGCAAATGTTGATAAGATAGCGAGAGTTACAAAACATCCGGAGTCCCCAATCAGGTTTGTACCCACCACCGGTCGGGAGGTTCTGGGATGGTACGCGCCGGCCCTGCTAGGCAGTACCTAGATAGCGACCACCTGGAAATAACAGGTGGTGTAAGCTTGGATGTGCGGTTGGTGCAATGGCTAATATCTCCGAATTATCAATCAAAGGGCCAATTTCCAATTCTGGTTGGGTTCGTTATATTCACTTACGTGCAAATACCCTTTGGAAAAGTATGAGTCCACCTCTTTTCCTCCCAGCTATGGATTAATCAGTAAGACTTGTATAATTAAATCATTATTATCTTTAAAAAAAAATTCTTGCAATCTGAAAATATTTTCTGGCTTTAAATAACCTGCAAAGGGTTGATAAACCGTAGAAAATGAATGAATCCATCAATCAAACAAATCTTCTTACAGACGCCTGTCCTGTTTTTTTTTTATACGGCAATTATGCTGCGCAGACCTTAGTTACAAATTTGGGGAGAAAGTGCATAATCTGGTGTGATTAATTTTTATAACAAACCGACGTCCTGTGTATGACGAAAAACTACGTCCGGCAGCAATTGCTGTTGTTCACAGGTCCACACTGACCCTGGGTGGTAGCACCTGTTAGGGTTCAAGTTATAGGTAAATAGTTAACCCCTAAACTGTCGTCAAAACATTATGAATGTATAAAAATACATTTTCATAGTAAAAATACCAGCAATATATTTTTATAGTTACAAAAATTATCAGCAATACATTTCTGAAAAAAAGTACCAGCAATATATTTTTTACATTATTTACATTATTCGGACTATTGTCCTCTTCTTTGTCGCCATATTTATGACAACGTTTCGGCCGTTGTACGCTCCGGCCTTCTTCAGGTGGTTGGAATGTCGAACTGAACCCTTTATTTCGCTCAATGGGGTAGACTGTTCTAGTTCCACGTGTCATGTTTAATGGATGGAGTTATCATTTATCTCCTGTTAATTTCCCTCTGAAGGTTCTCCACTGCCTTAGCCAGGTATTGAACTCACATTCTTTGGGTCTTGTCACTGGATCTAACTAACGCCTGTAAATAATGTACATAATACCTCATCTCAGAAATATAGACAAATACATTTTTTTATAAGAGAAATTACTAATGCTCCCAAGAAATTTAAATTTCGGCCTTAAATGACCCATAAGAAGTTGATATGCCACTAAACAAACAAACAATAACAAACCCACGGTAACTTACGTACGAGCACAACCAACGACGTCTTCCATAAACTTCAGTCTACTCAATTTCACTTATAAGTCTTGGCTCAACCCGTGGTATGTTTTTCGGGTGTTTTCCAAATGTGGCACACGCTGGGGTCGCCTCTTTAGGCCGATAATATTAGACAGACATTTCTCTGACCAATCGTCTATGATGTGATTCGAACCGGGGGTCTCATAGTCAGAAAGCTAACGTCATAACCACTCGGCCGCGGTGTTACACGAACTGATGAATAATTACCGATACAGATCCCCTGACATGTAAACATCAACATTGCCAGATCGTAAGACGTAGATTTTATCAGACTGCTAAAAATATTTCATGTGAGGCCCTCGAAAATGCTGGGCCCTCGAAAATGCTGGGCCCTCGAAAATGCGTGGCCAATAGCATTGATAAATTTGCTACTAAGTTTGGTGCCTTGGTCTGGCGCATGAATTGGAGTGAGATTATATTGAATTAACTGCTAGGCCTGCCGCCAGGAAAGTTGGTTAACAATGTCGGGACAGACAATTTTTCTTGTCAAAATTCCATCTTGCACATTTATAGATCTATCATTCATCCTTTCATTGAATATTGAAGACACATCTGGTCTGATGGTGCTCTTGCTATACATGTCGAGATTCTCGACAAAATTCATAGAAGGATTTGTAATATTATCGGCCCTGACCTGGCATCTCGACTTCAGTCAATTTCCCACTGTCGTGATGTGACATCACTCTGTCTTTGCTATAAATATTTTCATAGCAGTTGTTCTAATAAGATCACTTTGGTACCTTGACCGCATGAATTGAAGCGTACTATTACATTGGTAACTAAACCGATAACTCTTCAGTATCACCTCCTATATATAACTATCTCCCTCTCTCTCTCCCTCTTACTCTCTCACTCTCCCTCTCTCTCTCCCTCTTACTCTCTCTCACTCTCTCTCTCTGTCTCTCTCTCTTTCTCTCTCTCTATATATATATATATAGGATATTACATTCACACATATGTAAAATCGGTACATAAATGCATTCATGTTTCGACGCATGAGACGGTGGGAAAATGATATGCATCAAAACATGAATGAATCATGATATGCAATGATATGCACCATGAATGCATCATGAGACGCAATGATATGCACCGTGAATGCATCATGGTATGCACTTATATGCATCACGAATGCAACATTATATACAATGGCATGCACCACGATATGCAATTGCATGCACCATGAAGGCATCATGATATGCAATGATGTGCACCATGAGTGCATCATGGTATGCAATTATATGCATCATGATATGCATCGAAACATGAATATGTTCGAATATAATAATATCCTATAATAAATTATCGCTCTACTATTGTATTGAGACTTATTTTTAAATTAATGTTGTGAACGTTTGAATTTGTATTTTATTCGTTCTCATTTCATTTATATATATATATATATATATATATATATATATATATATACATATATATATATATATATATATATATATATATATATATATATATATATATATATATATATATATATATATATATATATACAAGTTTCATTAAAGACGACTGATAAGATACTGCATTTAAGCAGTACCTAAAATTCCAAATCCTGGAAAATAAACTTTTTTTTAAGGCTGGCATGTTTTGTAAATATACTGCACAATATCAAGAGATAGACTAATAATAATAATAATAATAATAATAATGATAATGATAATAATAATAATAATAATAATAATAATAATGATAATGATAATAATAATAATGATAAAGATAATAATAATAATAATGATAATAATAATGATAATAATGATAGTAATAATAATAATAATAATGATAATGATAATAATGATAATAATAATAATGATAATGATAATATTAATAATGATAATAATAATAATAATAATAATGATAATAATGATAATAATAATAATAATAATGATAATAATAATGATAATAATAATAATAATAATAATAATAATAATAATAAAGACCACAAACAAAATAAGTGCCCCCTTATTGATATGGCAGTCCCTGCAGACTGCAATGTATCTTTGAAGATATTCGAAAAACTGTCAAAATACAAGGACCTTGAAATAGAAATCTCAAAAATGTGGCACATGGGAACATCAACAATTCCTGTTGTAGTTGGAGCCCTTGGACTGGTTGGAAAAGATTCCAGTAGGCTGATTGAAGGGATCCCTGGAAGTCCATGCCTCAAAGAGATACAAAAAATTGTTCTGACAAGTACAGCCAACACTTTACGAAGGGCTTTATCTATGTAATTATTTTTTTATTTTATTTTATTATTTTTTTGCAGTGGAAAGTGTCATGATGCCGTTTCTAACCTTAGGTCCCTGGGCGGGACCC